>JAMPIO010000094.1:0-408509 GCA_024699865.1 Aphelenchoides fujianensis | reverse complement strand
GTTCAGATCTGAGCCCCCTCTTGCTTTCCGTTGTGTCCTCCGTTGTGTCCGTTGAGTCAAGAGAAATAAACGAGTGCAGATGAACGGTTCTGGTGGCTTGGTAAGAAGAAGCGGGTATCAATGAAGCAGGGGAGAAAGAGGGTGATGGCGAGCGGCGTAGTCGAGTGTTGAAGCAAGCGGACGGCCGCGATCGCTCGTTCCGGCGAGATTCCGCTCGTTTGCAAGACAGCCGTTCACTTCGAAGTTCATCGGGCATCGCCGCGCGACGGTCGTTCGCTTGGGGGAAGGCGGAACGGAGCAGTGCTATTCGATGCCGCCGCAACCCGCCGGTCGTCCTGATCGCCGTCTGCCCGTCTTGCCGGACGGTCTTTCTGGTACACGCGTTCACCGAGTGTTCCTCGGAATCAGCAGTCGGATAGTTCCTTGCCGTCCGAAGTTCATTGCCCACCGCCTTCCGCGTCGGTTGCTTTCGGTTCTTTGGAGCTGCCGACATCAGCAATGATCATTGGTTTCCAGTAGAAGACAACGAGGCGATTCAAAGGAACAGATTTATTTCCAATGGACAAGCGGACAGACATCAGCACAAGGAAGAGGACGAGTGGATTGGATGGCCGCACGATCAGGAAGCGAAGACTTGGATCATGAGCGCGCTCGCAGCGATGACCAGCGAGAGGGCGGTGGCGCCGAGGAGTTGCACAGGTCTCCGTCGCAGAAACAGACGCTGGACTCCTTGCCGTCGAAGTCTTTGATTGTGGCGCACTTGTTTTTCGCTTTCGAGCACCTGAAAGAAAGAGGATCATGAGAGAAAAAGGAGAGGGTGAACGTACAAACTAACGTCATGCGGCGGTTTCTCGCACTCCCGAACTGTGCCTTTCTCTGAGTCTGCTCCCTTTCCGCAGCGTGCAGCCGTCCACTTCCGTTCTGGCCACCTTCTTGGCCGTGTCCTCCTCGTAGCACTTGAAAGCGTCCACGCGCGGCATCCCGACGAGCACGTGGAGCGCGAGGACGCCGAAGAGCGCGACGACGAGCGTGGAGCGGAGCATCGCGGACGAGGAGCGGAGGACAAAGCGGAGAGGAGTGAGTGCCGAGGGGAGCGGAGACCGAAAGCGCCGAGCGAACGAGCACCTCGCTTTTTATACCCGCTCGATCGGACGCTTTCCGATGCAAATTCGACGACGCAACCGCTCATTCTGCGTGAAGGGGGTCGCGTGTTTATTCCGAGCGGGCGGACGGGCTCCTGCGTGATCGATTGAGCACTCGCTTCCGTTTGAGCCTCCTTTCTTCTACTCGCTGTCAATCGTTTCCGTTGCCTTTATCTAGAGAGAGCAGGTCGTTGTTCTGGGGTTTGTTCGGACCTCTTCGCTGCCATTTCTTTTGTTGACCTCAACTCGAATTGATTTCTTGAACACCCACCCTCCAAATCAAACTCCTTCGATCATCCGTCCCCTTCTTTCTTCTCGCTCGCCAACCAGCCGCCGCTATCAGCGATCACGCGCGGGTCTCCGCCGCAAGCGATCAGCCGGGAGCGACCGCTCAAGCCCGTTCAGCTTTGCGGTGCCGAGGAGTGTGCGCGCCAGTGGTGTAATGGTAGCATGGATGCCTTCCATTCATTTGGGGCGAGCATTCGACGGGGGTTCAATTCCCCCTGGCGCATTCATCTTTTGCTTCTGGAGCTGCCCATCTTTTGCTCTCGAACGTGTGAGTGGACGGAGGAGATCTCTGGAACTGTGCACTCGTCAATTGTTTCTTTGCGGCAAGCTCTGCACTCCCATTTTCTCTTTGTGTTGGAGAAGAATCTCCTTTCTCAAAAGTCCGGCTGGTGAGCGAGCAGTCGGGCGGAGGCCTTTAATGGCACCGCTCAAGCACGGAACAAAAACGACGAAGAACTCACTTCTGGCACGTGATCTCGAGTGTCTGCTTCTTTCTGCTGCTGCTTGTTGATGGCCACTCCTCGCCGTACAAGAACGTTTTCTGCTCGCGAGTGCTCGGCGACGGATTTCCGCTCGAATTGGTTCGGCTCTGCGGTCCGTTCACTCCCCAAACGCCACTTTTTGATGCAACAGTTGATCTATTCGACGACCGACCGATTGTTCACTTCTCACTCCCGCGGCTTCGGGCCACTTCGTCGCTGGTTTCTGCGAGTTCTTCGCTTGGCGGCCGCTCTATTCTCCAGTTAACTCGGTTTCTTCGATCCGCTCGAGCTGCTCGCTCCACTTCTGGTCGACTTCTTCGACACACTCGGCCGTCCGCTTCGAATTGCACTCGATTGCCGCCCGCTCTTCCGCTCGTCTGTCCACCCGGTTTCCGGCTCAATTCTCTCCCGTTGGGTGGCCTCTTCTACCTGCTCCTGCCCCGACTTGAAGTGGGGGCAGTCTCCAACGATCTTCAGCTTTTGGAAAGCTTCCGGTTCCTTGCGAGCCTCCCATTACCCTGCAATCCACGGCCGAGCACCTTCGTCCGCTTTCTGATCGACGTCATTGGAGAAGGCGGTGTCTAAAGGGAAGTAGCGAGCAGTTCAATCAACCGATTGGCCGACGCTTACGTAGTGCTTGATGTGAAACAAAACAAATGAGTGGAATTCGGCCGCTCTTCCCCACGTTCACCACAACGCTTCACGCCCAAAGACCCCTCGAAGACCCAAAGGCTTATCGAATCAAAGTCGGACGGCGTCACGAGGCAAGACGGAGGTCGAACTGGGCTGCAGCACGCCGAATTTAAGCCGCTGGGCGGTGGTTTGCCCATCTATGTGCTGAAAATCGTCTGTCACGTTCTTCCATACGAGCGCCTGCACAGGGAGTGGCCGGAGATCTCATTCGCCCACCTGTTCGGTCGTTGATGCTCGTGCCCGATAAGGAATAAGTGATCTCTCGTGTCTTTGTTTGTTCAAGGACCGTTCTGAATGCTCTGATCTCGCTTTGAAGAGATTATCTTGAAAGCCTCAATGGCTCGCAGTCCGTTGCTGGTCGTTTGCGAGATACCACTTCTTGACTGCCCGTTCGAACTCTTTATCGTCCTGCAAGCTCGACGGATCACAGTCCGTACCTGGAGAAATGGACGATTGAGCCGAAGTTGTCGCTGATTTGTTTCAGTCGGCCGGCGAGAACTGGGCGGCCAAGCGGCTGAGCATCGCGTTCGCCCGCTTGAACGTGAGGAACTGGAACGAAACGGATGAGACGAACGATCGAATGCGTACGGAAGTTTGCCGTGTTCCACCCACAAATCCCACGCCCTCGCCCGTTTGTACCGAGTTCAGGACGCGGAAGATCTGCCGGCTGATGCCCGCGTTCTTCATCCTTCGCTCTTGCATCCCCTTCGTGTAGGCGAGCAGCTGTTCGTAGATGGGCGTGAGGTTGTTGGCGAAGACGTTCTTCAGCGTGTTGACGGCCGCCGCCGTCTTCGCGGCCCCAGCGAGTAGCCGAGTGCCGCCACGTCCGCCACCACGGCCGCGTATTGCGACGGCGAAAGAGCGGCCGGCAGCGCGCTGCCCTCGTCCATCGCACACGCGGTGAAGGACTTCTGGGCGATCTGGTCCGCCACCATCACGTTGCACACCTACGAGTGGGTGAGCAGACGTCCTCTTCGGCTTACCCCCGCGTATTGCGCCCACGAAAGGTAGCCGGAGATCAACGAGGTCAACCGCCGGATGGTCACGTTCTGGTTCCTCGACGGGAAGGCGGCGGCCGAATCGACAGGCGTTGCGACGAGGAAAAGCGAGAAGAAGACGTCCGAAAGCGCGAGAAGAAGCAGGCGTTCGGTCATCGTTGGGCGCTCCGAAAATTCGGCTTCGATTTCAAACGGCCGGCTTCGAGGCCCGCAACGCCGCCCTCTGCTTTCGATCGTTTGACCAATCGGTGACTTTTCTTCGAACAGCAGAGCGAGCGGCTCATCCCGCCGGTTTGCCGCCGCTTCGTCGAACACAAACGATGGCGGTCGGTGCAAACGAGGGCGGCCGTTCCGTCGTGCGTGTTGGCCTGATCGCTCAACCCTCGCTTCATTCGACCAGTTGGATTAGTGGGCGAACCGGCGAGATCGATCCGCTTGATCCCCCGTTCGCTGTTTCTGTTTCGATCTCTGGGAACCCTTGTCATTTGATGTTGTTTCAGCAACCCGCTTGTCTCTGTGGACGCACTTTTCTTGAGACGAACTGCTGAAATGAAGCAACTGCCGCGTGGTATATTCTTCTATTGATGATCAACACGCAACTGTCATTCAATGACACCCTTTCGACGGTAATGTCGGCGATTTTCCGGCGATTACAGCGATTCTTCCTTGGTGCAAGCCATCGTTTGATCGTCGAGTGCCTTTTGAGTGTTCGCTCACAGTCGTTTCTTCTCCGCTTGCTCACGGGTGTCTCTCAAAAAAACCTGATCGTTTATGCGAACCTCATAGAAAACAGCCGTTAATTTATGGAAAAAGTTCTGCACACTAGTCGATCATTCACGTCGTGGAAAGCGGAATTTAATGAGCTGAAAGCACCGGACTGTTTGAAGAACCACCTTTTCACTCGCCTTGTAAGTGGGCATCGCTTCCATTCGTTCGTCGGTCGGGAAGATTCGGTTGAAGGGCGCTCGCTCCACGAACTCCGCGCACGACGAAACGCCGCCGACTTTCGGTCGTTTCGCTCGAAACAACCGCTGAATCGAAAACCAGGACAAATGGCGAAGTGGTTGCGGGCGTCTAAAAAAACAAACAATGATTGTAGAGTGCAAAGGACGTACTGGAGAGGAAGGCGGTAGACCATCGAATGCACCAACAGTTCGCTCTCGCTCGCGTCCCGCACTTCTCCGTCATCCGTTCGAAGAGCAGACGCCCAGCTGCGACTCGCCCACGTCGTGTGAAGCAACAAGCCGCCGCCTTCCTCTTCCGAAATCGCAGAGATTTGCGCGATCCAATGCGAGAACACGAGCGGCAACTTTGTCCAGCGCATCGTCTTCAAATCCAGGCACGCAAGCTTCCACATCGATTTGTCGTTGAAGTCGCAGAACACGCGTGTCTTTACGTGTCTGATCGTTTTAACGGACTGGAAAGCGATCGGGGGTTAGGCGCGAAAGTTCTCCGTCGGTGCGCAAGCCCCGCATTCCCAGCAATGAACCCTTCAGATCGTCCCTGTCGCTCAGCTCGTTGATTGCGTGCAGGGGAAGCAGCTCAAAGTCCCAATCGTGAAACGTTTGATTGGAATCCTTGACGTTCAGTTCACGAACAGCCGATTGCTTCAAGTTGATCCGCGAGTACTGAGCTTTATCGCTTTCGTCATTAACGACAAACGCAAAGAATTTGCCGTCGAATACGAAGTAAAAGGCGGTGTCGATTGCGAGAGCGACTTCCTGCCGCAACTCCAGCTCCAGTTTGCCGCGTCGACCGATCCGCGCGTCCAACACACAAACCGGGCGACCGGCGCCGTACGAGCGGCT
Organism: Aphelenchoides fujianensis; assembly: GCA_024699865.1. Lineage (NCBI taxonomy): Eukaryota > Metazoa > Nematoda > Chromadorea > Rhabditida > Aphelenchoididae > Aphelenchoides > Aphelenchoides fujianensis. The sequence goes on along the minus strand of JAMPIO010000094.1, from coordinate 403,098 downwards.
GATTTTCATCACCAACGGTTTGTTCCGATCGTTCTGCGGAAGTCCGCAAATGAGGAGGGCGCCCGCAAGGCGTTGGAGCGGCCACCGGTAGAGCTCGTCACACGTGAAGCAGCCGCCAACCAAGTCCAGTTCCATCAAAAAGAGGAGGTACTCTTTGCTTCGAGTGAGTTTGCGCCGTTCGAAGACGACAAAGAAGCAGTGGTCGTTGAGGAACTCGATCTGATTCATCCGTTGCATCCTTGAAAACATCTCTCCGTTCCACTGGCAGAGCGGAGATCGTCGGAGAATCCTGCAATCCCGCTCAGAACACTCGTGAACAACCGAAAGAAATACTTCGTTCTGTCATTCATCAGCTCGTAGACGAGTAGCCGGTTGAAGTCGAGAAAGCTGACCGCCAGCTGACCGTTGGGCGAGAAGGAGAAGCACGGGATGTCCTTTGCCCTCTGTTAACAAATCAGAACTCCACATCGCTTGTAAACTTACGGGTAGCAGAGAACAGAAGTCGATCGTTTGGTAGGCAGCTTTCCATTTGTTCGTAGCGGAAATCAATCGACCACCTACACACGGACAGGCGACGGAAGTCCGATGGAAAACGTGAACTTCTTCGTGTTTGTCCCAAACAGTAGTTGCCAGTTTCCAAACAAAAGCAAACAACTGCCAAACCAAACGAAAGACCGAAGCGAGCGGCTTCATCGGGAAGGCCGCCGACTGGTCAATCGCAAGGACTGAGCACTCGAAAGCGGTCACTCGGCAGACATGGGCGAAGGGCGGGAAGCCGTTGCGCTTAAATGCCTCGAAGTAACTGCGAATGGCGACGGTGGGCAGAAGAAGAGATGTTTATCGCTCATTTTCTAACGTTTCTGTTTCCAGTTCTTTCTGTTAGGTAGCAGAAGCAAGAACACGCTTGTTCGTCGCACAAGATCGATTGTTTGAAACACATTGACTGCTCTAACAACAACGAACTAGAAAGTGAACACAGGATCAGAGAAGAGCCACCGGCCAGCCCCGACGGCCAGACAGTCGGCTTCTTTCCAGTTCCGAGCAGAAGCGAACCCACCGCCGACCATCGAGCTTCACGACGGAGTTTACTTGAACCTAACTGAAGTCAACCGAATGGGTTGAGCAAAGAGACACAGGGGAGAACTGGGCATTTTGCACCCCGAACAGACGGACGACCGCTCACAGAAAGGCGGCCACTCCGACGAACGCGACGATCCACACGGTGACGAGCGGCTTGGCGGCGGACTCTGAAGGGCAAACAGGAGATGAGATCAAGAAAGCAGCGAACTCACTCCGTTTGATCCGCCGCACGATGCGCTTTTTCTTCCGGTGGGCGGTCGTGCTCTCGCTTCCCGCAGCGGCCGTGATCGAGGCGGTGGACTCGGCGGTAGCGGTCGTGGAACTGGGCTCCGCCGTACTCGTCGCGGGCATGCGGTACTCGCCGAAGTCCGAGGAAGGTTCGTGCTGAATTCGTGTGTAGAGTGCCGATCATTTTCGGTTCCCCCTACCAAAAATTTCAACTCATGAATTTGGACGTCTTCGAAAGCGAAGGAGGCCCAGTAGTGAGCGTCGTCCGCGTCGTTCCGCAGCGATTTGCCCTCGCACAGCTTCACCTTCGCTTGGGCATTGTTTTCTCCCAAACCCGTAAGCGAACCGTCAATCTCAATTGCCAAAAGTACAAAGCCCCCGTCGTAAGTCAGGCCGCCTGAACATCGATCAAGGGCAGGAATAGGAACTTCGCGGCGACTCACCGATCTGCACCGTTTCGTTGCCGTCCGCCTTCTTGACACCCTTGATTTCCACCGTGCACTCGCCGTTGATCGTCACCGTGTAACTGGAAGGGAACAAAGATTAGAAAGAAATCATGAAGGAACTCGCCTGCCTCCACCGACGAAGATGCCTGCGAGCAGCAGCAGAGTGTCCTTGCTCCACTGCACGGCCATCGTAGTCGAGCCGCAATTCGTCACTTCGCTACAAAGCAGCGTGGTTACGGAGCCGCACATTTAGTACTCACAAGCTCATCCACTTTTTGTTTTCAGCCCCTACCACGCACGAATCGAAAGTCGTGTTCTGCGCATCGTAGAGGAACTTCGCCTCCACAACCGAGGAGCAGAAAAAGAGCAGGCCGAAGGCGACGTGGATCAACGGGCAGCGGACGCACGCCATCCGGCGCCCGTGGAAAATCTGCTCATTTCACCGCTCGACGCGCCCCCGTGCAAAAAACGCGAAAGAGCGGTGGCGGAGGGGTACGGTAGGCCCGCCCGCTGATCGAAAAGCTTGGCCTTCCGGCATGCGCAGCGGCCCAGGATCGTGTCTAGGCTCGCTGCAACCGGTCGCAATCGAAAGAGCGAAGTCGATTCTACCAGACGACTCGCGGGTGGGATCGAAATCGGCGGCATTCCTCGCTTTCTTGCGCTCGAAAGTCCAAAGGTCGGGGTTTTCGCGGTGGTTTGATACATTGTTCGATGTGCTGCTCGGTGGCTTGTCAATTTGAGGACAAACCCCAACTCACGGCTGTTCTCCTTTCTTTTCGCTTTCTGACAAACCACAAACGGGGAGTTTCCGGCAATTTTCGACCCAGTTATTACTTGTCAAAGGCCGCGAGTTTTGACTGTTTGCCCTTTTTCCGAACTCCTTGAGCTGCTGCTCGGTTGGTCGTCAATTTGAGGAAAAACCCCAACTCACCGCTGTTCTCCGTACTTTCTTCTTGCGTCTGAGCTATCAATTATCATATTTGGACCATTTTCCGACCCGTTATTACATTTCGTAGGCCCCAAACCATCCCGATATTTGGCGCCGCATTGCTCCGTGATTTTGCGTCAATACGAACCGAAATTGACAATTTTCTGATCAAATCTACTACGGAGAATTCGAATTTGCCGTTGGTTTTGCAAAACGAAGCAATGTCGTCGCGCAGGAGTTGACCCGTCGACGCTCATCTGCGGGGACGAAATGCCACAGCGCCCAAGCACTCGCTCATTCTCGCTTTTGCCGCGAACCTGCCGAGCGGTGAAACGGGCGCTTTTTGGATGGCGTGCGGACGAGCATCTCGAACGGGAGCGACCGACCGGCAGGAGGGAGAGTGGAAGAAAGGAGAGCGGGAGACTCGGAGACGGACGGAAACCGAAATGGCGGCTCTTCGCTCGCCGGCCGCTCCTTTTGTCCCCGGCTGTTCGGCCGGCGTTGCGTCATCAAAAGGAGCTTCTTCTTAACCGAAGTTCCGCTTGAAACGAGAGTGCAATCTGAAAGCCGATGCTTCTGGTTGCAATGCCGTCGAGGAAACGCAAACGACGAACAACGGTGAGCAGAGTGGAAATAAACGACGGCCTTCTGTTCGTCTGTTAGGAACAATAGAGACGTGTGCGGCGGGATCGAATTCGGCTGGAAACGGTACAAAGAGATCTTGTTGTTTGATTGGGAGTTGCGTTCTCTTGTCCGCAACACGGTCACCGTCCACAACAACCACTCGATCGTTTACTTCCTTGTTCCGTCTGTTTAACCAAGCGAACAAGCGGCTGAGTGGTCATAAAATTATGAAAACAACAACCGGAAGGCCACCGCTCGTCGATGACTCACGATTATCCGCCCATCGTTCCCCTCGTTCCGCCTTGCGGCCGGGCGTTGTTTACAGCGCGTTGGGGACGAGCGGACAGAAGCCATGACGTTCGCAAGCAAACAAGATTCCGCTCGCTCGCTCAACTGGTAGACGGGCTGATCGCAATCTTGCGGCCGATCGATCGGCCGAGCGGAAAGGACGGAAAGCGGACCGCTGGGGTGATTTCTCGCTTGACTTTTAGCGCGTGATCGTGAAATCCACTCGGTCGTCCTCCGTCTTTCGTTCCATAACTCATCTGCTCTCTTCCAGCCGCTCTTTCGATGCGGACAGCGCGGTGCGAGTGGACGGCGCGGGGCACGTCTTCGTTCCGTTGGCCCGTCGGCGAACTCCTCGCGCCGCCGCCCGCTCTCGCCTCGTCCTTCCACGAGTGCCGCGTTTCGCCGCTCTTCCCCGTGGCGACGCTCGCCGACGTCCACGCGTTCGTGAGCGCGACGAGCGGGCCGGCGGGCCTCCGGCTGGCGATCGACGCGCTGGACGCCGTCGCGTGGACGCGATTCGAGGCGGCCGTTTGGATCGAGGCGGCGAATCGCGCGGTTTTAGGCGGCAAAGGTGAGGTCTTTCGCTCTCTTTGAAGATCGTGGTTCTTGCACGAAGGAGCGGCACACAACGTTCAACAACTCCACGCACCACTCTTAAACTCTTCACTACTTCTTTCGTCTTCAGGCTTCGTCCGCAAACAACAGAGCGTGGAGCTCCCGCTGCCTGACCTCCGCGCCTTCCTCTCGGCGCACGCGGCGCCGTTCGCCGTCTGCTGCAAACTGCGGCCGATCCGCCGCCCGCGAGTGGCCGCGCCGCGGGGCCGCCGGCCGCTCGTCGCCGCCGACCCGCCTGTCCGCCGCAAGCTGCTCGTGCCGGGGCTGGGCCGCGGGCGGGCGGTCGAGCGCGAGTCCACGGTGCTCCAAGTGGGCGGCGAGCTGAAGCTGCGGCTGCGCGCCGGCGGGCAGCCCGACGGCCGCTGGAGATTCGCGGCGGCGCTCGTCGGCGCGGGCACTTCCGACCCGACGGCCGTCTTCCGCGTGCGGCAGTGGCTCGAGAACATGAGTGGCGAGAAGTCCGCCGTCGACGGTCCGTTCGGGTTGGCTGCTGGGCGTCCAGAAGCAATCGAATCATGTGCGCCGTAGTCCAGTGGCAAACACGAAAGAACTGCCTGCCCGGCTGTCTGTCGCCTTGCCACTGGGCCGTGCGGCTTGCACAAAAAAAAGCGTGGCATCTGGCCGACCAGCAGCCAACCCCTCGATCGCTTGCAGAAAAACTCGGCCGCTTTTTCGACGGCCGCCCGCACTGGACGTTCGGCTGGACGGGCGCCGTCGAGTCGCTCCTCGAATTCAGCGGCCGCTCGGACGTCTTTTTGTGCGCCGAGTTCGCGCGCTTCGAGGCGCCCGAGCAGCCGGCCGGCGAGGGGACGCGAGTTGCGTGAGGTGGATTTTCGGTGGCTTCTCCTGCTTGTTGGTGCTTCTTTTGCACGTTTCTATAATCCCTGGTCCGAATAAACGGTCGCCAAGCTTGTCAAGCCAACAACCGACTGATCGTGCAGGTGGACGACGGACGAGCGAAACGAACAGAGGGCGGGACGAGAGAGGCGGTTGTTTAGTAGACCCAGCAGTCCACGACCATTCGGTAAACAACGGCCGAACGAAAGGCGTGACGAGCGGCTCACAGCTTCCGCCGGGCGCCAGGGATGCTCACCGGTTCGGCAGTTTTCTATACCGCGGGTTTCCGCGGCCACTCGGCAGCAGCGTCGAACGAGCAGCAATCCACGGCGGCGTCCATTCGGGCGTCCTCCAACCGACCGAACAGACCGCAGCGGCCGTCAAACGAGCCAAAAAGGCGGCCGTTTGCGTCCTCTCTACGAGTTGGAACAAAATCAAAACCAAAAAGTGCAAAACCCTAGCGTGCCTGCACCCATTCAGCCTCTTGGCGCCAGAGGAGCCCACGAAGTCTCCGCTGTTTCGGGTGTTCAGCCGACAAGGCGCGTCGAGATGCGAACGAGTCAACCAAGTCCGCAGCAAGTTTAGTCGTCTTATGCTATGTTGAAGGGGGACGTACCGTCCAACGATCAATCGCTGTACGGCGCCGTGAACCCAAATACGACCCGACTTCACTTGATCAACAAAGCACATCGAACCCACTAACCGGCTCCGAACCAGCGACCCGCACCGCACCGCAATCCGCGCCCGCAACCACTCGGCTACGAGAACTTGTTGCTCGGAGTGCGGGAACGGGCGCTTTCTGCCGCATGTGGGCGGGCCGTGCGTTTGCTCGTTTTGTTCGCTTTTCGCTCCCTCCGGCAAGCTCTGACGATCGTCACGCTCGCGTTCGCCCGAACGCTTGTCCGCCGTCGCCATTCGCAACTTTTGACTCGTCCGGCGCGCCCAACGCCTTCCGGCGACTCGGCCCGTTTTCCGCTCATGCGATCACGTGTTTGCTTTCCCATTTGGCGGTTGTTCGCGCTCTGCTTCTCGGCTGTTCGTGGCGACGGCGTCGGTCGGTGTGGAGGGTTGCACGGCCCACAACCATCCACACAGCGAGCTGCACAACAAATGGGGGAGTGTAGAAGAAGAGTGCCGCTCGTTTCGGATGGTCGCGCTTTACGAAAAGGGCGCCGGCGAGTGCGTCCGTCCGTCCTCGTTTTCTTCTCGTGAGTCGCCTGTTCGCTTCGTTTTGCGCACTCCAACGTTTAGCCTCGCGATTTGCCCACACTGAGGACTTTAGCGACGTGAAGGCGACGAACTACGACGACACGAACGAGAACATCGAGTCGCCGAGAGCTCCGAATGAAAAGGCGGTCGATCGACGACGTCGCGATCGTCATGTGAGTGCCACCGTCTTCCCTCGTGCAGCAAGTGTAGTTGCAATACAAGCGGATAACCGATGAGCGCCTTCCAGTGGCACTCTCCCTGGGTCACGTTGAATCCGAGACGGACGGTCCACTCCAAGGGCTCGCGTCTTTCGTAGGCCGTCGAGAACGCGCTCGACCAAGAAGGCAACGGGCTCTGGAACTTGCATTTTGACCGCGGCGTGCAGAACCAGACCGCTGAAATCCTGATTGAGTACCGTCTTTTGCTGCGGTTTGAGTGCGAGTGAGATGTAAACGAGGAATTCGTTTCGTTTGGCGTCGACTTCAACAAATGATGATCGCGCGCTCTTCAGCACGCAACTCCTTTCCAACCAGACAACAAGAAAGAAGCGGCTGGCCGGAGCTCGCACTCGATCTCTCGCCGCGGAGACGCGAACGGCGCGCTTGGCGTTCTGCCCCGCTTCGCGCTTTCCGCCCGCTCGGCCGCTCTTCTGCTCGTTGGTTCTCGTGCACGGGTCTTGTTTTCGATCGGAATTTCGGTCGATCGAGGTGAGTTTCTCCTCTACGACCATTTGACCGAAGTTTTGGACTGCTTTCCGCTCAAACACGTACGGAAATCACCCAATCTCTTCCAATTTCCTCAAAAATCGATACTTTCGCGAAATTCTTCTAATTTCCTTTGCAATTCAGGCAAAATGGCCTCTAATCCAAAAAAGCCGCGTGTCGAACAAGAGCCGCTTGCCGAAGAACATCCGCATTCGGGCGCGGAACGCGTGGAAGCGGCGACGATCGTGCTGGAGGACGACGGCTCGATCGAATTCTCGCCGCCGATCGTCCCGTTCGCCCAGTCGTTCGCGGGCGTCGCGGCGGTCCTTTAGCTCTGCTGCGACCTGCGGGAGGTCGACATCGAGTGGGCGGTCGACCCGGAGAACGTGGACTTCCGTTTGATGCGTCAGTGGATGCAAGTCGCCTCCAAGCTGCACGATAGGCTCCCTCTCTCCCCACCTCCTCACTTGTTTCTTTCAGCCCTGTCTTCGCTGTCGTCGATCGGAGTGTCCACTTGGTTCCTGGAGTACCCGTACGCGGACTTCTTCGTCGACTCGCTGCCCGACCGTCTGACCCACGTGGACAAAGTCGACCTTCGCACGGCCACGCTGCTTCGGAAGCGGTCGACTCCGCTCGAAGCGGCCGAATTCCGCCAACTGCGGAGCGGCGAGCACGCGCGTAAGCGGCGGCCGTTCGTTCACCCATCGATTCTTCTTTCAGACTTTGCGGACGTCCTCCGCACAAACTCCGCCCGCATCGAACTCAAGTTGCGTCCGGACGCGCTCCGCCGTCTCCACCCGCTGCACGAATGCGGACCGCTCGAGCGAAACGACCGGCTGCAGGAGCTCCACGTTTCGGGCCCGATCGTTGCGGACGACGGGATTCCGCAAGCCCTCGGCCACCTGCGCGCCCTCAACGAGCACTTCAAACTCCGCTGGCAGAATCACCACCGCCTCTCTCTTGTGAGCGTTTCGCAGTCGTGGACGGGCGGTCATTCATTTCACTTCAGCGGGGACCCCAAGATCTGGAGCGCGTGGTGGACGTGGCTGCGAAGGCGACCGAATTCGCCGCCGCGATGGGAGTGGCGGGATTCCGCTCGCGGGCTGCGTTGTGGATCTCCATCAGCGACGACGTTCGTTTCTTCTCCTTCCTCTCCCCAACTTTCTTCTTCTTCGTTTCAGAAGGACTGGCAGCACGTGTCCCGCGACCAGATCTTCGAACGTCTGCAGTGGGAGCGCGTGGGAGCGATCTGCTGGCCCAACTGGGTGCAGCCGATGCCCACGTGCACTCTCGTCCAGGACGGCGTCCGCATTCTGATCGGCCTCTACTAACTGATAATTTCTTCATTTTCACGCTTTCAATTGTTCTTTTTGATGTCCGAGCCGAAGCATAAACGCGTTCTCGTCTTTCACATCTCCTTGGTATTTCAATTCGCCAAACGAATCCACTCCATCGGCAGTCTTCGGAGTTCGAGCAGGCGATCACTGGGGGCCGAGAGCAATGCTTGGTGGTCGTCAGCCGGCTTCTCTCTTTCAACTTCGTCCATTTAGCGGAGATGACCGGAGAGGAACGAAAATTCGTTGGAGGTCGAAGCGGGGGGAGTGTGTGTGCGTCTTCTGCTCGACCGAATGATCAGCACATTCTTCTTGTGGATGCCCGAACGCAGACAATCAATCTCCTTCAAACAGCAACGTGCGAGTTACGAATATGCGTCGTTGACGAGCGAAACGAAGGAGTTGCCCGCCGCCGAACCGAACGAACACTCGGATTGGATTTTTGAACGCGCGCGAGACGCCGTTCGCCTGTGACTGCCGAACGCTCGTTTTTTCTGCGAACGGAAAGCGAGCGGGACGGAGATCACGCGTTCTGTCGCCACAAACAGCAGTCGACTCCACTCCAACGACTAATTGAGTTTTTTGTTTGAACAGCCGGGCGGTCGACTTGTTCCCGTTTCGAGTGCAGCAGGAAGCCGTGAGCGATTCGACGAATGGAAGAACGACAAACGGTTCGAGGACGGACGGGCGGCCAGCGGATAGAACCGCCCGTTCGTTCCAGACAGTCAGCGGTGTGTGGAGACAGAGCAATCAACAACAGGTTTCATCCGAACCTCTAACAGCCGACAGACAGGCAATCAGCTTAGATGAACGGAGGAGCAACAGCAACGAACAAGAACAAAGCTTTATCTCCGTCTATTCGAATCTATCAACGTTTAGCTCTTGACGTAGAAGAAGTTGCCGGCGTGCGGCTTGCCGAGGTCGTAGCGGCGCGCGAAGTCGGTCACGTTCCAGCGGTAGCGGTCGTCCAGGTCCTCGCGCTCCTTCACGTTGCCCAGCCGCTGCAGCTGTTTGTACACGACGTACACGTAGCGCTCATCTCCATTGGTTTGTGGTGGGAGGAGATGACGCGCCCTTTGCGCAACGCCTCTTTGCCCGTGACCACCGTGTGCCCTATAGGAAGAAGAGATGAGGGGGATGCTTCCCAATGCTTGCCGGGAATGTTGATCACGAGGAAGTGGCGGAAGGGACCGTTCTGCGGCGCGTCCGGATCCCCGACCACTCGCCCGGTTCGGACCACCAGTGGATGTCCTGCGGCTCCTCGGCGGCGTCCTGTTGCGTCAGAGTGTTCCCCAAGTTGGCGGTCTTGCCCCGCCCGAAGTCCACCGTTGCGAACCATTGGGGCGCTTGCGGGAGCAATTGGGGCACGATCTTCTCTTTCCGGAACCACTTGTTCACCTGCGGGTGGGCAATTCAATCGACGAGTCCACTGCACCACGCCGCTCACCTGCGCCGTCCACCACTTGAGGCTCTTCTGCTGCGCGTTCCCGACGGCCACGAGCGCGAGGAAGGCGGCGAGCAGGAGGAGATGAGCGGCGTTCATCGCGAGTCGAATGGTGAGCGGGCGCTCCCGACCGCCTTTTATTCCCGAACGGCCGGCAGGTGGTCAAACAGCCGGGAATCTTCGGGGTTCCGACTGCTGCTTGTTACGGGGCGGGAGTTCAAGTGCAGAGCCCAACGAAATTCTCTCCATTTGGACTCTGATCGTCCAAGTGTCGTGACTTCCGGCCGGCGAATTGATCAACGAGTTGATGGAGCGTTGCCGATTGCAGGAAACAAACGTTGATCGCTTTGCCTCGTGCCTGTTGGACGATCCTTCGAAATCTTCGATGAAATCTGTTAGGACTGCAGGCGTGGCCGTCCCGATCGGAAGGCAACCAGAGGGCGTTGCCGCCCGACAGTCGAGTTGATGAGCGGCCGGGGGAGCCCCCGACCGGCGGCCAAAAATTTCGGTCTTCGCCCGTTGCGCGTTGCTCAGAAGAGAGCACGTTTCGAGGCGTGAAACGGCCGCTTCTTCCGTCGGGCGCGGCCCTTGAAGAGCGGGCGGACGCCGGAGAGCGCGGGCTGATTTGTGCGGTGGAAAACCGAAGAGCGGCCGGCGATCGTCCGCCTTCCCTCCCGCACGCCGCTCACTTGCCGATGGGCAGCGCGAGCGGACAGACGAGCAGACGGGCGTGCTCTCTCGTCCACCGCCCTCCGTTCTTCTGCCCGCTGCTTGCCCGGCCGCTCGGCCGTGACTCATCGGTCGGAAGCGAGAAACTCCACAACCGGGCGTTCATTTCATTAGTGAACGTCCGCCTTCTCGTTCGTCAGCATCAATCGAACGCAAGCAGGAGAACGGACGATTGCCCTCATCTGGCTCCTCCTTCCCTCTCCCCTTCGCTCGCTTCAAGAGAAGACTCCGCATGAATCCAAAGAATTTATTCGTGCTTCTTCTTTCCCGCTCTCTTCGCACAAACAAGCGGGGAGTCCATCGCTTAGCACTCGAATCCAAAAAGGAGCAGTTGGGATGGGCTGAAAGCAACAAGATAAAAGGAGAAGGAAGAAAGTGAACGGACCTTGTCGGCGCCTCGTCTTCGTCATCACACGTTCGAGCAGCCGGACTTCTCGATCGTAGACGGTCGTTCCAATCGCGCGACGTGTTGCCCGTCCAGAAGCCCCGGAGATTCCGAAGGGGCAGCGGGCGTCTTGGTCGTTTCCCCCGATTCTGCTCCCACGGCGACCTCCATCGCTCCTTCAGCCATTTCGGCCCGCCTTCCTGCAGCTGCAGGAACAAATCCAAAAGAGGACGAAAAGAACTCACCGCTTTGCCGCTCGCTCTGAACGAAGCAGCGAATTCTTTGCTCTGGAGCTCCGCGTAGCGCGCACGAAATCCGTCTATCTGCAAGAATTCTGTCCGTTTCAGCTCCGTCTTCCACTGAGAACTCACGCTTTTGTCCGGCGGCCGGAAGCGAGGGGGCGGTCTTGAAGGCGGCACGATCAGCAGTTCGCCCTCCAACGGTCGGTCGACTTGAGCGCATCGAGTCCATGGCCTCACACTACCGTCTTCACCACGAGCACAACGTTTGGAGTTCGTTGGGGGCGCCTTGGTGAGATCGATCTTCTTGTCCCACAAGGATCGACAAGACGGTGGACGGAGCAGATGCTGAAAGACCGCAGAGGTGAGTGGGAGAACTAGGCGCGTGTCCCTCACCTCCGAACGGCTGCCAGTGGATCGGAGGGCGTGTACATCGTGGTCAGCGCCGTTTGCTGCAATGAGAAATGAGGAGTGGACGAGGGAGTGGACTCGCCAGAAGAACGGAGCGGCGCGCCCCGATTTCAATGCGCGGAAGGCTGCGCACTTGAACGGGCGGGAGCTGTTGAACCGCAGAAGATTTCGGAAACCAGTCGATCGGTGGAAGAAGCGACCCGGTCTGCAAGGAAGAGCCATGAGAAGTCCGTAGATCGCGACGACTTACCGGCAGTCGTGAGCAGCGAGCACGTCGACCGAAGACCCACGAATGCCCGCAGCTGAACGGCGGAAGACGGAAGAAAGGAAGGCGGCCCAGTTGTTCGTATAGATCATGATCTTGAAACGTCCCAACGACGCCCATTCGCTGCGGACGAGGACTTCTGCAACGAGCAGGTGGATTAGACGGATGAGAAGGGAGAACTCACGACGGTTGGTCCAGTTGGTGCTCGCATTCATCGAACAGAAGAGAAGAAGCGGTCCACAGCCGTCGTGGACGAAGAAGCGCGTTTGCCGAACAGCCGAACCGGCCGCTCGTTTCGTTCGGCCGGGGAATGAGCGGAGGGAGCGGGAAGCAACGAGGAGCGCGGAAGAAAGAACCGACCGCTCGGAACGGGAAACAAAAAGAACGACTGCCGCTCGCCGCCTCGCCCGCCGCGAAGTCGACTTCGATTTCATTTCTCGTCGTGCAAGAAATCTGTTCACGCGAGGAGTGGTTTACTGATGAGAAAGGGAACGTCCAATCGCCTCGTTTGTTCCATTCAAGCAGCAATGCGGACAGTCGGCAAGCGGAGCTTCTAGCGAGCCCTTTTCTTCCGTCTTCAGCGGAAGGCCGTGTTCTTCAATTGGGAAGTGATCGAAGAGATGACGGAAGTAATGTTGACGCACAAGCCCGCCGCCCCAATGCAGCGGAAAATCGGCGATTTCAACGCACTGCCGTTATTCGTGCGTCTTCTCGCGATTTGCGGTTAATTTCCTCGTGTTTACGGTAACCAGTTTCAATGACTTCTGATTGTTGTTCATCGTTGTTTACATTGTCGACGCCCCATCGGCTCGTTTCGTTCCGCTCTTTGCGGCCGCTCGTCCCGGTTGGACGGAAGGTCGGGTGAATAAACAAACATTAACGAACCGATCACTTCCGATAGCCCGACGCGGCCCCGTCGTGCAAAGGGCGAAAGCGGGGCACAGTTGGCGCGCCTGCCGATCGGAGCCGCTAATCCGCCGATCGACGGCGCTGACCCGCGCAACTAAACAGATTGCAATCAAAGATGCGGAGTCGAGTGCCCCCGATAGAGAACAAGCGGCTACCGAAACGGCGGCGGAAGTCGATCGAGCTCGCTGGCCGCGAGATGACGCGGAAAAGCCGATCGACGTCACCATCACTCGGCCGGCCGCCTTTCCGTTCGTTCCCTGCTTTTCGCCCGCCGTCCGGCCGCGGCCATTTTTACAGCGATCGTCCGCTTTTTTGCGGCCCACACGCCGGCCGCGAAGAAAGGCCAGTCCGTGGACTTCCGCTTATACGAACCAATTCAATAATTCGCTTGCTTTGCTCATGAGAATTCTTCGGTCACTCGCAACATCTCCTGCATTTTGCGTCGAATACCAGGACTTGGTGTTCGTTGTTGCTTCGTTGTGACACGAATGTCCAGCGTAATTGACTTCGAGCGGCCTCAAACGTTTCGAAACACGCCGCTCGTTGACGCCCCACGGAAAGCTCTCTTTGATTTGTTTTGATGGACGCTCTTCGCATTCCTGCGCGCGTTTCTCGCCCCGTGGAACACCTGGAGAGATGAGTCACAGGTGGACGCGTCCGACGTTGAAGACGCGGCCGATTGGCGTCGCGCTCATTTCGTCCCGCTCGTTCTCCTCATTTGCTCCGCGCTCGTCGCATTTGGCAACCGACTCGCGCGCACCTTCTCTTGTTCTGCAAATGCCGGCGCGTTCTAATGGCTTGTTTTCGATGAGAGGGCGGTCGTTTGGGGCAGCTGTCGTTGCTCCGATCGCGCAAATTCCAAAGCGAATGGGCCGTTTACCTTGTTCCTCCGATTCCCCTTTTCCATCTGTCAACAACGGCAAATTGCAACGCGTCTTTGGGTTACGCTCACGCTTATCAACGTGTAGAACATCTTCTTTTGCCACTGCGTGTTCGTCTCTGGACAACTGATGATTCCCTCTTTTCAGCCAACCACTGCCATCCCATTCGCATTGGTCTGCTCCGGAATGTCGGAAAGCGAAAACGGGTGAGCAGATGAATCGATCTCCTCTGTTCATCGCTTTCGTTTCGCGCAGGAAGCTGAAGGAGGACTCGCAACTCTTGGTCGAGAGGTTGGAGTCGCTCTCGTTGCGTTCCGCTTCTCCCGCCGCCGCTCCCGAACAGCCGGCGAGCGGCGGGCCGTCGGATCTGCTGGCCGATCCAATCGCCTTGATGCGGGAACATCGCGAGCTGAACGCCGGCCACCTCGTCGACGCGCCCGAATCGCGGGCTTCTCGAGAAGCGAAGGCGAGTTTGCAGAGCGGCTTTGCGAACGGGAAGTGAGTCGACAGGCCGCTCGTCCGTCGTTGCACGCGGTCGTTCCAGCCTCGTCGCCTCCTTTCCCGCCGAACTCGCACCGTTGTTCACGCTCGAGAAACTGGACGAGACGGCGCTCCGCGAACTGCAAGTTAGTTCTTGTTTGTTTCCTCCATTGCGTTCATTCGACTTCAGGACGTTTGGGCGTTGATCACGAGCCGCCCGCAGACGACCGCCGAGTTGATTCGCCGGGAAGTCGGCCTGATCGCGTTGAATTGGGCCCAAGAGTGCCTCGTCGCCCGCCGGCCGCTCCTCACGAACGCCGAATGGTCGCTGCTGGAAGACGAGCGGGAGAGAGCGAACAGGAACATCGTCCTCTTCGAGCTCACCCGACCGCGACGGCAAGAAGGCGGCAAGCAGGAAGCGAACGGCTTCTTGCGAAAGGGCGCGGCCGTTCGACTCGCAGTGGCCGGCTCGCTCGAGAGCCCCGAGAAAGTGCCCTCGGTGCGCCTCTCCGCTTCTTTCTTTCGATCGAAAGCTTTAGGCGCGTGTGGTCGACACGAACGGCCGAACGATCGTCGTCGAGTTCGTTCTTTGCCCGACCAAAGGAAGCTGCACAGTGGGCGAATTGGTGGACGCTTTCGAGGCAACAGAGGTGCCTTTTTGTATTTGCCGTCTTTCCGACTGTCTGTTTGCAGCGAGTGGACGTGTACCCGGCCAGTTGGGACTTTGTGGTCAAGGCGACGCTTACTGCGGTCGACCGCCTCAAGGAAGGCGTCTGCGATCACATTTTGGATCCCGCTCCGTTCTTCAAACAAGTGCGTTCTCTCCTTCTTCACCACAGCCGTCTTTCCAGAACAAACGGGATTTCGAAGACAAACTGGCGGTCTTGCAGCCGACGTTGAGCGCGTACACGGGCGTCAACGAGCAGCAGGCGGGCGCGCTGTACGCGATCTGCACGCGCGCGCACGCCGACGCGCCGTTCGTGCTCCACGGGCCGCCCGGCACCGGAAAGACGCGCGTGATCGCCGCCACCGCCCGCTGTCTGCTCGAAATGGACGCCGACGCGCGCATCCTGCTCGCCGCCCCGTCCAACATGGCGGCCGACATGCTCGCGTTGAAGCTGATGGAGAACTTCGCCCCGCCCGTCATGACGGCCGCCAAAGTCTTCCGCCTGCGGTCGGCCGCCAACGATTTCGCCTCGCGAGAACGGCGCCTCGATTCGATCAGCTGCTTGTGAGTTCGCCCCGCACTGGCCTCTTCTGCTCACTCCCTCCGTTCAGCAACTCCGCCGAGACGACGTTCGAGATCCCGGACGCGGACTTCTTGCACAAAAAACGGGTGATCGTCTGCACTCTCGGCTGTTCGGCGCATTTGGTGAAGGCGTTGGAGGTCGGCCACTTCAGGTGTGTGCCGTCCGCCCTCCTCTCCATTTTTTCCTTCAGCCACATCTTCTTGGACGAGGCGGGACAGGCGACCGAGGGCACGATTTGGCTGCCGATCGGCGGCCTCGCGACCCGGCGGACGTCCGTGGTGCTCTGCGGCGACGACCGGCAGCTGGGGCCCGTGTGGGCGTTGGATTTGAGCAAGCAGCTGACGGACGGCTTCGACTCGCCGCTTCTCCGCTACTCCAATCTGTCGCTCTACAAGACGGACAAGTGAGGGGAAGCCCATTCAATCGATTAACGAACGGTTTAGACGAGTGTTGGGGCAGTTGCAGCGCTCCTACCGCTGCCATCCTCTCCATCCTGTCCGTCGCCTCGCAGCTGTTCTACTCGAGCCGCCTGCTGAACGGCACCGACGGCCGCGCGGAGCCCTTCCTCGAGTGGGCGGGACTGCCGAACAAAGTGGGCGGTTTTCTCCGTTCGCTCGACTCCTTTTTCCGTTTGCAGCAATTCCCACTGCTCGTGGTGTCGGTGGACGGGCGGGAGCACCGCAAGAACGACTCGTACGGGAACGAGGCCGAAGTGGCGGTCGTGCTCGACTACCTCCGCCGTCTCACTCGCGACTTCCCGCAGCTGCAGCCCGAGGACATCGGCGTCATCTCGCCCTACCGGCACGTGCACTCCCCATCGAAACAACGCTTAACTGCGGAGATTGCAGCGCTCAACGCAACTCATCAACGCCGCATTGATGAACTCGGACATTCGCGGCAAGAAGCGGATCGCCGTCGACTCGGTGGAGCGCTTCCAGGGCTCCGAGCGGAAGGTGATCTTTCTGACGACCGTGCGCACGGGAAGCTTGGGCTTCCTCGCGTGCGACAAGGTGCAGTTCGAGGGCGTCCAATCCAATCGATCGCCTAATTGCAGCGCCTGAACACGTCCATCACGCGCGCGATGAACCTCCTGCTCGTCGTCGGGAACACGGCGGCGTTGTCGCGCAATCCTTCCCGGAAACGGTCCGTCTTCTTCGCTCGTTTCGTTCATTCCCGATCGTTCAGATTCGTCGACTACGCGACCGAAAACAAAGCCTTGATCAAACGGAAGAACGCCAAACCGCCGCCGTCCGACTTTTCCGCGTGGTCCACGGCGCGCATGGCCAACGCCGGACGCGGCCGTGTTTGAGGCCGCTCTGCACAGGCGATCGACGAGCACGAGCTACGAAATGCATCGATCTTAATTTTTACTCGTTTAATCCGTTCGCATTCGTTTAAAAATGCTCTCAATCGATTCTCTTGCCCATTGTTCAATCTATTTTGACGAATCTCGCAGTTCTACGTTGTCGTTTGCTCACGAAACAATGAAGTTCGTTACGCGTTCACAGAATTCCGTTAGCTTCACATGATGATCGACCGCAATCATAAGCGCGTGCTGACTGCGGCTGCTCAAAGTTTGGCGGTAGAAAGCGGCATGAAAAGAGCGTCCGTGGCAATCAGCCGCATGCCCCGCGGCTCCCACTGCTGCTGCGGAAGCCCCGCCCACAGGCGCAAGTGCGCAAAGTTCACGTGAACCTCGTGTCGACCGCCGTCAGTGCCACGAGATTCGCCTGCAGAGGAGTGCGCGGAATTCCAGTGGCAAGAGGGATAGAATTAGCCGCAAGTGTTCCGCGATAAACACTGAACCACGCGGTAAACTCCAAAAAAAACCCACTTACCGGCAGTCTCGTCGCCGCTTGCTACTCGTTGTAGCGCTTCAGGTTGCAGTGGAAGACGAGAGCGAGCGGGGCGTTTGGGACACCGACCACCAGCTTCGCCTCCAACTGCAGAAAGCCGCCGCTCCGGCCGGCCCCGCACGGGCGTAATCAAAAGCTGCTCTTTTTACTTCCTTTCTCACTCTTCACTTGCGCTCGCCGTCCTTTGTTCGACACGCGACCATCCTCGTTCCTTTGCTCGTCTTAGGCTGGCGGGCAAACGGGAACGCCGTCTATTTACTCAAAACAACCGCCAAATGCCTCGTGGTCCCAACTTTCTGGTAGTTTATTTCGCAGCAAAGCCGCTGAGTAAGCGGCGAGCGAGTGAACACATGGAAACAATCCCAACTCTAAAAGCGGCCAAAGAAAGACCGCACGAGAACGAACGGCAACAAGACGAGCTGAAACGCTTTGCGCAGACCGCTGCGAGCACGTCCGTCCGTGCGGATCGACGCGAAGATTTCCAGCGAACTCTCGCCGGCCTCAACTTGCCGACAGAAACGAAGCAACTCGCCTTGCCGCTCACAAACGCGCTCCACGCGCCGCTCCAACCGAGCAGCAAACGCCGCGCAAGTTGCGGCTGGAGCCATTCGGCCGGGTCGTTCGCGAATCGCCGCCTCCAACGCCCGCAGGGACGAGTGGAAGCGGCTGGAGAAGACGCGGAAGAAGAGGCGGTTCACGCGTCCAGTGAGAAAGCGGCGGGTCGCGAGGCTGCAGGCCGAAAAGCGGTGAGCGGCAACCGCCACATCGATGGCCATTCGAAGGACGCCAGCTTCCTGCTTGCTTTCAGCTCCGATGCCAACAGTCAGCTGAAAAGAAGGGGGTCGACTCGATGTAACTCTCACGTTGACCCGCTCACCATTTCCATCTTGCGCGCCCGCTCCATCAGCTCGTCGAACTCACAGGTGAGCCGATCTTTCTGACCGCTTCGGAGTTGCCGGACGCGTTCCACTCGGCCGGCCGCCTCTCGTCGCACGCGCGACGCGTGGCACGTGTGTCGCCAGCCGTTCGAGTCGCGCCACGGCGCCGCGCACGTTCAACAGAACTCGTGGCGACCCGCGAGCCGCCGGCAGGTCATGTGCTCGCAGCCGCCGTCCTTCTCGATGTCCACCTGCGAAAGAACGGAGAAGAAGAAGCGTGAAGCCGGTGGACTCACTTCACATTTGGGGCACTTCCGCGTGTTCGCCGCAATCCAACGGGCGTTCCGATCGCTCGCCGTCCACCCGCTCCACCGCTTCCAGTGCGCACAGGTGGCCGGCCGGTGGTCCCCCGCTCCGCAATCGAAGCAGAAGGAGCGGCCGCACGCGCTCACGACCGAAGTGGGCGAGCGGCCGGCCGGAAGGTTCCAAATCCGACCGCAATTCGCGCCGGGGCACCACTTGAGCGACGGGCGGGTCTAAACGACGAGCGGAAACGCATGCTGAAGACCTCCCGTGCTCACCGCAATGCAGCTTTCGAGCATCGAGCGGCGCCACGCGGACATCACGCCTCCCTCCAGCTCCAACCGCGGCAAGTGGTCTTCGGTGAGGTGCGCGCACTCGCCGCCCGGGCAGCCCACCCGCCACCGTCCTTCGTGCAGGATCTGAACAGAGAAGACGTCCGTGTATTGCAGCTTGCGCTCACTTGTGTGCTCGCATGTCGGCGCCAACAGCTGCGGCAGAAACGATGCCCCGCGCAGCCCAGCCCGAGGAGCGGCGCGCGTTCGAAACAAATCCGACAGGCGGCCGCCGGCGTGACCGCCTACTCCACCGCGCTCGGGATCCGCGCTTCCCGGAGTGCGGAAGAAATCTGCGGCTTGGTGCTGAACGACGGTTAGATGGCGGGCAAATGGGGGCGCCCATCTCCCGAGCAACGCCGCCACGTCCCAACGAAAGTGCGCGAGCAGCAGCCGGCAGACGGCGAACGGTCGATCGAGAGCACGGGCCACTCGCAACGTTTCTTTGTCGATTCGAGCGGCCACTTCCTCTTTGCGAAGAACCTGAAAAGAGAGGTGAGTGGGAGGAAGACTCTTCTTCTCTCAAATTACCTCGAAGTCGACCGCCGGATCGTCGCCCATCACGAGTCGAGTGCAGGCCGCTTGGAGAGCAGTGAGTGGCTGAGTGGCGGTTGCAGTCGGTCGGCGGTCAACAACAATGTCGAAGCAGAAGAGCGTCTCGTGCACAGCGAAAATCTCCTACAACTAGCGGCATTTGATCGCTTCTTCCAGCCGCTCACGACGAGAAGGGCGTGTGGAGATCACCGACGTGCGGTAAGTTGAACGCGCGCACGTCCACCTGCAGCGAAGCGATCGGAGGAAAGCGGACGTGGAAGAGCGCACCTCCTTCTTCTCCAGCCCGATGTCGACGACCACGATGCGAGACTGCGGGTAGTGGACGTGCAGCAAGTGGATCACAAGAGGTGATTGCTGGAGGTCGCCGTCGCGAACACGGGCGCCCGCCGATCGCTCGCGTCAATGCGGGCGGCGTCCGCGTCGGTCAGCCCGCAGTCGAAGCGGCGCCCCCACCGAACAACGTCCGTCTCGTCGAGGCTCGAGAAGCAGAACTGCAAGCAGCGGCCGTCAAAGGGATTTCCGCTCTTCAGATGTGTGGAGCTGATTTGCCCTTTTGTGAAGCAAAGCAAGCGGCCGATCGCTCCTGTCCGCGAGATTCGGGGCAGGAGGTGCCGAGTGCAACGATCCAATCGAAATGAGCGAAACGAAGAGCACGGCTTTCGGCATTCAGTTCTTCTGACCTTCCGCTCACACACGTTCTCATCCTCGCAAAAGCACGCGGCCGGCGGCTCGTGCCCTTGGGCGGGCGCTCGAATCAACCATTGGGTCGTCTTTTCGGAAGACTCGTGGGAAGAACGGGCGGGAAGGACGATCAGCAGAATGAACGCCAAGATTCCGACGGCCACGAAGAGCGAGAGCAGACGCAGAATCACCACTTCGGTCTTCCACTTGCCGTCTTGTTCGCTCCGGCGGCCATCGACGAGGGGGACTCGCCTGCAATGCGCGCTGATCATTAGAGTTGCAACAAAGAAAACAGCACAGCAAAGATAAGTGGACGTTGCCCAACGAGCATCGAAGAGCAAGAAAAGACGCTCGAAAGGCCCCCAAAACCAGATAAACCCGCACCAATCAGCGGGGCAAACGGTGCAACGAACAAGCCAGAAGAAACGTTGCATCGACTGCCGCCTTCATCGCCCTTCTTCTCTCCAGCCGACCGCTCCGTGAATGTTGAGATGCGATCGCGTGCTCGATGCCCTCCGGAAATCATTGCTCAAGCGGTCAAACGGGACGGGCTTCAAAATTCAAAGCCGCCCTATTGGACGTTTTTTTTGTCGGTTTGTGGCCGGAAGAGCGGCGCGCTCGATGCTGCCTCGACTCTACTTTCTCGTCCTCGACTGTCTTCGGGCGGACTGGGGTTCGCCGGCTGCCGGTTGTTTCGAGAGAAATCAGTTTTGGTAGAAAAAGACCCAATCGGTGGAAAAGACTCAATTTCTATGGCAAGAGAAAAATTTACGGTTTATTTCATCGGCGATCAAGCAAAAACGGACGGCAACTGGAAGCTACTGATTAGCGTCGTCCAAACACTCGCCATCTTCCCGAGTAAGTTTTCGGACGTGCACAAAGTTTGATGTCGAACGCGGCCCTCGTTCTCACAGACAACACACAGCGATATTCTTTTCGGTTTAGCGAACAGCTCCAACACATGACTGCAGATCTCGCCGAGTACCGACGGTTACAGAAGACCGCCCGTTAGTTGGGCTCGGCCACTTCCCCGCCGTCTATCAAAAGCACGAGTGAAGGCTTTCTCTCAATTAAACTCTCTTTCCTTCCAGGTTTCAATCCACTCGGTCGTTCGCCTTCTTTGTGGCAGTCGCCGCGTTGCCCGGCCGGTTTTCGTTCTCGGCTCAGAGTGCGCAGTTCGGTGCATTCGAACGACAATCACTGACCCCTGGAGGGACACAGACGAAAAGGCGGACGCCGCAGTGGTCGGTGGACCACGTGAGTAGCGGCCGCTTCTGCTCGGCCCACGGGCGCCTCCTCTCTCGTCGCCACTCAAGCGGCAGGCGGTCGACCACGTCCTTCTACGTTCCAATGCAACAAAGATGGAAAAGGAAACGCACAAGCTGGCCCACAAACTCGCCACTCGGCTGCGTATATCTTTTCGGGTGTTCTTTGGCCCCCGAATGCCGCCGTCTTCACTCGTGCAAGGTGCGCGTGCACGTCTGGTCTTGCGGAATGCAATCAATCCACCCGTCCTTCTCCCAACCACCTCAAGAACTCGCGCCAAGTAGACGTTAAGGGCGCGCAAGTGAGGGAGGACGAGCGAACTGTCTTCCCACAAAGCGACCTCCAGCTCTCGCGAGCGGCTGCAAGCGGCCGCAAGTGCTCGCTCGGGGCGAATGGGCGGCCAATCGCACGGCCACAACGACAAGGCGCGGTTTGCTAGCGGAAGAAGTTCGGGAGTCCAACGAGAAAGAAACGACAGCTGGGCATCAATTGAATTGTGGATTCGCGATAGATCTCCCCCACAAGGCCGCCGAATTCCACCGACTCGAGCGGTCGCCGTTTCAACCTCAGCGAGGGCGACGCGGAGGTCGCCGTTGACTGCCGGTGTGTCAGCCGGTGGGCGGCGAGTCCAAGAGAAAACGAGAGGCGGGGAGTTCCAGCCGAACGGACAAGAAATGAGTGGACCGAGGAACGAGTGAGTGGCTGTTGAATGCGGAAGACCACAACGACTCGCGACCACTCGCCCATCAGGCGCCGGTCTGAACCGCTTCGACCGCGCCGCCATTTGACTTCGATTTTCGACAAACGGCGAGCGAGAAAGAGGAGACACCGCTCTACGCGAAAGTTGCGCGTGAGCTCGACCGCCCAACGAAATTTCGGTCGTGGATCGTGAGCTTCGCGGTTCTAACGTCCGCCGAGCCGAAGAACGCGTCCACGTGCCGCTGGTTGTTGAGCGGGAGGTGAAGGAACGGGGGACGAATCGAAGCTTGTGCACCTGTTGCTTCTGCTGATCCGTCGTGTTCTCTGGACACAAAGAACTGAAGCCGCCAGGCGGGGCGTGGACGATCGAAAGACTTCGGCTGCTCTTAGCGGAATGCTCGCCATCGATGCGGGATCCCCGGCAGTTGAAAGAGCATTGCGGCTAGGAACCAAAAGCAATCATTCAGCGCTCAGAAAGGAACACACATCTCATGGAATGAGTAGCTGGACAGACGGCCGCTCGAACTCTCGCCGCGGAGACGCGAGCGGCCGCTTGGCGTTCCGCCCGACGCTGTCCGCCGCCGCCGCGTCTCGATTGGCCGCCCGTTCGATCTCTCCACCAGTTGGCTGTTGATTTCGATCGGGATTTTCGTCAATCGGAGTGAGTTTCTTCTTCCTCGCTACTCCCACGAATTTTCAATGTCTTTTGCTCGGGTCCGCGCCCAAAATCCACCGAAAATCCGACTGTTTTGCACAAATGCGCCTAATAATCGATTTAATTTCGAAATTCGTCTTATTTCTCCGCATTTTAGGCCAAATGGCGTCGGCGGCGAAGAAGCCCCGCACTGGAGACGCGCCCGCAGCCAACGAGCAGCCCGGCGCCGAGAAGAAGCCGGCGGACGACGGAAGTCCGCCCGTCGGAGAGCTCCGCCTCGAGGAGGAGTCCAGCAGCGAGGTTCCGCCCGCCCGTCCGCCGCCCCGTTTGCCCATGAACGGCCGCAAGCTCGTTCAGTTCTTCATCGGGAAGGAACGCCGACGGTTGGAGCAAGCATACGACTTCAGGCGCTACGATGTTCGACCCGCCCGCATCCTGCTCGTCAGCCGCTCCTTCGTGAACTCCTTTTTCGACTCGGGGATGATCGGGCCGGCGAAGATCTTCTTGGAGGACGCGCAGATCGCTGTGGGCAAATGCGTTGACTGGCCCGCACGGGCCATTCCGTTCGCAAAGACGGCCGAAGGCGTCGCGGCTCTCCTTCGTCTCTCCCGCAACCTGACCGAAATCGACGTTCAGTGGCACTGTGGCTGGACCGGCGGCGATTTCGGCTTGATGCTGGAGTGGACGCAAGTCGCCGCAACGTTGCGCGGTAAGTTTCCTGCCGACCGTCTTGCTTTACCGTCTCGATTTCAGCCCTGCCCTCGCTGTCGTCGATTGGACTGACGGTCATGTTCATCGAGTACCCGTACGCGGAAATGTTCCTCGACTCGCTTCCCGACAAAGTGACTCGCTTAATCACTGACAACGTCCGCATCGCGACGCTGTTGCGGAAGCGGAAGTCCCTGCTCGAATCGGCCAAATTCAACATCTACAACGGGAAGAATCCGTGTAAGTGAAGGAACAGGAAGCAGAGGATTGCTCTCACTTCAGACCTCGCTGACATCTTCCGTCTGCAATTTTCGCACATCGATCTCAAATTCGACTGCGGCCGGATCGACGGGCTTCACCGCCTCGAAGGCTGCGGACCGCTCGACCGCAATGAGCACTTGCAGGAACTCCACATTGAGGCGGGGATCATTGCGGGAGACGGCATTCTGCGAGCTCTCCGCTACCTGCGCGCCGTCAACGGCCACTTCAAGCTCGTTTACCACGGAACGTGCCGAATCCGCTTCAAAGTGAAGGAATTTGACTGTAGAGTAACGGCGTTTATTAGCCTATACAGGGACGTTTGGCTTTGAAACACGTGGAGTACATCGCGGAGAACGCAAAAGAGGTCGCCGCGGCCATGTGCCCGGCGGGCTTTTGTTCGAGCGGCGGCGAGTTGCGGATTTTTGTCGAGGACTCCGTTCGTTCCTTTTTTCCTTCTGCTTTTAACTCTGTTGTTTAGGAGAACTGGCGGCACGTGAACCGCGAGCAGGTGTTCGAGCGGCTCGGCTAGACGCGCAAGGGCCAGATCTCCTGGCCTCACATTCTCTGGCCCCACGGCTCGAAGATTGTGCCCACATGCTCTCACGTCCACGACGACGTCCCCATCCTGATCGGGCTGCATCGCAAGTAGTTGATGCATTCTTGCTGTTCCCTCTTTGTTGTTCTGTTTTCTGTTGGACGTTGGGACTGAAACATAAACACCTTCGTTCGCTACTTTCACGTTCTTCCTTCGAGCATCGTCGAACTAGTCAGCGCATAAACGTTCAGGCCGACGATCAGATGGACGCCTGTCTCCACGAGCCGCTGAACAACAGGAAGAGAGGAGCGGGTGGAAAAGGGCACGTCTTCATCGCCGTTCGGACTGCGAACGAGCCGGCCAACAGTTTTGCTCAATTTATTGCCACCAGCCACCTCCCCGCTTTTATTTCATGCCAAAAACAACAGCAAACCATCCGCTACTCCATCCACTCGACGATCTTCTCGTAGGTGTCCGGCTCGTTTCGAATGAGCGCCTTGATCGGTTCGCTCAGCAGGAGGCGCGGCTTGCCGCCGTTCACCTCCGCGAACTCCAGCCCGCATTTGCCCAGCGGCCGGTCGTCGTGGTGCGCGGCCCGAACGACCAGCTGGGCGACGTTCTGCGTCGAAAGGCGCGCCTTCAGCTCGTCCATGCACGCCGCCTGCAGCGACGAGTGAAGGAAATAATTGAACGAAGAAGACTCACGATCAAATCGGCGACTTGGAAGCGACGCGCGAGGTCGTAGAGCGCGCCCGCATCGTCCGCTCCGTCCATCGGCCTGCCGTACGCGAATTCGACGAACCGCTTCACGACTCGCGCTTCGATTCCTTCGATCGTGCGCTCCGTTTCGTCGGGATTCGCGCGGAATTCCGCAGCGAACACAGCGCTCTTCCAAGCGAGGACCAGCTTGTGGACCTCCACGAGGAGGATTGGATGGATGGAGCGTTGAGTTGTGACTCGCCTTGATCTCCTCGCCGTCGACCAGCAACCGCAAGTCGGTCAGGCAGTCGGCCTCTCGCATCGCCCAGAAAGCCGCCGGCAGCTGCCCGTCCGTTGCGCCCACGGCCTCGCTCTCCGTCACGCGCTTGCTCTAAGAAGAACGGGGACTGCCGGCTCGCGGGTGGACGCACCTTCTTTGCAACTTGAGCGTCGAGATCGTCGAGTTCCGACTGCTCACCGATCGCCACGCGCGGCGGTCGCTTCCACTTGGCGTTCGGGACGTTGAGAGGCGGCGCGGCCGGCTCGTCTTTCTGAACACGCCGATGAAAAGACGGCGTTTGTTCGTCGAACTCACTTCTTTCGCCGCCTGCTTCCGCTCGTCGAGTTCTTCGTCCAGCGCTCAAATGCGGGCGAGGATTTCTCTTCGTCCGCTTCGACGCGTCGTTGTTGCTCGAGCAGACATTTTTGCAGCCGCTCGACCTGCAACGAACCGTCGAAATGAACGCACGAAGTCGAAGGCGGAATTCCGCACGGGCACCGCGCGGTCCACACTGTGCAGTGGGCGCGCCGTTTGGACAGGCCGGCGATCGTTTGGTTCGTGTTCACGTCGATCTCGCGGTCGGCAATCCGAAGTGAACAGCTGCGAGCGGAGGACGAACACTCGTGCACGCGCGTCCCGTCCGCCTCCTCCAGCCACACGGACGCCTTGAGGTCCCGCTCTTTAATTTCGCGTTGCAACTCCCGCTGTAGAAGGTGGAGAGTTGGAGGGAGCACTTCGTGTCCGGACGGAAGGGAAGCGGGAGTTTCGGGCCGGCGCCCACAAAGTTTTGCTCGATGGAGTGGACGAGAAAGTCGGCGTGTTCGTAAGTGAGCAGCATTCCGAGCGGAGAGAAAGTTGGGCGGCCACCTGCCGGTCGGTCCGAATGGCGACGCCGCGCGCCTCCCACCGAGCGGTCGCCAGAACGCGGGCGACGGCGTCTTACCGCGGGCATTCTCCGGCCTCCTTTGTTCGATTCGAATGTTTAGTGGCGGCTTGCAGCGATCGGGGAAGGGACTTCGCTCTTTGCAAACAGAAAGTGGACAGGATTCGTCACATCGTCTCTCAAGACTGCAAAGCTGCGGTCAACGGTTCTGGTGATGGCTCAGTGGACAGTCGCTTCAGTCAACTCATTTTATGCACAAAGGAAAAGATGGAACAAAAATCGAATAGACAAGGCTGCGAGTTCACTCCATCCACTCCATGATTCGCTCGAAGGTGTCCAGCTCGTCTCGAGCCAGCGACTTGATCGGGGCGACCAAGAGGAGATTCGCTTTGCCGCCGTTAGCATCCGCAAAGTCCAGCAGATGGCTGCCGAAAGTGTGGTCGTCATTCCGTGCGGCCAACACGAGCAGATCGGCCGCGTTCTCGCTCGAGATGACCGCCTTCAACACTCGCGTGCACCCTTCCTAAAGCACTGCAATGATTATGCAATCGGCAGGGAAACTCACAACCAACGAAGCGATCTGGAAACGACGGGCCGCAACGTACAGCTCACGGGCATCTGCCTCCAACTCGCCCACTTCTCCGTTGTAACAGAACTCGACCATTCGGTTCAGGACTCCCGCTCCGATTCCTTCGATCACGTGCTCCGTCTTGTCCGGAATCGCTCGCAGTTCATCGGCGAAGAACCCACTTTTGGCAGCCAGCACGAGTTTGTGGACCTGCAAGATGAGGATTGGATGGAGTGCGGAGTGGTGACCCGCCTTGATCTCCTCGCTGTCGACGAGCAATCGGAAGTCGGTCAAGCAGTCAGCCTCTCGCATCAACCAGAAGGCCGCCGGGAGCTGCTCGTTGGTTTGTTGTTGGTCTGCGGATTCCTTGCTGGCGGTTTCTTCTTGTTCGTGCGTGGAGAGCGTTGACTGCAAGCTCTCAATCTGAAACGAAGCAACTTGTAGGAGTGGTTGCGCCAGATACACCTCGTTTTGGACTTCCGTCCTGTTCGTCTTCCACTCTTCCGTCGCCTTCTGCTGCTCGTTGAGTTGGCGTTGGAGTTCGGCGAGTTGCGCAGACAACCGGCTCTCTTGCGCCTTCCGCTCATTTTTCTGAAGCCGGCGAGTGATCGTTGGGTAGAAGGAACACGAACCTCCATCACCCGCAACGTGCTCTCGCGACGAAGCGCCTTCCGCAGCTCGTCGCAGCGCGCCTCCGAAGCGGCAAGGTTCGTCTTCAATCCTTTGATCTAAAACCGGCATTGCTCCAACGCTCGATGATCGAGGGACTCACGTCTTTCGCAGCCACGCCCAATTGCCGGTCCTTGTCCGCGAGCGCTTGTTGCAGCTGCTGAATGCGAGTTTGGAACTTCTCGACCTAAAAGAAACACGCGGTTCGGTGAACAAAAAGCGATTGAAGGACCTGCACGCGCAAAAACGGGAGTTCTGGCTCTTGGTTCGTCTTCTGCTCTTCTTCGCAGAACGGACACTTCTCAGTCCACACTTTGTAGCGAAGACGATGGTCGCACACTTGGCCGTAGATTGTTAGACTCTCATTTACGTTGATATTGCAATCTGAAAGAGCAGAGATGACTCCAGTGAGCAAACGGAAGGAAATATCTCACATTCTTGGATGCGAATTCCTTTTGGCTCCTCCACCCAAATAGAAGCTTTGAGATCTCGCGCATCGCCTTGGACTAAAACCTTTGCGTAGGACCAGAAAGCCCCAGCGTCCACTGTAAGGCAACATTGCGTGTCGGGACGAAACGGAAGAGCAAGCATGTAGGTCGAGTCCATTTCTTGGTTGACCTTCTCGATCTTGTCGACAACCAAAAGACGGGCCTTGTGCTCGCAGTTGGGCGCCATTGTCGGTCAAAAGCGGAGAGCGCGGAGCAGAAATGGCGGTTGGAGATCGACTGCCGCCGCGAACCGATCGACCAGGCGGCAGACGGGCGGGCGAGCGGGGGCCTTCGCGCGAGCGGCCGAACGCAATCGACGGCGTCTTACCGCGAGGTATTCTCAAGCCGCCGTTCGTTTGTGCGGCGGCGTGTGGACTGCTCTGTCGCTTCCGACAGTCCGCTCCTTATCGAACGGAGCCCCGACTTTCGTGCTGGGCACAAGACGGCGACGTAGGCGGTCTTCTGCTCGCCACACACAACTCGCCTCGCCCAAGTGGTGCGCGAGGGAGAAGAAGAGTCCGCTCGGTTGACTGCTCTTTGAACCGAACGAGCGATTGCGGTGGTCACTCCACCCCTGCGTTCACACGGCCGACCGCTTGGGAGCGCTCGCGGTCAGACGCCGCGGATTGCGCCGGCCGAGTGGGGGGACGCGCGACCCACGCCGGCGATCGGGCGGCCCTGTACTCACTCACTCGTTTGATCCGTTGGGCAGTCGGTCCGCTCGCTCCCGCTCGCTCTTGTTCGATCAGTCCGCCAGCCGGTCGATTGGTCACACGCTCTACTCGCAGCCGCCTGTTCTCCTGTTCTCCCTGCTCAACACTTCCTGCTCCTTGCACCTCCTCGAGCTGAAGATGACGCGCTGCTCGCACGCCGCTCTTCTTTCGATCGTCGAAGCCGAGCACGCGGGCACGACGGCCGAAAGCGAGAAGGTCGCGCTTCTCTTCCGTCCGGCCACGAAGTGCCGCCTGCACGTGGGCCCGCACACGATCGTCGCCATGCGGACGGTGCGGATCGCCGTGGAGGGCGACGCCGAGAGGCTGACGGCCGCCGTGTGGATCGAAGACGACGGCGGGCGAAAGGTGAAAGAAAGTGAGTCCTCTTCGCTGGATTCTCCGCCTCACCGCCCGTTTGCAGTCGACAACTTCCCGTTGAACGAAGAGCGGCTCGTCACGTACACGGCCAGCGATCGGAGCGTCCACTGCGCCATCTGGAGCGAGGACTGTCCGCTCTGCTTCAAAGAACGGGCGGTCGAGCAAGCGCGAGAGGATGAAGCGTTTTGCCGTCGCTGGGTGAGTTCCTTCTTCATTAGAAAGAAGCTTGTTGTTGTTCGCTTGTTTCAGCTCCACGAGAAGATGGGCCGCTTGTCAGTCCAAGAAGCACAACTGGAGACTGCCGAGCAGTCCCGCATCGCCAAGCAGAAAGCGGAGCAGGCCGCCGAGAAGCAGAAGTTCGCTGCTCTTGCGGAGGAGGTGAGTGCAGCTCATGGATCTCGTTCAGTCTTTCTTGCAGAACGAACACCTCAAGCCGGAGGTGGCCGTTGAGAAGCAGAAATTTGCTGCCGTTGAACAGGAGGTGAGTTGTCTCCACTGCTCCCGAACATTCCTCCTTCCCTGCTGCAGAACCGCGAGCTCTAAGCGCAAGTGGAGCGACTCCAGCAGCAGCAAACCGAAACGAGCAAGCAGCTCTCGCAGCTCACGGCCGATCGGGCGGCGCTGTCGGCGATGCGCGAGCGGGGCTTCTTGACCGACTTCCGGCTGCTCGTCGACGGTCGGGAGATCCCCGTAAGCTTCCTGCAGAAAGCTTGCTCCACTCACTCTTCTCCTTGCAGGTGCACAAGAACGTTCTCGCCCTGCACTCGGCCTTCTTCTCCGCCGAATTCGCCGCCCATCCCCGCAAGACGGAGTTCGCGGTGGAGGGCCTGCGGGTGGCGGCCGTCGAGCGCGTGGTCGAGCTCCTGTACAACGGGCAGTTGGAGGGACTGAAGGAGGAGGCCGGCGAGTTGTACCGCGTGGCCCGTCGCTTCCAAATGGCCGCCTTGGAGGTGAGTTCCTGGTGTTTGTTTGTTCCCTCACTCGTTTCTTGCAGACCGCCTGCATCGAAGTGATCCGAGCGGACATTCGCGCCGAGAACGTGGCCGAACTCCTTGCGGCGGCCGCCCGCGAGGACGACCGCCGGTTGGGCGAACACGCGATCGAATTCGCGGAGCGGACGGGCGGGAAGGCGGGCGGGCGGTTGGGCCTCCTGCTCGCCGATCCCGTCCAGTCGCTTCTGCCCGACGAGCTCGCCGCCTACAAGCGGATCGTCGAGTGGATGAAGCAGGAGCAGCCGCAGACCGAGCGGAAGGCCGCGGAGCAGAAGCGAGTGCCCAAGAAGAATTCCGAAGCGTTCCTGACGTTCATGCGAGAGAATCGGGAGAAATTCGGCGTCTCGAACGGGGGCGGCTCGAGCGCGGGCTCCTTCAAGTTTCTCTGACTTTATGTTCACTGTTGCTAATTGTTGAATAAACGCTTTGTAATGGCGAGTGGTGTGTGGAAGAGATGGTGAGGTGTTTGCGGAAGAAGAAGGCACTGCTCGCCGACGAACAAGGGGAAGACGCAAGAGTATAGAAAAACGTCGAACGATGGAAACCAAAAAGCGGTCGCTGTTTATGACCAGTTTCTCGACGCTTCCGGCAGCCGACCGAGAACGTCGGCTCGTGTTCATTCGTCCAGAGAATTCATCGTCGGACAGACAAACGGCGAACGACGCGGGTTTGCAGGCCAAGCGGGCTGTCGACAACCTTTATTCAAGACAACACGTGGAACAACAATCGGTTAGACAACACCTTCCGTTCACTCCATCCACTCCACAATCTTTTCGTAAGTGTCAACCTCGCTTCGATTCAACGATTTGATCGACGGAGCCAGAAGGAGACGCAGTTTCCCGCCGTTGGCTTCCGCCCACTCGAGCACGTGGGTTGCCAAGCCGCGGGCGTCACGACGGACGGCCAAAACCAGCAGATCGGCTGCGTTCTCGTTTGAGATTCCCGTTTGCAAGACGCGTGTGCAGTCGGTCTGTAAGAAGAGAAAAGTGAACGGAAAGGAGAGCGAAAGGGCTCACAATCAGTGCGGCCTTTTCCGTCGTGAACTCTTCGATCTGAACGAATTAGGTGAAATGAAGAAGCCATTTTTGTCTGTTCACCTGCTTCTCGAACTCCGCCAATTTCAGCTTCCATTCGGCCGCCGCTTTTTCCGCCTCTTTCTGCTGTTCTCGGTTCTGAGCTTCCAGCTTTTGGATCCTCGACTCATCGCGGTCCTCTTGCTTTTTCAACTTCGCTTTGAGCTTGTCCGTCTCAAAAAGCTGTAAGAGGTTGTTGAGAGGAGTACGAACCTTTCGTTTAAACTCCTCGGCAGCCGCTTCTCGGGCTTCCTCGGCGTCGCTCGCTTTCTTCCGCAACGCCTCGATTTCCGCCTTCAAGCGGGTGACGGTGGACTCGAGTTCCTCGTCATTCATCTGCAGCTCTTCATCCTGCAAAGCGGGCGAGTGATTCGCTAGGAGGTAAGGGACGAACCTCGTCGCTGACCTCAGCGCTTGCCCGCCGCTCCTCCCGCAACTTCGTCTCCAAGGCGGTGTTCTTGGACTGCAAAGCAAGGACCTGAAGCGAGTAGGATGGATCGACAGTTCGACAATCAAGGAATTCACGATTTCCTTCTCCACGGCGAGTTCCTCTTCCAGCTTCCGAATACGCGCGTGGAGCTCCGCTTGGACGGCGTTGGTCTCTGATTGGCGCGCGGGCAAACGACTCTGCTGCTCCGTGGACTGAAACACAGATGCCAGTTTAAAAAAGAGTAGGGAACAAACCTCCGAATGGCAAGCTGGCGGGGCGGGAGTCGAATTCGCGGCCGACAGCGAGAGAGGCGGTTGAGCAGCCGTTTGGAAAGGCGGCAGCTGCCCCGATGTCGGAAGCCCGGAGGCCGATTGCAACTTGTGGGCGGACGAGTGAACGTTCTCGGCCACCTGCGCGCTTTGTTCTTCTGCGGTCTCCCCCTCGCCCACCTCTTCCTCGGAGAGCTCCAACGCGATCGTCTCGCTGTCTGTATCCTCTTCCCTCTCGCTGGTCGATGAGGATCGACGGCGGCGTTTGGTGCGAGAAGTGGGCGGACGAGCTCGCCGCTTCTTCGCTGTGCCGTTTGTCTTCTTCGGCTTCTGCCACACCAAAGCCGGGAAAGGATGGGAGGAGTTGCTAGGCACTGCCGTCCGTTGAAGGACTCGAATGTTCGTGCCCACTTGTCGGAATAGCTTCCAGTGCTCCTAGAAGACGAAAGAACTGCATAGTGTAAATAAAAGGATAGCACTTACGGACAAGACCATGATGCCTTTTTTGCTGCTCTCATCCTCCTCGTGACGTTCGAAGGCGTGCACAAGGCGCTCGTGCTCATTTCGAATGCTGGCACGTTTGCTGTCGATGCCGCAGAGGGAGCACTTGAAGCCGTCCGGCCGCGTGTGGGAGCGGATGTGCTGCTCGCGAATGTACCCGTTACGGAAGCCGTTGACTCCGCAGATCTCGCACGGCGACTGAATAAATGTGAACGTCAAGTTCGGGAATTTGAAAAGCAAAAATAACAAGCGGAGGTGGCCGGTGCGGTTTGGTGCGCATGAGCTCCTCGAGGTCGGCGATCGTCGCCCCTTTTTCCAGCGAGTTCTCGCAGGCAGCAGCAGCCGAAGAGGCGGCCGCGGCTTGTGTGTTGAGCAGTTTCGTTCCGACGTTAAAGACGACGGTGAGTTGGCTCTGAACGAAAACAAATACAAAAAATGGAATAAGCGGAAACCTTAAGCAATTTGACCGGGTGCGGATTTGTTGCGTCCAACGCGTGCCGTCGATAGCCGTGAGTCCTTTTTTCGTGGAGTTCTCGATTAGCACGAAACCTGCAGGGCACACGGCAAACGGAGCAGATCCACTGGTGCTTCCGTCCGTGGCTCTTTTCGTGCTTCTCGCGGTTCCACGGATTTTGCAGATCGATGCCGCACACGCCGCACAGGTGCTGCAAACAGCTGCAATAAAAACGAAGATAAAGAGGAAAAACTCACGTCCGTTGGCGTTCTCAAAGACGAGTCAAGGAGAGCGGCCGCGAAACCCCCGTCTTGTCCCTCGCCGTTCGCCTCTATCTTCACGCCTTGCGCCGCCATTGGTAGCGGCTTTGAACTGAAGTTTCTAAAGTCAAACGCCCATAACCACTCAATAAACGCGCAAACGGTAAAAAACTTCGGTCCTACGCTCGTGCCACAAGACCTTTAAGTTTTCCGCCCTGTTCAACGGATTGACACCCAAAGATTAAAGAAAGCGAAAGGTTCGGGCGGGCGCGTTTGCGGATCACTCGGCGGCCCAAAACCGATCGTTAGCAGGCGCGCGAGAAGGTGAGAGTGGGGAGCGAAGAGCGGTCGGAGGCCGCCTGCCGGTACGAATCGCACAGTCCAAGTAGCAAGCGGGTGGACGCCGCGCGCGCGCAAGCTCGCCGATCGGCAGGACGCATTTGGCGTTTACCGCGAGCAATTTCAAGCGGTCGGGCGAACGAAAGGTGAGGCTCGCAATCACTACACCATGGACTGTGCGGAGTGGACTTTTGTTTCTTCCAGTGCCCGTCCACAAGTCGAAGGAAAGACGAGTGCGTATTACGTTCAGGGAGTGCCAGCGATCTTCGTTTCTGACCGCACAACTCCACGAACGAGCAAAACGTTCAACGGTTGCTCGTTACAACTGGGATGCGTGCTCCGAGATCCTCGAAGCAAACTCGCTGTTATTCGAGCGGCCATTCAAACGAGTTTCACGACGTTCTGTTCGACGGATCGTTGTGATCAGAAAGAAGAGTTGCGTGCTCCGAGCGCACGAGTGGTTCGAAACACAAGAAAGCATTCCATTGCCCCTCTTCTACACTGCTTTAGATTTCCAAGCAGTCCCCAAACAAGCAGGCGGCCGACCGGCGTTTATTGAAGACGTTAAACAACGACAATCGAATAGACGAGATCTTGTGCTCACTCCATCCACTCGACGATCTGCTCGTAGAGGTCCGGCTCGCTTCGGTGGAGTGGTTTGATCGGGGCAGCTGCGAGCAGTTTGTATTGGCCGCCGTTGGCTTCCGCCCACTCGAGCACGTGGTCGGCGAGCTCGCGGATCTCGTGACGGACGGCGAACACCAGCCGCTCGGCGGCGTTCTCCTCTGAGATGCCCGTCGCCATCCACTTGGCGCACTCCGCCTGCAACACGTGGATTGAAGAGAGAGTGGGGGGAAGAAGGGGAACTCACGCTCAAGACGGCGTTCTGGGCGGTCAGCTGCTCGTTCTGCTCCTTCTGCCGTTTGTTCTGAACACAAGCCAACCATTGAGCGATCGATAAATAGGGAGCTCGCCTCCTCTTCGGCCGCCGCCAAACGCCCCTTCTTTTCGGCCCCCTTCTTCGCCGTGTTGTCGGCTTCGCGCCGTTGCTCGCGGTTCTCGCCCTCCAGCATCTCGACGATCGGCGACGAGCGGCTCTCTTGTTCCTGCAACTTCGTGTTCATTTCTTCGACCTAAACGAAAATATGAGAACGACGGAGATGAATGAAGAACGTGCCTTCGTCTCGTGCAAAGTGCATTGGGAGCTCGCGGGCTGCCCTTGAGTTCTGGAACACGCCGAAAGAGGGATTAGAGAAGGGTTTATTGACTAGACTAGAGGGACAAAAGGGGAGACAAGGGGATTACCGCGTGTACCGTTCCTGAACCGATCCTGATGCCGCGTCCGAGCGGGCTTCCGATGAGGGGTGGCGTGTAGCCGATGCCGAGCGGGTTCCGTCCCGAGGCGAGAGAGCGAGGAGGAGAGCGGGACCGACCGCTTCCTGAGACCGGCGCGAGGCGGGACTGACTGACTGGGGGCGAGCGGGGGACGAGAGCGGGCGGGCGAGTGGGATTTGCATGGGCGGGCGCTTACAGTGCGCTCCCGTTCGAGCTCCGTCTGCACTTCTTTGCACTTGACTTCAAGGGCGGCCTTCTCCGAAGTCAGCTCGTTCACCTGAAACGGACAGGCGGTTGAAAGGAAACACTGTTGGGAACACACTTGTTGCTCGAAGGCGGCGGTCTTCTGCTTCCCGTCTTCCGCCCATTTGATCGACTCGTCCGCTCGCTTCCGCTCCCCTTCGATTCGCGTCTGGAGTTCCGCGCGCAACGAAGCAGAACGGCCTTCTTGCTCCAGCACGGCCGCCTTCAGCTTCTCGTTCTGGAAAGAGGGCGAGTGATCGGCGAAATCGGAACGGACCTCGTGCTGCAGTCGGGCGCTCTCCGGGACGGCCGCTTCTCGCGCTTCCTCGGCGAGTCGCGCCTTCTGCTCCAACTGGCGGCCTTTCTTCTCGTGCGTGACGACGGTCGAGGCGAGCAGGTCGTTCTGCCGATTCAAAGAGTCGTTCTGAACCCACTTCGTGAATGGCCTTTCGAGCGAGGAACTTACTTCTTGGGCGGCCGCAATCGACGTGCGCTCCTTCCTTTTGATTTCTTTGCTCAGCTTCCGCACGTGGCCCTGAACACGTCCCAGTCGTGTTTCGCCCGCAACTGTCGGCCGCTCAAAAAGTTCGACAACTCGCGGATCTGAACACGCG
Source organism: Aphelenchoides fujianensis (assembly GCA_024699865.1). NCBI lineage: Eukaryota > Metazoa > Nematoda > Chromadorea > Rhabditida > Aphelenchoididae > Aphelenchoides > Aphelenchoides fujianensis. The sequence goes on along the minus strand of JAMPIO010000094.1, from coordinate 367,895 downwards.
CCCAACACGAAGAGAAAGAAGCGCAAGAAGCGAACCGTCGAGTGGGCAGTCGGTTGGACGGGCGAAAACTTGGGGACCGCTTTTTGATCGCAAGCGGCTGGAGTGGAGGGAGCGGTGGGACTCGCGGGCAGGTAGTTCTCATCGTCGTCGTCGCTGGACTCGCTAAACGTGGTCTCCGCACCGTCGGAGCCGCTCAACGTGCGCTGTGAGTTCTTCCAACGGTCGGCAATGGAAAGCAGCCGCGCCACAGCCAAGAAACGTTTGTTCATTTCAACCATAAACGGTAAACAACCACGAACAAGTAACAACGAACGACAAGACAAATGGGATCTCATCGCATCACTTGCGCGATCTTCTTGTACAACTCGAGATCGTTCGTGAGCAGTCCGGCGATCGGCGGTTCGAGCAACAAAGCCGCCTTGCCGCCATTCCGGTCGGCGTACTCCAGCACGCGAACGGTCAACTCGGGGATGTCGTGGCGGACGGCAAACACGAGCAGCTCGGCGGCGGCTTCGGGCGAAACGCCCGACTGTAGCAGCTTCACGCACTCGGCCTGAACCAGTCGATTAGAAGTGAGCAAATGAAAGAACTCACGATCAAAGCGAAAGGAGTGGAAGCGAGAACGACGTCCTCCGCCGTCTGCTTGTCGACCTAAACGAAACAGGCGGATGAAAAGAGGGAGAAGACGGATGAGAGCTCACCCGCTTCTCGAGGACCGCCGCTTTCTGCTTCCATCCGGCGACCAGTGGGTCCGCTTCCTCCGCCTTCTCTTCGCTTTCGAGCTGGAACTGGCCGACCGACGAGCAAGAGGAACGACTCTCCAGGTCCTGCACCCTCATCTTCAGCGTCTCAATCTGAAGCCACCAGTAGACGGATAGAACTTAATGGAGTGCTCACTTCTTCGGCGGCAGCGGCCAGCTTCCCGTCCTTGTCGGCGACCTCCTCCTCCAACTTCCGAATGCGGGCGTGGAGTTTCTCTTGAGTCGCCCGGAATTCTTGTTCCAACCAACCGTGCAACAGCGTCTCGATCTGAAACTAACAGCCGGTTTCCGAAAGACGGGATGCGAGAAACGAACCTCCGAGTAGGCAGTCGGCTGTGCGATCGCTTGGGCGAGCGGCGATTCGGGCACCACCGGATGATTGGAAGCATCCGAAAGCGGCTCGTCTTCGAAGTCGCTCAACGCGCGGCTGTCGTTTTCCGCATCGGCGCTGGAGTCCGCGGTCAACGGAGAGCGACGGCGGCGTTTGGCGCGAGAAGAATTGGCCGAGCGGGCGCGCTTCTTCTTCTTCGCACCCGGCGACTTCTCCGGCTTCTCCCAAACCACAGCCGGCGGACCGGACGGCGCGTTGCTCGCGACCGCCGTCCGCTGAATCGCCCTGATGTTCGTGCCAACCTGCCGGAAGAGCTTTTGGTCCTCCTAAACGGTGGATGGAATGAAAGAAAAGACCGATTGGCGGGCACTCACCGAGAGGATCCGGATGGCCTCCTTTCGGCTGCGATCCACGTCGTGCCGTTTCATCGCGTGCGATTTGCGCTCGTGCTCATTGCGCGTGCCGCAGTCGAGTTTGAAGATGCCGCACAGGGAACACTTGAAGCCGTCAATGGCGTCGTGCGAGCGGACGTGATCTTCGCGGGCCTTCGGCTTCCAAAAGCTCTTCATTCCACAGCACATGCACGGCGGCTGCAGGAAGAAACGGTTGACGGCAGGATTCAAACAAAGGGCAAACGAACCAGCGGAGGCGGTCGATGCGGTTTGGTGCGCATGAGGCAGCAAAGTTCAGCCTCGGTCGCCTCCACTTCTTGCGAGTTCTCGCATGCGGCGGCCGCCGAGGACTCCGCGGCGGACTGCGTGTCCAGCAGCTTCGTTCCAACGTTGAAGACGGCAGACAGCTGGCTCTAAACAAAGGAGGTGGATGAAGGGAAGGACGAACAGGAACGAACCTTGAGCAGTTTGATGGGCCGCGGATTCTTGCAGTCCAGCGCGTGCCGCCGATAGCCGTGGGCCGTTCTTTCGTGTGCCGCTCGCTCGGACCGTTTCTGACAGGGCACGCGGCAAATGGAGCAAATCCACGCGTAGTCTCGTGCGTGACACTCCTCGTGTCGCGCTCGGTTCGCGGGGCCCCACAGGTCGATGCCGCACACGCCGCAGAGTTGCTGCAAGCGGCCGGAACGACGGTGTAGTCGAAAAAGAGGACTCACATCAGGTGAAATGTGCGAAGAAGCAGTGGAATTCTTGGCCGGCTGTTCGCCCTCCGCCTCCTTCTTCGGCTCGATTTTTACGTCCGCCGCGGCCATTCCTCGACGCGCGACAAGCGAACGACGATCCTAGAAGCAAGCGGTCGAAATGATCGAAATACACGCGCAGAACGACAAAATAAAGCAAAATGATGACCGGACGGAAGCGAGCGGCGGCCGGTCGTCCAGCGGACGTGCGTCATTTCGCCCCGCTCGCCAACGCGGAAACATTCGCGGTGAGTTCCCATCTGCAGTACTCGAAGGTCGGCAGTGCTCAACCACGGATCCAGCAGAGTAGAAAGAACGGCCTTGTGCCACTGATTCATTTCGCGGTATCGGGGGCAAAGGCCCGTCAATCTGTTAAACTCATGAGTGAGCTCCGTTCTCCGTCTTTGATCAATCGAATAAACTCGCATGATCAATGTTCAGTCTGGACGTTGGAAGTTTATTAGCACGAAATAAACGGGCACAGAACTGAATTAGATGAGTGGAATTTGGGAGAGGAAGGAACTGAAGGGAGCGATAGGGGAAGCGGCAGCAAGGAGTAGGGCGGAACATTATGCCAAGGGATCAGGCAAGAACGGAGTGGGATGAAGGGACGGGAGAACGGGTATTTTCGGACCGGACAATCAAGCATCCTCTTTCGCTCGTTTCGTTCCAGCAGTCGGCCACTTCTCCGGTGATCGACGAAGACCTCATTGTCAACCCTACGCAGTTCGAACGCGTCCTGCTGTTCTCGATTCTTTTCGCTTGTGCCGGTGGGTTCGAATCTACTCTGTTGTTAATTTTCCTGCTCTTCCCACGATCTCCCGCTTGATGCTGGACTACCGGACGGTGTTGCCGGCGGCGATCTCCGCGCTCTCTGCCGCTTTGCGGCGTGAGTCGGGAATTTCGATTGGATCATTGGAAACGAGCTTGTTTTCCTCTTTAGATCTTCCGATTAAACGAAACGAACGTGATGCTCCTCCTCTTCGCTGCCGTCGGGATGGCGTTGCAGTGGGCGACCTCCGCGCCGGCCGCCTTGAAACGTGGTTCCGATTTCAAGTGATCAGGGAAGGCGCACTTCTTTCCGTTCGTTCTCATCGCCTTCGTCGGTTCAGTCGAACGCCGCCGTCCACTCGCCGCATCCTCCGCCGACTGCTGCCGATCGTGGGCGTCCCGACGGTCGCCAGCTTGCAGCTGAACGCCCGCACCGCACGGCTCATCGACCACTCGCTGGTGTTCGTGCTGCAGACAGACGAACCGTTGGGCGTGCTCGTGGGCGCCGCGTCGATTCGGCGCGTGCAGGTCGAAGGTCCAATTTGCGGCCAAAACGCGCCTCCTCCTGCGGCAAAAACGCGCCTCCTCCTGCGGCAACTCACGTACTCGCTTCTTTGCTCAAAACAGAAGCAAGTGACCATGAGCAAAGAGCAATCAAGGAGCGGATCCTCCGCAAGCGCTCTTTAAGTTCACGCCGCTAGGTCGTGCCGTTCGTCACCGACCCGAACGAACGTTGTCGAGCGAGCGGACGGATTTCCCGCTCGAGCTCTCGCCGCGGAGACGCGAGCGGCCGGCCGCTTGGCGTTCCGTCGCCCCTTGCACCTTCCGACTGCTCGGCCGCTTTTCGCCCGTTGGATCTCGTGTTTGTGCCTTGTTTTGGATTGGAATCTTGGTTGATTGAGATGAGTTTTATTTTTCCGAATACACCAGCGAATTCTCCGCCGCTTTTCGACCAAACTGCCTCCAAAATTCGCACTTTTTCACCGAAATCCGTCAAAAATCGATGGAATTCCGAGATTCTTGCGAACTCCGTTTAATTCCTTCTGTTTCCAGACGAAATGAAGAGCGCTCCAAAGAAGCCGCGTACCAAAGGGGAGCCGCATGCCGACGAGCCGACTCGGGAGGAGTCGATCAACGGCGAGGAGATGCCGGAGATCGATGGAAATCCGCCGGCCGAAGAGCCGCCCGCCCGTCCGGCGCCCCGTCTGCCGCCGAAGGGCCGCGCCTGGCTCCAGCTGTTCATTGCCAAAGAGTACGAGCGATCGTTGGACGACGACGACTCCGACGAGTCCCTCCCGCCCGCCCGCTCGCTGCTCGTCGGCCGCGCCTTCCTCGCCGCGTTCTTCGACGTCCAGCCGTTCGGAGCGGCGCGGCTGCTCGTGAACGTCCCGCGGCTGGTCGCGTTGACCAAATTCGGGCCCATCGCGTTCGCGCAGACCGCCGACGGCGCCGCGGCTCTCCTCCACCTCGCGCACGAGCTGACGGCCATCGAAATCGGCTGTGTGGGGGAGGACGCGCCCGCTTCGCTGGACGCTCGCTTCACGGCCGACTGGACGCGAGTGGCGGCGAAGTTGCGCGGTGAGTTCTCTCCGCTGTCTTCTCATTTGTTTCCGCTCAGCCCTGCCCGCGTTGAAGGCGATCAAGTTGAGCACTCGCGGGCTCGACCACCCGCACGTCGACTTCTTCGTGGACTCGCTGCCCGACCGCGTGACGCACCTGAAGATCGACGTGGTGCGCATCGCGACGCTCTTCCGGAAGCGGGCGGCTTCGCTCCACTCGGTCGACATGAGCGGCCCCATCGGCGAGCATCCGTGTGAGTGGACGAACGGACGGCACCCCATCTCTTCAGCTTGCAGACCTCGTGGACCTCTTGCGTTTGAACTCGCCGCGCATCAACCTTTCGTTGTGTTCTTGTGCGGACGACGGCCTTCAGCAATTGGCCGACTGCGGACCGTTCGCCCACAACGAACACCTGCAGGAGCTCCACGTCCAGAGCCGGAGCTTCGCGAAGGACGGCGTTCCGCAGGCCCTCCGCCACTTGCGCGCCATCAACCCGCACTTCCAGCTCATGTGCGGCGCCTTCTGCGAGGTGATGCTGCTTCTGGTGCGCGAATTCAATGCGAACTTGTCAGACGTCTCTTTCCAGGGCTTCCGCGACGTGAAGCAAGTGGAGGACGTGCAGCGGAACGCGAAGAAATTGGCGGCGGCGATGCACGAGGCGGGCTTCCGGACGACGCGCGACGTGCTCTGGGTCGGCATCCTTAACAAGGTGCGGTCCCCTCCTTCTTCCATTCCCTTACACTTCTTTTCGTTCAGGGCTGGTGGGAGGGCATGTCGCAGGACGAACTCATCGCGCACTTAAAATGGAAACCCGAAGGAGGAGTCGTGCGCGACGAGCTGGTCGGCACGCTGAGCGCGGGCTCCTTCGTCCACGAGGGCGTCCGAATCCTCATGGTCTTCTGCGGATGAACGGACGACTCCTCTTCTTGTTCTCCATTCTTCTAAATGTTCGGATTGAAGTATAAACATGCGCTCTCTTCTTCTCTCTCGAGCAGAACAGAATCCGAACGGGACGCAGTCGGCATCCAACGTCCTGCTTCGGAGTTCACAACTTATTAGTGAAGCAGTTCAACAGCCCAGCCGGAAGCCCGCGTAGTCCAACAGCAGGTAGCAGCGATTGCGGACGGCGGAAAGTAGGTGGAGCTACGCAAAGAGGACGACTGTTCGTCGAGCGCGCACGTCTCGACTGCTCCGGTTCGCGGCCGTCCACGTTCACGTAAAAGAAAAACGGTCGAGGACGTTCGGAGAGCGGCAGGAGACCCGACCGCCGCACTTTCCGCTCGAACTCCCAGCAAGGAAACACGAGCGGACGGCGGCTTGGCGTTCCGCCCGCCTCGTGCGTTCGGACTGCTCGACCGCTCTCCTCTCGGTTGGTTCACGAGTTCGCGTCTCGTTTCCGATCGGGATTTCGGTCGATCGAGGTTAGTTTCGTCTTTCCGCTTGCACAAGCTAATTTGGCAGCTTTTTGATCGAATTGCCCGCAAAACCAACACATTTCCTCCAAAATACGTCGAAAATCGAACTATTGCGAAATTCTTTATTTCCTCCGCATTTCAGGCGAGATGGCGACCGCGCCGAAGAAGCCGCGCACCGAAGGAGTGTCGCGGGCCGAGGAACTGCCCGCCCTTCTGCCGGCCGACGATCCGCTCGACAGCCGCTCGTTCTTGACCGCCTTCTTGGGAGTGGAGAACTCCGAAAGGCCGAAGATCACGATCACCTCTGTGGGCGGAATCAAACTGGGAGAAGGCGGTCGGTGGCCCGTCCCCGTCGCGTACGACTTCACGGGCCTCGCGGGCCTGCTGCACTTCGCTCCGGACGTGACCTCGCTCCACATCGAGTGGGCGGTCGAACCGAGCCGCGTGAACTTCCGCCTGATGCTCAACTGGATGCAATTGGCTGCGGAGTTGCACGGTAAGTCCCCGCCCCGCTCCTCCTTTACTTCTCCTCGCTTCCAGCCCTGCCGGCGTTGTCGTCGATCCAGGTGACCACCCGCAAGCTCGTCTACCCGCACGCCGACTTCTTCGTCGACTCGTTGCCCGACTTGGTGACTCGCTTGGACACGGACGCCCTGCGCATCGCGACGCTCTTCCGGAAGCGGGCAACTCCGCTCGAGTTGGTCAAATTCGCGACTTTGTTCTACAGAGAGGAAGACCGCGAGTGGCCGGAATTCGACAACTTCATCGAGAATCCGTGTACGTCGAAGAGCAAGCAGCGCAAATGAGTCGCCTTCTTTGCAGACCTCGCTGACGTCTTCCGCTTGAAGAGCCGCTGCATCGATCTGTTCGCTTGGACCTACAATGACTTCTGGGAGCAGAATCAGCTGATTGTCCGCGAGCCGCTCGACCGAAACGAGCACCCGCAGGAGCTCTACATTTCGGCTAACGGGGCGTGCAAGAAGGACGTGCCCGAGACTCTCCGCAACCTGCGCGCCATCAACGACCACTTCAAACTCACTTGCACTGTTGACGCGGACGTCGACATTGAGGTGAGTGACTCCATTTCTCCACCGATTTGATTGCTCTGTATACAACAGAGTGTCCGAGATTTGGACCAAGTGGCAGACATCGAGGACGAAGCGAAGGACTTTGTCAAGCTGCTGCGAGGCGCGGGATTCAAATCGAAGGACGTCAACTTGTGGGTTCGAATCATAGACGAGGTTTGTTGTTGCTTTTCCACGTTCTCCCACTTATCTCTTCGTTTCAGAAGAAATGGAAACACGCGCCTCGGCGCGCTCTGATCACCCTCATCAAGTGGAAGGGCAAAAGAACGACCATGTGGCCCGCCTGGACGCTGCCCGTCCACACGGCCTTCCTCGTCCACAAAGGCGTCCGCATTCAATTCTATCTGTACGGGTAGTTGAGTGAAGCGAATGCAGTCCATCTTTTCCTTTCTGACTGTACTTTCTCTGAATGTTGGGCTAATGGATAAACACTCGCTGTCTTGTCTTGTGTTTTCTTCTTGCAACAAACCTATTTAAAGGAGAGGGGCGGCGTAGTGCAGCAGCAGGAAGCTGTGGAGTTTCCAGACGGCGAACGGTAAGCTGACCTTGGCGGAGTCGACGAGCAGACCGCAAAGCGCGCACGTTTCGCATTCCTATGCTTCGCAGTTCACGTCATCGGCGGCTGCGAATGGGCGTCCCGGCGGGAGTTGCGGGCTGATTGGGAGCGACGGCGGCCATTCGAATGAATCAAGCGAGTTCTCGGACGATCCCGTCGCCGGCGGGTTGAAATGAAAGGATTCCTTTTAATCTTGAGCTTCCGTTCGACTCCCGCTTTCCTTTCCCCGACCGCCGGCCTCGCGGTGCACACAAACTCGCCCGTTTTCGGCCGTTCATCGTCACTACGACAGCCGCCGAGTACGGGATTGCGGAGTGATCGCGCCGTCCACAAACAACCCGCTCGTCCGCAGAGAACACTCGATCGAAGGACTGTCTTCTTTCCGCGCGCCCACTGGTTTGTTTCTTCGGCGCGAGTCCGTTCTTCAAGTGAAGGGATTGCCCGAACGGGGGAGGATTTGCGTGAACGCCGGCAAGAAGCTTTCGAATGACCACTCGACTCGACTGCTCGATTTTGTCGCGGCCGGTCGCTTTCCTGCTGCGGCCGAGTCGACGCGAATGGAAGCCGCCGATCTGCTCGCGTGTTGGGGCCGCGCGGTCGTCGCGCTCCTCGCCGCAACGTTCGTGATCGCGGAGTGCGGCGGCAAGGTGCGTGCGGTCGTGAACACCCCCCACTTCCCTCGCTTGCAGAAGAGCGTTCGAAAGAAGAAGGAAGCGGCGCCCGCGCCCTCGAAGCCGGTGGATCCGGCCGACGGCGTGCCGATGGACGAAATCCGCTTCATCGCCGCCTTCGGCGACAAGACGCGCGTGCACGGCGGTCAGTCGCCCACCGGCCGACTTCGAGGTGTGTTCGCCCGCCCGTTCACTCCCTTCTCCGGCTTGCAGGCAACGAGGCGGCCGGTGCGCGGGCGGGAGCGACGATCGGGACCCCCGCTGCGAATCAGCGAACGTTCGTCTTCGCTCCTCGCACCATCTCGCTCGCTCGCTTTCAGCAGAGCGGACGTGTTTGGAGCGGACAAGAAGCAGTGATCTCCGCGCAGACCTCCGTGATCTCTTTTTGTTGACTTTCGGACGATCAATGAATTTCGATGTCTGTTGAGTGAAGGTGTGATGAACCGGGCGATCCGCTGTTTAGAGACGCCCGATTGAAGCTCTCGTGCATTCGACGACGCAATCGCTTTTGTTCAGCGGGAGAAGTAGGCGACGACGGCAGCAAGTGGAGCGCAGATAACATTCTGTATTCGAGGCAACACTCCACAAGCCAAAAGAAACAAACAACGAGCTCCGATCTCCACGACACGAACAAGCGAACGGGATCACAAGGGGCTGTCCTGCAAGAAGAAGCGGGTGGGTGAGGAGGAGCGAATGGAATGAGGGGGAACACACGATGGTCGCCGCCGTCCGGCTCTTCTTCGAGTGGACGGACGGGAGCGCTTCCTTCGAGCGGCTGCCCTCCGCGACGACGACGGGGCGCTCCGGAGCGGCGATCGGTGGTTGCTGGCGGGCGATGGCGGTCGGTTGGGGCGCGGGCACTTCGCCGACCTCCGCGGCCGCCGGCTGTCCGCTCCAGCAGCACGTCTTCGAGCGCCTGCAGAAAACGACGCCCACGCCCGCCAGCAACAGGATGAAGAGGAGAACGAAGATGCTGGAAGAAGGAGATGAACGGCGGACTGAGAGGCGGCTCACCAGACGACGATCCACACGATCAGCCACTTCTGCGAAGGAGCTTCCGGCACGTAGACGGCGGCGTCGTGCTGAACACAACGATAGGATGAGAGCGATCAATTGGCACTTACAAAGACGAATTCGACCATCGGATCCGTATAAAAGACAACGAAGCGGAGGGGCAGCAGGTAGTGCGTGCGGTTCAGCTCCTCGAACGGGCTGGAGTCGCACGTGATCGCTTCGGAATCGGTGGTGTGGAACTCCAGCTGCCGAGAATTGAGCGTCGCCTCCACCGGAAAGTCGAAATTGCGCGCTGAATCCACGCCCCATTCAGTGAATGAAAGGATCGACTTACTGTGAACGTTCCAACGCTGAGCTTCGAACCTCCCATCCGACCAGTGAGACAACGGGTGTACGCTCGCGGTCCCCCGGCAAACCTTTGCGAACAGCAAGACGAAACTGAAGGCAGATACAATCGGTCAACAAGGAATAAAAAACTTGCAAAGCAGAGGATCCGTCTTCCTTCAGGTCGCCCGTCTTCCGAACGGTGAACCGTAGGTGTTGCCGCTCGACCACGAGCTTCACCTCGACGTCCGCGCAACGGCGGCTGTCGGGCTTCAGAGTGCTGAAAGAAGCAAGCATTAGTGGAGGGAGAGAAGAAAGAACGTACACGCTGTTGCCGAAGCTCTCGACGCACTCGTCGGCCGTCGCCCGACCGCCGAGGAGGAAGAGGACGGCGATTCCCAGCGAGCACGCGAGTCCTCCGCCGTCGACCATTCCGCTCGTCCGCTCGCTCCTTCAAACCGGGAGAGAGCACAGCCGAACCCAACAGAGAGCGATGAAATGAGTGAGCGACTGCTGCTTGCGGAAAGCGAGCCGATCATTCCACTTGCGATGAGCAGGACTGTTTCATTTCCGCTCGTTTGTCGCCTTCACTTCATCGATTGCCGACCATCCACTTCCTCCTCGTTGGAACACGAGAACCGCCCGCTTCCTGCCCCTCACAACCGACCACTGAAAACAGTCGTGTTTGAGCAAACACCGGCCGCTTCTTCCGCTTTCCGTTCGCCCGGGTGTGACCACCAGTCGACCGACCGTTCGGGAAACAAGTGAACGAGCAAGTTTTGTGAAGTGAGCACAATCGAGCGACATTCTGGCGAGCAGTCGGTGGGGATCGGGCGGGATTTAAACGGCGAACACTCACCACTTGCCACCTCCTGGAAAGGAATGAAGCTCCTCGTTCTGCTCTTCCGCTCGGCCTTCTTCGTCCTTTCGACCGCCACTCTCGCGTCGGAGGTGCCCCACAAGGCCTTCTTCGAACAAGTAGGCAAGGAGCTGGGCGGAAGAAGTGAGTGGGCGGAGAAGCCGGCAGAAAGAACGAGACGCTTCTTTCCTCTCGTTCCAGCGGACCCCGCTCTCCGCCGTCTGCTCCACTCGCCGCCCGCCTGTCTTCTCCGCTCGTTGACCGACCGTTCGGTTCTCCGGGCGGAGCTGTTAGCGCCCAAAGAACTCCTCATTTAAGCGCTGACCCGCGAACTCGCTGCTCGTCTCGTTCGCCCTCCTGATGCACGTGGGGGACTCGTCGAAGGCTCGTTCTCCGGCGATCGCTTCACTCCGCTTCTTCTGCAGGTCCTCGCGTGGGTTGCCGAGCAGCCGGAGATCGAAAGGAGGCGGCGGTTGTTCGTCCAAGCGCTCCGCTCTTCCGAGCGAGTTGAGTCGTGAGTTCTCGCTCGTCTCAATCCAACGAATCCGGCCGAATCGAAGGCGAACTGCTCGACCGGAAGGGCGGCGAGTCGCGAGTGGCGGCGGAGATCGCCGCGTTGCCCCGACTGCTCGCCGAGGCGCCGCCGAACGGCCGCGTTTTGTTCCGCCGGCTGCGAGCGGCGGCGCCGATTTCTTCGGCAATTTTGCGCTCCGCTTTCGGCCGAACGACCGCCACTTTCCGGCGTCAGTTCGAGCGATGGGGTCCAATGGAGAAGGGTCGCGTGCGGGAAGTGAGTTCTTCCTTTCGATTCGCCGTCTTCCGTTTAGCGCAAGTCGTTTGCTTGAGCGGGCGGGCAGTTTGCACGAGCAGACGGGCGCTCTCCTCACGACCACAGCGCCCAACGATCCAACGACCACAGCCGTCACTCATGCGTTTGTTCAGCTCATCGCCCACTTGAAATCAACGCCCGACCGTCTCGCGGTTCGAATCCACGCGACCCGACCGTCGGAGAGCTCGAAGCGGGGTCACAACTTTGTCGCCAACCTGCAATTGCGTAGGCCACAAATGAGGAGAACGATCGATTGCGGGTGTTGATTCAGTGAGTCACGCCGTCCTCTGATCAACGGAAGAAAGCGGGCAGTCCGTCGATTAAAGGAGCAAACGGCAACGTCGTTTGAAAGGCGGAATAAACCCGTCTGTTGCTGCTCTGCTTCTCGAATGCCGGCGCGTAAACAACAAGAAGCTGATCGTTAGCTCTCCTCTTCGTCCGGTTGCTCGAAGACTCGTGCAATCAGCTGAAACATGCCGGGAGCAAGCGAATCCTCCGTTGCCGCCGTCGCTGGCTACCCTGAAGCGGCGACCAGCACGAGGCGTTCCGCCCGACCGGCAGTCCAGCCTTCCGGTCGGCCTTGTTCCGCGACGCCCGTTTCACCGGAAAGCCGAGCAGTCGAATACGCGAAGATCTCCGTCGACTGGCCGCATCGATCGAAGGGCGCGACCGAGTTTCCGGTGGGTTCCTGCTTCGCCTCCTTGCTTGGGGGAGGCGGCTTCGACTCTCCGCGTTGCGAAAGCAATCGCCGCGGACACTTCAGCCATTTGCTTTCCATTCGGACAACAGCCACCGTTCCGTTTCGGCAACGGAGACCGAGTTTCGTCGATGAGAGGCGATGGAATCCGCGAAAATTCGGCGGTTATTCGTTCGCGAGTTGCCAAGTGCTTCAATCCAATCAGTCGTCCGAATTAGCGGCGGATTGTTCGAACGGAAGGGCGGCGAGTTGCGAGTGGCGTCTGAGGCGCCAATTTCCTCCACGAGTGAAGCTGGAGTGGGGGGGAGGGCAGAAAGGACGGAAGAAGAGTGCGCGACAAAACAGCAGGTGTTTGGAAGGCGGAAGAAGCCGTTCCCCGGCTGCTACGTCAATTTGGATCGACGGCCACGTTCCGAAAACAGCAGCCAGTAGTTAACGTTCGCCGCCTGGCAACGTGGGCGGCCAGGCGATCTACTCGGTGGGCTGTCCAACTGGCTTGAGCGTCAAGAGAAACACGAACCGGTGGAAGGAGGCGGCAGTCGCGGACATTCACCACTGATCGCTGGAGAAGGCAATCGACTGTTGTGTGGATTCAAATGGACAACAGCTAACGAATTATTTCTTTTTTTTGCAGACAAGCACTCCAATTATGCGCATCGTTCATTCCGTTGTTTGTCTGAAACGACGAGCAATCCAGTTACTCAGAATAATCATGCAAACGACCCATTCGGTTAGGCGGAGGTTTCAGTCGTGTGTTCTTGTCTTTTCGGGGCGTTCCAATCGAACCGAAGAGCCGAAGATGCGTGCTCGTGGGGTCTTCGTTCTCTTGTTGCTCATTCTCGAGGCGGCCGCTTTTCGGGTGATCTTTCCGAAGGTTCCGCGGCAGCCGCCCGTCCCTCCCACCCACCGCCCGTCTTCTCAACGCCCGACCTCGCTGCGTCCAACGGTGAGGAGGAAGGCAAAATCATGAGTGTGAATGTTCGTTTAGACCACAACTGCGCAGGCGACGACAGCGGTAAGAGAAACCGTAATGGAAACAACCCCCTTTGCTTGTAGTTGACGACCACGCCGTTCAAAACAACGACCACTGCGGCTCCCACTACTTTCACTTCAACAACGACGACTTCAACTTCCACTTCGACTTCGACAACAACAACGACGACGCCCGCTCCCACTCAACCGCCCATTCAACCGCCAACGCAACCGTCCACTCAGCCGCCCACTCAACCTCCGACCCGACCCCCCACTCAACCCCCAACTCAACCGCCACCGCCTCCTCCACCACCAAGTAAAAACAAGAGAAAACTCGATTAACTCCTGCTTTTAGGTCTAACTTGCTGTGGAAATATATACGGGCAGTGCTGGCAGTATTACCAGTGTAACCCCGGCATGTCCTGTTTTTGGGACGATAATAGACGTTTTGGCTGCATGCCTAAGGTTTGGCCCGACCAACGGTATTGGGATTCAACTACTGGGGTTTGGGTCAATGTGTGCAACGAGGATAATTGCAACTGTCCTCGCAATCAGAAAATGCAGGCGAATTGTTAATGTGCGCAGAAGATGGGAAATAAACGAGCAACTTTTGATCGTTTTTTGTTCTACGGCTCGGCCAACCCTTTCTAGTCGTACTCGTGCTGTAATGGCGTGTTTATGAGCAAGAAGAAGAAACTCAAGGACTAAAAGCACAAACCCAACAACCTTTGCAAACTGCACGTATTCTTGCTCTTAATCTTAGACATGGCGTCCCTGCATTAATTGCAAGATGGTGAGCATTTCGCCCTTTCGTTTGCTTCTTTAATCTGTTCTTCGCTGCGATCCGCAAGCCTTCGTAGAGGGTAGGCGGCTTACAACACCGTTTGACTGCACTCTTGCCCATTAGTTTAGGGAATCCGCCACAAGTCCTCTTTTTGAACACTCGGCCATCGTTCTGGTGGACAAGGACATGCAGAAGTTTATCTTTTATGTGCTTTTGTGGTGGAACGTGGAGTCGAAACCCCAGACCGATCCCCCGGCTGCAGCCGCTGTAAGCATTTTGCACGAGGAAACTGGGCGGTCGGCTGCCAGCTGCAAGGTCAGCTGCAGCCAATTTTGGCAGTCGGCTGCAGTCAAACTTCAAAGCTCGCGATGGCGCAACAAGCGGGCGGAAGCGAGCGAGAGCGCACGCACGGCCCGCCCACATGCGGCAGAAAGCCCGCGCTCCCGCACTCCGAGCAATACGTTCCTGTGGTCCAGTCGGTAACGCTTCGGGACTGTGGGGCGGTCGGGTCGCTGGTTCGAGTCCGGCGGGTCGTCACGGTGCTAAGCTGATAAAGTTTAATATCGGGCATGTGTTTGGGGTTCACATCTTCTCGGGCAACCGGTACGTATCCCCGTCAGCTTAGCAGCATCTGATCGACTAAACACACCTGGTCGGCTGCCTTGGCTAGGGCACTCTAAAGGTTCTTTTTGGTTCAAGTTTGTTTTTGTTCGTCGAGAGGACGCGAATGGTCGACTTTTTGGGTCGTTCGCCGGCCGCTGCGGTCTGTTCGGTCGCCTCTCGTTCGACGCTGTCGACACGGAAAGCGGTGGGAAAGAAGGCGGCCGAACAGGCGCGCATCCCCGCCGGTCGTCGGGAGATGCAGGCCGCTCGAAAGCGACGGCCGCCATTCCGCCCAAACGAGCGAGTGGTCGGGCGATCCTCCCGCTGCGGCATGGCCTCTTCCGCTCTCTCTACACCCTCCCTCTCGTCGACTCCCGCCGCTTTCCGCTGGTCTTCACCCGGCCAACCGCCCTGTCGGCCGCTCGAGCGGAGGACGGCGCCCTCTGGTTTGTTCCTTCGACGAGGCGGCGAGTGGAGCGTACGAGTCAGACTGGTGAATGGGCGGCTAGAGGGCCCCGATCTCGCTGCAAACAGCGCGTACTCCTTCCGTTGCCCTTCGCTCTCTCCACTCGGTTGCGGCGACAAACTCCGTCCAGCAGCAGCAAACGATCGCCATTGATTGGTTCGAGCCCCGCCCAACTCCTCGCTTTGATGACCAACAGTTTCTCGTGGAAGCGCTCCGTTTACGGGCTTCGATCGACGAGCAGCCAAGGCGAAAACGGGAGGAAGAGTGGGCGCTGCTCTCCCGTTGAGCGATCGAATCAACTGCCCACCAACCCCGCTCCGCTCACGACTTCCTTCTGCTGATCGCCCCGCGCTTCTCGACGAGTCGAATTTATTCTTTAAAAACAACAGACAGACAGAAGAAAACACCTTCCACTCGGTGCACACACGAGACACAACCGGAGTTCACGGGCGGCGCAGCTTCTTGTTGGCGACCGGCACGTAGCCGCTCTTCTGCAACGGACGAAAGGAAGGAGTGGAAGGCGAGTGGGGGACTCACGGTGGTGGTCGCCTGATCGCCGAGGATCACCGCCGGCCCGTAGAGCGTGTTCCCGCCTCCGGCCTCGCCGCCTTGCGTCTTCGGCGCGCCGTACGCGCTCGCCGTCTGGTCGCCTTCGGTGCGCGGCGTGCCGCCGTAGCCGCTCTTCGTCGTCTGGTCGCCCGCCGTCTTCGGGCCGAACCCAACGGTCTTGTCGGCGGACGGGCGGCTTTTCGCCTTCGATTTGGCGGCCTTGGGCTTCTTCTTCTTCGCCTTCGGCTTGCCCTTGCCCTTCGACTTCTTTTTGCGGACGACCAGGAAGAAGATCAGGCAGCCGACGACGCTCAGGAGCACGAGCAGGAGGAGCAGACAACCGCTGAACACACGAGAGGATGAGGAGGGAACACGAAGAGAGGAGACTCACGAGATCAAGCCGATCATCCAGCCCTCCATTCCGCCGTCTTTGGAGTCCTTCAGGGCGCCGTTCGCTCCAGCGGCCGTCGGGCGGTGCAGGCCGGCGGCCAGCGGGTCGACCGTCGAGCTGGAGGGCGTCGAGCTCATCGGGCGGCTCGAAGTGCTCGAAGTGGTGGGCGCGGCCGTCGAGGTCGAGCTGCTGCTCGAAGAGGTGCTGGGGGTCGTGCTGGTCTGCGTGGTCGGCAGCGAGGTCTGGAAAGCATCGTGCAAGGATTGAGCGAAAGGAAGCGAAGAGACGAACGGTGCTCGAGGAGGTCGACGTGGACGTCGAGGTCGAGCTGCTCGTGCTCGGCGTGGTCTATAGAAGATCGTGGAATGAGTGAGTGCAAAGGGATGGGCGACGACTCACGGAGCTCGTGGAAGTAGTCGGCACGGTCGAAGTCGTGGGCTGCGGCGTGGTCGAGGTGGAGCTCGAAGTAGACGTGGAAGTAGACGTCGAAGTGGACGTGCTCTGCAAAAAGGGGCAATGAGGGAAGAACGGACGGCGTACGGTGGTTGTTGGCTCCGGCGTGGTGGTGGTCGTAGTCTGAAACGGGAGCAAGTAAAAGGCGAAATGCAGGCCATTAACCGTCGTTGTAGTCGAAGTGGTAGTTGGAAGGAAGTACTCGCCGAAGTCATAATCTTCGACGTTAAACCATCCGGCTGAACTCTCATCGTTACAGGAGAAGAAGGGCGTAGCGGCTCACCTGGACAATGAAATGAAGGGGACTTCCGGTCTGCTCGTAGCCGACGGCCGTCCACCAGTGCCCTTCCCCAACGTCGTTCCGCAACGAGGCGCCCGTGCAGAACTTGATCTCGTCGTCCACCGTCCGACCGTCAGAGTTCAGCGCGACGAGCGTCCCGTCCTGCAGGATGGTCACGCCGCCGTTGTAGAAGTCGAACACGTAGCTTTCTGAACGGAATACGGTAAGGATTGAGAGGAAGGAAAGAGCTCACCGATCTTCAACGAGTAGTTGCCGCCCTTCTTCTGTACACTCTCGACATGCAGTTTGCAGTCCTCGCCGATCGTCAAATCGATCCTGCAAGCGAGAAGAC
This sequence comes from Aphelenchoides fujianensis, assembly GCA_024699865.1. Classification (NCBI taxonomy): domain Eukaryota; kingdom Metazoa; phylum Nematoda; class Chromadorea; order Rhabditida; family Aphelenchoididae; genus Aphelenchoides; species Aphelenchoides fujianensis. The sequence continues at coordinate 351,040 of JAMPIO010000094.1, read as the reverse complement.
GTCAAAAGGGAACAACGAAGGAAGCTCACGTGTTGCCGACCGTCAGGTTGTTGACCCACAGCTCCAGCGTTGTGGTTTTGCTCCATTGAACGCCGACGGTGGTCGACGAGCACGCATCCAGTGTGCTGGTGAAGGAAAGACCGTCAGAAGAAGCATTTTGGAGAACTCACAAGCAATTTCCGAAGACGGCCACGCACTCGTCGAGCCGCGAGTTCGGCTTGTCGTAGAGCAACTTCCCGTCCAGCGGCCCGATGAGAAGCAGCCCGAAGACGCCAAAGAAGATGCACGGAGGCGCGCGCATCCCGACGAACGAAACGACCGATTCGTTGGCAGAAAGCTGAAACGGGAGGAATGAGCGGACGGAGCGGAGAGCGGAGGAGGAGAGCGGGCGGTCGGCGGGCCGGCGGGAGGACCGAATGGCGAGTGGCCGCTCGCCCGCTGTCGCTTTTGAACCGCCCGCTCGTGTCGCGTTTGCGCAACCGAGAAGTAGGCAACAAATAATCAGAGGCGACAACAGAGGCCCTTCGAACGAGGTCCGCAATCTGTGGAGTGGGACTGAAGTAAACGAATTTCTTGCCGGCTGAACTCCCGATTTAAAAACGTCTGGATTCGTGCAAACCACCGTGTTGAACGTTCAAGCGTTCAGTGGTCTACTCGCAGCGCACTTCTCACTTTTTCTCGCGTTTACTGGATGTTCCCCTCCGTTCTTTGTGTTTCTGCCGATAAAAATGGACAGGCGGCCGTCACGAGTTGATTCGAAAACTTCCATCGCTCACACGGTTCATAGAAGAAGTTTACTGCACGAACAACAGAACAAACAAGAAGGCCGAACAATCCCGAACGCTCACTTCGGGAGTTGCGCGGCGAGCGGATCGTCCGCAGTGCACTTGTCGACCAGCTGGGTGGGCGTGAGCGTGCCAGCCAGCACGCCGCTGCAGGGCTCGCTCGCGGCCGCACTCGCGAGATCCACGCTCTCCAGATCGATCGCCTCGGCCCACCAGATGCTGGAGTCCTCACTGATGACGAAACACTTGAAGGGCGTGCCCGGAGTCCAGAAACACTGGTGTTGGCTGGAAGAAGGGAGTGAGTGGACGGGAAGGCGAAAGTGGCAGCACTCACATGACGAGAACAAACTCGCCCGAATTCTCCGCTCCGCCCGACTTCATCCCCACCGTCGCGTTCGGGAAGATCCGCTGAGCGCTGCAGAACTCCGTCGTTTGTTTCCCGCTCGCATCCGAGTGCCGATTGAAGACGAGAGCCGCCTGAAAGGAAGCGAGTCCGGTGAACACGGTGACAGACAGAAGAGAACTCACTCCCTGATTGATGGAGTTTCCAGCGCAATAGAACTTGCCCTCGACGAACAAACGAGGAGCGGGCGTGGTCGTAGTGGTGGTGGTCTGAAGGAAATGCGAGATTTCCGCTGGAACAAGCAAAAGAACCTACGGTCGTTGACGTGGAAGTCGTCGTGGAGGTCGTGGTCTGAGGAGAGAATGAGAGAACAGCCTAAACGGGATCGTCTTACGCTCGTTGTGGTCGTTGACGTCGTGGTGGTCGTGGTGGGCGGCCGCGGGTCGTACAGGCCGAAGCTGCGAGATTCATATGCGTCCTGAAAAGCAGACCATTGGATGCGAAACCATTTGGCTCGACTTACTTGGATGTCCATAGTGTACATCCCCCAGTTTTTGTTGATGCGAACGGTAGTCCACCACTTTCCCGAAGCGGTTTTGTTTCGCACCTCTTTGCCGACACAATGCTGAGGGCTCCGGTGGTTCCTTATGCTAGGGCCCTCCACAACGCCATCGCGGTTGATGTACAGCTCGGAGTAGCGTTCATCCGACCATTGGTGTTCTTAACACCAAACAAATCAAAGCGATCCCATGCAGCCGGATCCTACCGACGGTCGGCACAGGCCCCACGCCGGGAAGATCAGCGCACTCCCAATTCAACGTGCAGACGTTGTTGAACGTGATGTCGAAGCTGCAAAAGAGCGTTGAAGGAGGGATAGACGCCAAGCTGACCCACCCCGCCCATTCCTTGTTGCATTGCCCGGACACGCGAAGTGCTGTCGACCACTGCACGCTGAACTCCGTGTCGCGGCAGTCCTTCAGATCGCTGAAACAACGAATGATGGCCGCGACACCCTTTGAAAAGTACTTACAAGTATGTGCCGAAGTTCTTCACGCACCAATCCAATCCCAGCGCCGACGGCCCGAACGCGAACAGCAGGAAGCCGACGAAGATCCACGGCGGCGCGCGCATCCCGGCGAACGAAACGACCGATTCGTTGGCAAAAAGCGACAGGAATGAGCGGGAGGAGCGGAGAACGGAGGAGGAGAGCGGGCGGTCGGCGGGCAGGCGGAAGGACCGAATGGCGAGTGGCCGCTCGCCCGCCGCCGCTTTCGACTCGCCGCTCGTGTCGCGTTTGCGCAAGGGAGAAGTGAACGTGGGCTATTCATCCGTTCATTGCGCAATCGCTTCTCCTGGGGGGAAGAACGCCGTTCGTCTGTTTGATTGCTTTCGGGCGTGCCCTATCTAAACAGCTGCTTGCCGTCGGTCTCAAAGGTTAAATAAACAAAATGCCAGTAGTTCATCACTTGATCGCGAGCAAATGGACGATTGTTTGTCGGGAGTGAACCGCTCGACTCCCAACGGGCTGCCGCGCCAATCGACTGAGCGAAAGCTTCCGGGCGGCCTCGTGGCCGGTGGACGAGCGGCGTTCAGCGAGGTGTCTTTCAATGGTTCTCCGCTTCGTTTTGTCGTCACCATTCGCCGTCATTCTTCGCTTCCTTCCTTCCGCCCACCCGCACGTCCGTCCATTCGCTCGTTCGAGCCGCCGGAGAGGAACGACCTCGCCCGATGGTCGAGAGAACTGCAGCCGCCGTCCAGCCCCAGGGAGGCCATCGTGAAGCGGAGCAATCGGCGTTTGCAACGAACGAGTGAGCGGAGAAAAATGAGTGAGTGCCCACGTACTCGGCGGAGAGGCGGTAGAAGAGGGTGCTGTTCGGCCATCGCGTTTACCCCACAGCAGTCAACCGGGCGGTCTCTCGCCCAGAATAAGCAGCTTTATTCCCGTCAATAACAAACAATAGCGAAACAGAACGTGAGAGCGCCGACCCGCCTCGTCCAACCGCCCACGGGCTACCTGCCGGCCGCCAATTCGGCGACGAGCTTCTTGTCCGCGTACGCGAAGTCCCCCAATCGGCGGAAGAATTGAGTGGCCGCCGCGAGGGCCCGCTCGCGCGTGCTTCTTGCTGCTCCGAACTCACGGGCTCTCTCGCGGCGTTCGGAATCCAACACCGCGTGCGGATCTCGACGGCCGGGAAGCCCGCCTGTTTGGCGCACTCGGCCACGCAGTTCACCCGCAGCACCCGCTCGTCGCTTTTGTTTGCGATTCGAAACTTTCTTTGAGCGGAAGATCGATACGCAGAGAAACACTCGGGCGAAAGAACGATCCAGAGAGCGAGCGGAGGTTCTCAAGGGTCGAGACGAAGGGTTTTATTGGTGTTTGGGAGCGCCGGGAAAGAGAACCGTCGCCGCCGAAGCGTTCGGCAGCCGGTAGTCGCCGAGATCGAGGAGCACTCGCCGCACGCTTCCGTTCGACTCGATCGGCTGGGTGCACTCAGCGCCCGTTCGCCGCGATCTTCGGCAGCACGCGGGCGGCGAGGTCTGAAGGACGGCGTCGGGGAATCGAGAACGACCGCTGGGCGGCGGGGACGATCACCGCTTTCTCAACGGGGTGGGCAGCGAGCAGGAGGTGGTCATGATCGGAGCACGACCAGAAGTCGGCGATCGCCGGCGGCAGGAAGTCGTGGAGCAGGTGGACGACCCACGAGAACTCGCGGGGGTGGGTGAGCTGGACGGAGAGCGACTCCAATCGCACTCGAGCAGCGAGAACGTCGACAGAGAGCCCACGTTTGAGCGCTGACAAGCCCGTCGCCCACGCGCAGCTCCTCGGTGGTCGGCGGGCGTTTCGAGTCGACCGCCACACCCAACCGCCGCACCGCCGGCCGCTCGAGCAGTAGGAGGCTGCGGAACGAGCCCGCAGTCCCGCGGACGTCAAGCGGAGCGTCTGGTCGTCGAGGAGCAGAAACGGGGCCTTCGGGTTCGCCTTTCGGTCGCTCGGCGTGAAGAAGACGGCCGAGGAGGAGCGGCTGCAAAAGAACGTCCGCAACGTTCGCAATCGCAAGGCTTTTCGCTCCCCTAACAAGTCGGAGCCCTTCGGCAGGCGATTGTGGACGAGGTGTGTGTTTAGAGCGTGAATCATCGCTGCGCGGCAAACGTCCGTGCGCATCCTGATGGTTCGACCTGTGAGCGGGGCAGTGAGCGGGGTGTGAGCGAAGCGATCGCGGCAGTCAGCTTAAACGAAACCACCGCTCGCGGTAAGCGTTCTTTTTCGAGTGGGTAGACGGTCTCCATGGGCATGGAAGAAACCGGGCAGCGGGGCGTCCGCCACCGCCCGTCCGTGTTCTGAACACCACGTCGTTCTTTCAGGCCACTTGCTCGACGCTCCCGCGTCTACTTGTGCTCGAAGACAATCGTCGAGTTTTGCTGTGACTCACTAAGGGTACAGCAATGAAAGAAAGATTAAAGCGAAATTTCGCCGTTCTTCGCTCCATTTCGTTCGCTTGCCGGCCGCCGAATGACGTCAGGCGATCGGATGACTCCTCATTGGCTCGCTGGCGATCGGCAGCGGGTAAAAGCGGACGGGAAATCGGAAATCCACTCGCATTCGCCGCGTGTTCGTCCGCATTCGATTTCGTTGTTCGAAAAAGTGCGTGTTCGTTCTGGCAGTCTCCTTCTCTGCGATCGGTTGTTGTTGTTCCCACCGCCGCCACTCTCCGCCGCCATCCTCCTCGCTCTCCCGCCGACCGTCCGACCGCCTGCCTGCCTGCCTGCCGCCCGCCTGCCGCTCGTCCGCCTGTCCGTTCGGCCGACCGGCCGCCCGCATTCGACGGTTCCCAGACGGCGGCGGGCGCTTGCGAAAGGCGTCCGCCGCCCGTCTCTGCCGCCGATCGGTCGCCTTTCGCTTCGTCCGCGTGTTCCCGCTCTCCCTCTAATCTTTCGGCTTTCAGCACTTCCCTCAAGTGAAATGGAGGTTGGAGACGTGCCGAAGACGACGCCCAAAGTGACGGACTACAACACGCGCGTGTGCCTGCTCTACGACTACCGGGCGGGAATGTCGGCCGGCGACTCGGTGCGCAAAATCCACGCGATCTTCGGACCGGACGCCGTGGGGCTGGAAGGCGCCAAGACGTGGTGGAAGGTGCCGCTGATTCCTCCTTCTTTTGCTGATTCGTCTGTTCGTTGCAGAAATTCCGGGCGGGCAACACGAAGATCGCCGACGAGCGCGTGCTCGCCGCCCTCCGGCAGCAGTGCGGCCTGCCCGCCGGCGACGAGCTCGTGGAAATGAAGCCGAAGAAGCCGCGCGCCCGGAAGAGCGAGCAGCCGGCCAGCGCCAACTCCTCGCTCGCTTCGGCGGCCGGAGCGGTGGGATCGCTGGGAGCGCCCGTCGCCGCCAAGAAGCCCCGGGCGCCGCGCAAGAAGAAGGCGGCCGGCGAGGAGGCGACCGCCGCGGCCACGCCGACCGTCGAAGGCGCCCAGCCGAAGCCGAAGAAGCCGCGCGTGTCGAAGAAGAAGAAGGCGGAACTCGAAGCCGCCGCCTCCGGATTGGGAGCGCCCACGACGGAGCCCGCCGCCCAGCACACGATCAAAGTGGAGGCCGTGGAGAGCGGCTTCCTGGCCGCCCACCAACTCCAGCCGCTCCCGCAGTTCGGGGACGAGAGCGACGAGCCGTGGGACGCGCCCGGCGAGGAGGAGGAGGCGGACAAGGAGAACGCGGGCGGCCACTCGACCACCGACGACGGCGACGAGGAGGACGAGTGGTGAGCGCGCCATCCGGTCCGAAGTGTCCTCTTCCCTGCTTCTTTGTTGTGTTCGGTTGGTTGTTTGCGTTGCTTATGTTGGGCCCCCTCCTCTTTTGATTGCTCCGATTGCTCTCTCGTTTCTTTCGTTCTCTCGCTCGAATCCCAATCTCTTCGCTCAACTCCAATCACTCCCGTAATTCTCCTGATTCTTCCATTGATTCTCGCACTGCTCAGTTTGTTTCTCTCTCGTTCCCGTTCGCTCAATTATTTTTGTTCGTTCGGCTCGTCGGTTCTTTTGCGCAATAAACTCGGCGAAAAGACGGACTGTTAGTTGATTGGGGAGCGGGGGAGTTGGACGGGATGTTTGCAAGACGGAGTGATTCGGAAGGTCGAGAGATCTCCGGTTCAACGGTTTATTCATCCAAACAAACAAAACAGATCGTGTTCGTGTCCTGGCAGACGAACCGCACGCGTCTTCATCGCCGCTTCGCTGCAACGAGCGGGCGGAGTCGTGGACCGTCGAGAAGAACCCACCAGAAAGCGGCCGAGGGGACGGCTTGCCGACGAGTGGGTGATCCCACCGCAAGTGGTCCGCTTGTCGTTCTTCACTACGCTCGTCCGCATCGCCCTCGTTCGATCCACGTAGTCGGCCTGAATGAACGGGGATTTCGACCGGATTCCCCGCTCTCGCTTCTCACTCACCGCCGGGCGAGTCGTCTGCGCACTCGCCGACCGCCGATCTTCACCACGGGCACGACGTTCGGGAGACTCCATCGGTCGACTCTTCGCGTCTTCCCCGCGCGCTGAAAGAAGCAGAGGTGAGCGGAGGGAACGCGGGAAAATCCGCACTCGATCCCACACGCAAGCGGTGGATCGAAGCTCACCGCTGACTGCGGGCTTGAGTGGTGGACGGACGACCGAGCGCAGATCCCGACCAGTGCAGAGCGAGAGGGACGGGAGGCAGCTCGTCCCGCACGCGGGTCTTGGTCGTTGCTCTCGCTCACCGTCGCAACAGCCGCGAGTTCAACTGGAAGGAAGTAGGAGGATTGAACGAGAGGAAGAAGAAAACTCACTTCAACGAACGAATTGGTGGACGTGTCCCGAATCGCCTTCAGATTGCACAGTCGATCGGCGTTGAGAACGAAGAGGAGGGGCAAGAAGCGCGGTTGCCGAACAGCCAGAGCGACCGCTCGTTTGCAGTCCGCAAAGGCGGAGGGAAGTGAGCCGACCGCTCGGAAGGACGAGCGAGAGAGTGACTGGCCGCTCGCCGCCTCGTCGCTGGAAGTCGACTGCGAGTCCATTCGCTCGACCGCTTTGAACGTGGCTGTGGAGCGGAGTGAGCGCTTCATTCAAATCTTCTTGCAGGGGATCGCTTCCCTCCATTTCATTCCAGTCCAGCGATGGCGCCGGTCGGACACGATTCGAAGGCCGAGAAGCCGAAGGAGCCGGAGGAGCGCAAGATGTCCACATTCGAGCGCTACACGTGGGCGAAGTTCGCGAACAAGTCGTACGCGGCCAAAATGGAGGACGTTCTCTCCGATTGGGACTCCGAGAAGGACAGCGGGAAGAAGGCGTCCGGGAAGCCGCGCAAGAGCGAGAAGGCGGAGGTCCGCGTGCCGGTGGACGCGCCCGCCGTCTCGCTGCTCCGCTCGGTCACCGCCCGCGAGTCGTCGATCACGACGCTGACCGTTCGTTTCTCGTCCTCCCTCTTCTTCCCACCCACCGATCGTTCGTTTCAGGCCGTGGAGACGCCGACCGCTCCGGCCGTCCTGCTCGTCTCTGTCCACACGGCAGTCGCCCTGACGTCCGCCCCACCGGTCGACCCGCCGCCGGCCGCCCCGTCCGTCGAGTCGACGCGTCAAGGCGAGTGCCGGCGGGAGGACGCAAATCACCCGCCTGCTTCTAGAGAGCCGCCCGGAGACCACCGGCAAGACGGAAGCGAAGGAGGAGGAGCCGGAGGAGACGGAGTTGTGGAAGCTCGTCGCCGGCACCCTCGCCTACCTCTCCGTGCTGGTCCTCGTCAGCCTTGGCGGCTTTGTGACCGGCTACGGGCTGGGCCGCGAGGAGGCCATGCGGGCCCGCAAGTGAGCGGCGTCTGTTGTCTGGGAATAAATTCTTTCTGTTTCGTGCAAGAGAAACTTTGATCTGATGACCACAAACAAGTGGAATTGTTGGTTTAACGGCAGGAATGTGAGCAGTGAGAAGAGGGATCGATTGTCGATTGAAGCAAAAGAGTAAATAGTCACGTCCGCCGCCTCTTCGCCTCGGCGGCGTCGATGTCGACCATTCCGTCGGGCGGCGGCGGTCCCAAGCGGGGCTTCGATTTTGGTCGGCTGCTGCTCGCGCCTGGAAGAAGACGACCGTTCTTTCATTTGCTTTGTGAACAAACCGAAGGATTCGCCGCTGTTCACTCCGCTCCGCTCGTCGACTTGCGGCCGGCCCTCGCCGGTGCCCCGCCCGCCGCCTTCCGTCGTGATCCGCTTGGGCGTGGCGCCCGGCCCGACCGAGAAGCCGCCCGTTTCGTCCACTCCGCTCACCCACTGGCCGCTCCCGTCCTCGCCGCCCTCTTCGCGGCGATTCCACGAGTTCGGCAGGAGCGTGGGGAAGAGCGGCGTGGTCGTCTGCGCGGCGGGCGGCGCGGGCGTCGGCCAAAGCGGCGCGCCGGTGGGCCACGGGCGTTCCGCGCGGCCGCCCGCCTCCACGGGCGTCGCGGGAACGCGGCCGACCGCCGACGGCGGCGTGAACGCGCGCATGATCGAGTGCAAGAAGCCGCCCAATCCGCCGGCTTCTGCGGCCGCGGCGGACGGCGGAGCGCGTCGTTCGGTCGACTCTTCGACGGCTGCCGCTGCGGGCATTGCGGGAACTCGAGGCGCGCCGCTCTACAACAGAAAAGCTCGGGTTTTTCGTTGTAGAGAGGACGGTTGCAAATAGAATGCAGTTTATCGCTGTTTGTCGTCTCCAATCGACCGACTTTAATCAAAAACTGCCCTTGCAGCCTGTTCTAACCACCGTCTTTCTACAGCAGAACTCACATTCAAGAAGCTGCCCAAATTGAGGCCGCGCTGCTCGTCGATGCCCAAAATCGAGTCGATGCCGAGCCTCTCGCCGTTCAGCGTCAAGCCGCCGCCCGCTGAAAGGAGCAGTCGAGAAGAAATCAAAGGTTTGCTCACAGTTCGCTCCGAAACGCCCCGGCCCGATGGTCACCTGCAGGGCGCGATCCCCGCCGAAGCCGAACAGCGAGCCGCCCTGCCCGAAGCCCAGCAGGAGGTCGCCGTTCGCGCCGCGGCCCAGGTTAAAACTTCCGAGATTGATTTGGGCTGTAAACAAATGAAACGATGGATAGAATGGGGAGCTTACCGGTAGTGAATCGAAAGAGGAAGACGAACGATGGGATTAATGGCCAATTCCCCATTTCGAGCTGAAATCAACGACGTCCAATCAAACTGTGAGCACTGGAAAGCCCAAAACGAACAGCAAAAAGAGACTCGTTTGTGAAAGAACGAACGAACAAGAATGAAAAGCGATCGAAATGTTCGAAAAATAAGTGAGCCGCGCGATCCACACGCTCCGTCGAACTTCACGCGGCGCTCGGCGGCGGTTCGATGAGCCGCGAGGGAATTTCGGGATCGTCTTTTTTTCGTTCCAAAAACGCGAGCATCACGTTTGGATCGGTGAGCATCAAAGACTACGTGGAAAGCGGGCGTTGAGAGCGCAGAGTGAATTGAAACGTGACTTCGCTTCCACAACCCGCTTCTAGCAATCCGATTGCCATGAGTTGTCTCTATTTCACTACTGAGGACGTCAACGAAAAGCACGCATAATAACGAAATCCGCGAAGAAACGAAAACGTTGGACAATGGGACGGAGGTAAATGTAACGAACTAACGCTTCCAGCCACAAGCCCAAACCTCAAACGAAATCGTCTTGATCGAAACGTTCGAATTGCAGGGCGCGAACTCGTTTCCGCTCGCTCTCGCTCGCTCATTGTTCTCGACTCGGGCGAGCGAGCGGGCGAATTTGGAGGTCAACGGAGAGAAATGAAGAACGCGGAGCGGGCATTCGGTTCCCGACTGCGCTTCGACGGTCGAAAGCGGCGATCGAGCGGTTCAAGAGCAGGCGTGAAATTAGTTTGAACTCTCGAACGATCACCGCAATCGAGCGGCCGCGGACGGCGAGTTCAAGAACCAACACGTGCACGTGCGAAACCCGCCAAACCTCCCGCTTCTTCCGCCTTCCGCTCGCTTTGTGGCGGAGGCGCGCAATTCCCGCCGCCTCCTTCGCGACGCTCCTCGACGGGCGATGACGCGCGTGCGGAAGACGGGCGGCGGCGGCGGCGAAGTGGGTTGGCGGCGAGCCGAAAGCGGTGAGTCACCCGCCCATCTGGGGGAATCCAATCCACAAGGTTTGTTTGTGGATCGCTTTGACTCGACGCCATGCGATTCGATTAATGACGGGCAAGCAAAGAAGGATTGCAACACAACGAGGGTTTAGCTTCTGCGTAAAGGAAACATGGGAGAATCCCGGTTGTCACTAGCCGAGATCGACAAGCACCCACCTTGGATTGCTCCCAGTGATCCCCCATCATCTCTTTGTTTGTTTGTTTGCTACTGCTTCTTCCCTTCCTTGTTCACGTTATGTCCGCCGTTTTCATGCGCCAACCACCCGCTGACCGCTCGAACGATTAAACGGCGGCGTGCGGCGGCTTTGAATTCGTAGACGAAAGTTTGCTCAAACCGTCGGCTTTATGGCCGCAGACGGGAATTTCCGCATGCTTGCTGACACGTGAATTTCATGGTTGAAGCAATCGAATTCCAGCGAAGGGTGGGTTTGATTCGTTTAATGGTTTCGTTTACGGTTCGGGTTTCGCTCACCTTTTTACGGGCATTCTTCAACTGAATTGATTCCATCCCGTGCAAGTAAAAGAAAAGTGAACAGTGGCGGAGAGGGAGCGAAAGGTGGAAGAGCATCCACTAAGCTAACAATAAGAGTGTTTGGTTTTCAAGTTCCTTCCAAAAGCTCCCAACTCGTAGCTCGAAGCAATCTGGCAGAAACATTGAAAAGAATCCAATTATTCTTGTAACCGACTCCCAAACGGACGAGGGGCGATAAAATTAACACAAACATTCTCACTGGATGACGTCGTTTTCCAGTTCAATCGAATCAAAAGTGCACTTTAGTTAAATGATCGGCTGGGGTTGCCCATTCTTCCAGCCGTCATTCCAAGTTGATTCCTCATTCGTGCCACAAACTCCTAGCTTTTCGCCTTCTCGCCCGCCGGTCTTCCCCCTCGCCCGCTCCCCGCCCGGCCGCTCGCTCGCTCACGACTGGCGGCTTGACTCTTGTTTATTCATCGGGGCAGGCGGCTTTTATACTCTCTGGGCGTGCGGATCGAACGGGGCGGAACGGAGAGAAGGGAGAGTGAAGAGACGAGCCCGTCTCTTACACTTTCGTTGAGCGAACTCAATCCTTCGTGCTGTTTGCATTGGCTGAACGGCTCTTTCTCAACACCGTTTTGTAGACAACAAAGACGTGTGATGATTAGGCGGGAGCAGAAAGTGGACTCGACGGTCTCGTTTCCATTTCGGTCGGTTTCGGCGAGCAGCCGGTCGGTCGGGCGTTCAGTTGGGGCGTTGGTTCTCACGACTCGCGGCCGCCGCACGGCCTGATGTCAAGGTTCGTTGTTGTGTACGTGACTGCCGGCCGTTCTGTTCGTTCGGGTGGGAAAATTGCAACTTTTTGTGCGGGGTTTTGTTTACTACTTAAATCGCACCGAAATCTCTCAAATCAAACGAGATCCCTAGTCTTTCAGCCGGTGAAATGTCTTTCGTCTTCGGTGATCGCCCAATCGTCCAACGGTTGCCCCAACCGACAAACCTCTCCGAACTGTTGGGCTCGTTGGTGCGGACGAGCACGATGGGCCCCAGCGACGACTTTGACGACGCCTGCGTTCCGTACGCCACGTTCGCGACCACGTGGATCGGTGAGCTCCGATTTCTGCCCACTAATCACTCCGTTTGATTGCAGAAGCCTGCTCGTACGTGGGCCAAAACGAAGACGCGTGCGAGGGCGGCGGCTACATTTTGTGGACGACGGCCGCCGTTTGTCAACCCACCACTCTGCTCCAGGCGCTCATGATCGTCCTGTCGTTGCTGTGGTTGATCCAACTGTTCATCCTGCTCGCCGTGAGTGCGGACGGCTTCCTCGCCAACAACATCACCACAATGTCCGAACTCATGGGCATCAGCGAGAGCGTTGCGGTTCGTTTCAAGAGAATTCTTTCGTTCATCCGTTTTGTTTGCAGGGCGTGACGTTAGTGGCTTTTGGTCCGTTTCCTCCTTTTCCACAACACTTCTCTTGCGTTCAGGAAACGGCTCGCCGGACATCTTCGCGGCGATCGCGTCGGTCGTGAGCGACGAGAAGCCGAAGGCGGGGCTCGCGTTCGGCCAACTTCTCGGTTCGTCCGCTCACTCATCTCTTTCGTTTAATCGACGGTTGAAGGCGGCGGGATGTTCATCACGGCGATCGTCTTCCCAACGGTCGTCATGATCCGCCCGCTGCGGCTCGAGGTCGAGAGCACTCTGCGGAATCTTGGGTGAGCGAAAGGATTGACGCGGGGAAAAGTTCTTCGGGCTATCGTTCTGGTTGAACTAACTATTGCGCTGAAGACGACTGTTGTCTTTTACTTTTCGACTGCTGAGCGCTCGCTGTCGTTCACTTTTCACACAAACGATCGCCCGTTGCAGCTTCTACGTCGTCGCTCTCGCCTGGCTCGCCGCCATCATGTTCACGAACAACACGCTCCACATTTGGGGTCCTGCCGGTACGCAAAAGGCAGAACCCAATCGATTCAATCCATTCGTTCAGGATTCCTGATCATCTACTCGCTCTACGCGGCCACCGTCGCCTCGGGCCGAATGATGCAGCGACTGCAGAAGTGGCGCCAAAACAAGCAGATGATCTTCGTGAAGCCGGCGAACGCACCACCAAGTAAGCGAGCCGATCGTTCCATTCAACCCTCGATCGCTTGCAGGAGGTGTGGAGACGATCTCGGACCGGATCGCCCAACTCGAACGAAGGAACACGATCCAGCCGTTGCAGGAGAACAGCAGCACGACGGAGTTGATCATCGTGACCACCAGTGAGTGCGCTCGTAGCCGAGTGGTTTGATCGTTCGTCTTTCAGCCGCCCAACTCCAAGACACCTCACTGCGTGGACTCGGCAAGGACCTCGTCGCTCACGTGTTCACGTTCAACAAAGCGGAGTTCTTGGCTGCAAGCGGCTACTCCAAGATTCTTCAGATTCTGCAGGTGAGGTCCGATCGATCGGATGAATGTTTCCAACGTTTGAAGCTCCCGTGCGAAACGATGCTGCGGCTGACCGTCCCGTTGGCGATCCTCTCGTGGTCCAAACCGCTCGCCACCGTCCACATCTTTACGGCGCCGATCGCTCTCGTATTCGCGTTCCAGCGTTCGTTCCCGTCTTCCAGCCTTTAATTCTCATTGTTTCTTGCAGTCTCCGACCTGCGGCCGATCGCCGACGGGCCGCCGATTTGGGTCTACTCGCTGGGCGTCTCGTCGTTCGTTGCCGTCGTTGTCGGCTTGGTTACGAGTGTGAACGAGGAGCCGCGGTTTTATAAGGTGAGCTCCAGTTCGTTGCCGTGGAGGCGGCTGTTTGTGTGGGAGGAACTGCAGGGAGTTTCCAATGAAAAAGCTGCTCTTCGCTCTTTCGCTGCCATCTAAGGGCAGACAACTGATTATTCTTCTCAAAAGCACTCTTCTTTTAACCTAACCCTTTTCTTCTTGCAGAAGATCGCGTGTATCGTCGGGTTCATCGGCTCAATCGGTTGGGTCTACGCCGTCTGCTCGGAGGTCGTCAACGTGGTCACGATGCTGGGCGTGATTTCCCATCTGTCGCCTGAAGTGGGTCTTCTTCTTTCCTCTCACTCACCTTTGTTCTTCAGATTCTTGGCGTCACGATTATGGGTTGGACGAACAGCATCGGCGATCTCGTCGCGGACGTCTCGTTGGCGCGGCAGGGCTACGCGCAGATGGCGATCGCAGCGGCGTTCGGCGGTCCCCTGTTCAGTGAGTGTTCAACACAACGATCGATTGAATGCGTGGATTGCAGACCTGCTCGTCGGTTTCGGTCTTTCGTTCACGATCGCCGAGCTGCAGGGCAAGGACGTCGAGGTGAGCAAGAGCTTTGATCAAAGCAAAAGTGAGTGGTCGTCGTTTAGATCACAATCGATCAACAGAAGATCATCATGTTCGGCTTCATGTGCGTGAGCGTCGCCTCTTCGCTGGCGCTGATCGTCCTGCAACGCTTCTACGTGCGCAAACCGTACGCCCTCTACCTGTACGCGGTCTACGTGTGCTTCATGGTCGTGCTCGTGCTCTCCGAATCGGATCTCCTGAACTTCTAATTGATCGTCTTTCTTTTGTTCTAATCGTGTTGTTTATTGTGTTGAAATAATCGCAGTTGTGCACTTGGATCTCCTTTTCTTCCGCCCATCGAATCGAACGGGTGCGCGTAAACAGCGTAATAAACCGTGTGATCACACACTCGCTCCGTCTTCTTCCTTGTGCTTTTGATTCAGAGAACACGAGATGTGCCGTCCGCTCGTCCGTCCGGAAAGGAAGGACGGAAAGAAGGTCGTGATCGTCGCGCACAGCGTGATGGCGATCGGCGAGCGGAGTGAACGGAGCGACCGAAAACCAAAGACGTCACGAGTTCGCCCGCCAAAAGCGGAAAGCGGTGAGTTCCCTGCAACAAACGGCGGATCGGCGGCAAGGCGGGAGATCGCCGAGTCATGAGGGCACCCGAAAAGAGCCGCGCGAGTCACTCGAAAGCAACTCAAAATAAACCAAAAGCAAGGAGAAGTGCGTCGGGAGACCGCGAAAGAGCAAAAGCGATGACGTCCGACGTTCTATCGACCGAAATTAGTCACCAGTTTGTTTCATCAGTTGGGAAACCTTGATGAAACAAATAAAGAGGTGTTCTCTTTGGCTGGAAGGAATGCTTTGGGCTCGTCCATCCGTTTGACTTCTCGGCCCACAAAAAGAATGGACTGATTGTAAGGAAAGAACACAGGTGTTTGTTCTTCCAGTGACCGACGATCATTTCCACAGTTCGACCGCGAAGAATGAACGGGAAAAAGAGTCTACGGTAATTACTTCTGCGTTCGCTTCTGGGGTCCAGCCAGTCGCTGCAGACTATAAGAAAGCTCTTCGAAGTTTGCGGACGTGCACAAGCGAACGTCCACGAGCAGCCGTTCGCAGAACGAATCGTTCGTTTCAAAATTACGGTAGTGGGTTCAGTCTGGATTTTCCCACCAGTTTCTCACGTACCGTTTCGTACTCATTGGATTCATGTTCGAGTTTATTGATGCAAACAAACGATCATTAATGTACAACAAACAAGAAGAACTAGTTGAAGACTGAAAGCGGGACGGAAAGGAGCATTCAATCCAAGAAGAAAGGGATGAGATCGTGTATCCGAGCGTTGCGTAGCCGAGGACTCGTGATTGGACCAAACGAATGAATACGTGACCCGTTAGCTTAGTAGCCGTTGCCTGAAGAAGAAGCATTGATTACAGTCGATCAATGGGAGAACTAACCAGTAAACTCGGAGAAGAGGTAAGCATTGGTGTTGGGGCCCATGGCCCATCCGCGGTAGTGATTTCCGTAGGCGGGCGCTCGCTGCTGTTGCTGGTAGTAGGAGTTGTAGGGCGTTTGGAAGAACTGGGCGTTGGAGGCGAGAACCAAAAGGGCGGCGACGAGGATCAGCTGGACGAAGAGCGAGCGGGCGGCCATTTCGATCGGTGAAACGAGTGCGAAGTGAGCGGGTTGATTGGAGCGAGTAGAGGAAACTGATGTCGATTGTCGCTTTCCGCCGACCTTTTATAATCGGGGGAATTGTGTTCTCTGGAGTTCATGATCGTCGCCCCGCCCCCTCTCCGCCCATCGGACGGCCCGCCCGCCCGCGGTGATCGCTGAAGTGCGCAGTTGAGTCCGAAAGCGGAAAGCGGACGATTTTTGAAGAACGACAACCCACTCGCTGCTTTTACGACCCGGACGGCTTGAAGAAACACCGCCGATCGGCGAGTGCGCCCATCGCCCGCTTGCCGATCGCCCGATCGGTCGCTCGAACTTTAAAGAGCGCCCCTCGACGACGTCACGCTCTTTGAACGAACCGAGAAACCGTCGCCGCCGCTGCTTTTGGGCGCGCGGGAGTTGCAGCCGTAAACAAGCGAACGAAAAGAAAACGTACGGTAGGGCGGGTTGCAAGTGTACAATGCTCGCTTGGAAGTAAGAAGTGGTGAATGAACGACCGTTGGGTTCCATTCCTCAATGATCTGGCCATAAATTCAAACGAGTGCCTCTTCTGGCGGACAATGCGCTGAAGTGAAATGACTGGAAACATTTGAGGGGTTTCTCCTCGCATGTACAGACAACAGCTGTCTTGTTCTATTGCACCGAATCATGGCCATAGGGCCAAAAAAATAAAAGCGAACGGGTCAAACGTGTGAGCTGTGATTTCTTTTGAGCACCTCCAAACGAACAAGTGCACATCTTTTCTCCAACGAACCCAAAGGATTTGGGTGCGCGTTCACCGCGATCACATCGCATCATGTTCCTCATTACCTAATCCTGTGGATTGCTTCCGCCTTCTGCACGTTCGTTTTGCGCAAGGAACAAGCGACTTTTACGACCGATTTCCTTGTCGTCGTTCATCTTCTCGTCGGCTTCCGCACGCGATCACGCGCTCCTGCGGGCGGCTGCAAGCGGGCGGGCGATCGCGCGGGTATTTTTAGTCTTTTTTAATCTCCTTCAAGATCTCTTCTTCTTTCGATCGCATGCTGCGGTCGGAGCGGAGCGGAGAGCAACCGCGATGACGTCGCGATCCTTCGTTCGATCCGCCGAGATTCTTTCGATTCGGCGGACAAACGGGGGCACGAACTTGAGGGGAACTGCGGAGGTCAAAGCACGAACGGGAAGTTCGCCCACCACTCGTTCAATTGATCGCAAAGACGCGAAGATCGAAAGAGAAACCAAGCAGTCGCCCGTTTCGTTTCGCTCGTGACGTCGTCGATTTTTGGTCCGAGCGGCGCGCGACGTTCGCCGGCCGCCCCGAACGGACCGCCGATTTTCCCACGCCGCCTCGAGCGGCGGATAACGCCGACCAAATTCCCACGTTCTTCGGCCACTCTCTCGTTCGATTCGTGAGTGTTTGAACGGTTTTTGGAATTACTGTACAGGGAAGGTTGCTGTTCTTTGACTTCTTCTTTGTTCTGCCGTCTGCCGAAAGGTCTTCGAGTGGAGTATTCGATTGTTTATTCGCATCAATCAAGGAGAACAAGCGAGTATGTACACGACAAACAGACGACGAGTAAAGCTTTGAATTGAGAAGAAATAATCAGTTGTTAAAGCAACATGATGGAAGTGTACGTTTACTGCCCGCTTCGATCCACGCTCGTTCACTTCCGTCCGTAACCATTGCCTTCAAAATCCGAGTACACGTAGAAGCGAGTGTCCGTGCTCGGATTGTAGCCGTTCGACGCCCACGGCGAGTAGCCAAAAAACTGGGCCGCGGCGAAATCGGCGCACAGGAAGGCGGCCAGAAGGCAGAAAAAGACGGTAGTCGGGTTCATCGTTAAATGGAGTCGAATGGTGGAGTTTGAGCGGTAAGCGTTGTGTCAAACGAAGAATCCGAAAAGCAGCGGAGAAGGGCGGTCTTTATAGAATTCGAGTTCGTGCCGAGCCGCTCCTCTATCCCACCTTTTTATACCTTCTTGCTGGCTGCAAACCCGAGCGGATGTTGTGAGGGGGTGGGCGGGAGCTACAGAAAGGAGGAAAACGAGGGAAGGCGACGTGGGGAGAACGGCGGCGA
The DNA here is from genome assembly GCA_024699865.1 of Aphelenchoides fujianensis. Lineage (NCBI taxonomy): Eukaryota > Metazoa > Nematoda > Chromadorea > Rhabditida > Aphelenchoididae > Aphelenchoides > Aphelenchoides fujianensis. The sequence continues at coordinate 333,287 of JAMPIO010000094.1, read as the reverse complement.
GTGCGCGAGGGTCGTGAAGCAGGCAGTTCACGCCTAATTGCCCTCCCCGTCCTCCCTCACTTTTTCTTGCAGGAGCGAGCCGGCAGTTCAAAAACCGCGACGTCACGATCTCTGCTCTCGCCCGTCTTTCCGGTGCAGCGAACGTTTGCTCATGTCGTTTGTTTCAATTGGATTCGATTGGGAGATGGGGCGATTGTAAATGCAACAAACAAGCGAGCGTTCTCTGTTTTCTGTTGCCCGTGGAAATCATTCACTTCCGCGGGGGGTTCTTTCGATCGACCGCATGGGAGCAAAAATTCTAATGAGCTAACGATCTTTCACTTCTTTTCGTTAGTGAGCAGACGATAATTCTTTTTACGACCGCAGTGCAAAACAAACCATTTCGACGACGGCGCACGCCTTGGTGTTTCCGTGGGACGTCGGTAAGCGGTGGGTTCAAGTGCGCACTCACAGCTTCCTTACTGACTCGTGATCAACTCAACGAAGAGACTATTACTGATGAGAGCACGAGGTCACTTCCACTGCTCTCTGCTCACATTCCCCGTGTTGTTCTTTAAAGTGCTCGGCTGTCCAGCATGCTCTCCGCAAAGACCAGCAGCGAGACCACTCGCACGAGTGGTCGGGCGGCGATGACGCAGTTGGTCTTTGCACTCGCCGGGCGCACTCAAAACCGACTCCATTTTTACACCCGCCGTCCGCCCGTCCGCCGTTTCGTCGTCAGCGGGACGTCCCCGACAACGGCCCTCGACCGTAAGCACAGCCGGCTTGCGACAAACAAACGGCGAAGAAGTCAAGAGTTTATTACGCAAAATCAAAACAGAACAAACTGAAAGGACAACAGCATTACCCGATCCACTATCCATCGATCTCGATCGACTGTTTAGAATCCATTCCCTGCAATCGAACGATGAATGTACTCGCGCATTCGCTTGAACTCACCGGTGTACTCGGAGTATAGGTAAGCGTTTGTGTTGGGCATGTAGACGGACGACGGCATCGCGTACGAATAGGGCTGCTGGTAGGGCAGGTACCGCGGATAGTTGTTGTAATTGTAAAAGCTGTTGTAGTACTGGGCGTTCGACGAAAGGAAACAGGCAGACATAAGAACGAGGAAGAAAAACGAGTGGATGGCCTTCATTGCTGCGGCTGCAATCGGTAGTTGAAAAACGAATGGAAAGCAGTTAGAAGGACGGAGATCCCCGCTGGAACACGAACAACAGCAATTGTAGAACGCGGGTGTTATCTTCGCATTTATACACACGGAAAACTCATAAACGAAACCGGCAGCTTTCAAATAGCCCGCAAAACTCCGGTAAAAGACGGACGAGCGAACGGGTCGATCAGCCGATGGGAGAGGTCGGTTGAGAGAAGCGAAGTGAGCGCTTGGGATCGGGAATTGGATCGAGATCAACGGCAGAGCGCGAGCGGCAGCGGCGATCAGAACGGACGGCGTTCTTCGCAAGCGGATAAACGAGCGGCGAACGGAACAGCTGTTTTATTACCCGGAGATGCCGGATCGAGTGCCGTTCTTACTTTCGGCAATAAACGAAGGAACAAGACGGAACCGAGTCGTTAAGAAATCACTTGAGTGAGAGCACCCGTGAACACGCGGAAGAAATTGCTTGACTTGAACGGCAAGGCGGAGTTCTGTTCACTCATCCGTACTCAAATCAAATGAGCAGGCGGCACGGTTGAGCACTTGGATTCCGTTCGGTCTTGTGCTCACGAGAGCGGAGTTCCTGATTGCGGTCGAACGTTCTGGAGCATTCCTTTGTGTTTGCTTTGAGTTCATTACAGCCGGCAATGGGGATTGAGAAATCCCCATCGATTGCATCCGTTCGCCGTTCGCTTTGCAGTGAGAACGAAAAATGGAAGTTGATTGCGCGACGTCGCGAGTTCAAAGACAAACGACGATCGAGCGCCGCGCCGTCCGCCGCCGCCGTTCACGTGCGAAGATTTCGGCGACACGCGCCGAAAGGCGGCGGCAGATTGATGGCGCCCGTGCGGGATTGTTTTGTTTCTTCAGAAAACTCGATCGATCTTCCGAACGCCCGACTTCGTTGGTTTACAGTCGCTCTCTTGTGCGAATTGAACTTTTGACTTTGAATTGAGACGCTTGCTTCGAGTTCCAGATCAATCATCTGCACGCTGAGCAAACGAACGGTTGACTCGATCCACTTTTCTGGTCTTTCAGAGACGAAGTGAACGAGAACGGCGGACTGCAACACGCGGTTGCGAGTTTTCGCCTTGCTGGAACAGAAAGTGGCGATATTGCGCTTGTTATTGTTAACCGAGGACTCCGCCGGCGCAAGACAGAAGTAGTAGGAACGCGTTGACAGTTGCACTTTCCTTTTTTCGCTGTACACTTCCGCGTTGTGGTTCTTTCTTCTGTCCATCAGCACTTGCTTCTTTGCAAAGATCTTTCCGTTCGAGATTTCGTTTTCCCGCCATCCCTCCGCCATTTGGCCTCCGCACGAAAGCTTATTGATTTGGTTTATTCATTGCGAAGCAAACAAATGTTCGGTTGATACAACGGAGAGCGGAGTGGAGAGATCGTGGCTGTGAAGTGGACGAAGACTGTCGTTGATGACCGGCGGAGTGAGCGAAGTGGATGAGATCGGAGGTCGTCGAGAAGAGCGGGAGCTCAGAAGCCGTTGCCCGTGAAGGCGGAGAAGACGTACGATTTGGAGCCGTCGCCGCCGGGGCTGGAGTAGCCGTTGTAGCCGCTCTGTCCGTAGCTGGGGTAGCCGAAGGCCGAGTAGCCCATGAACTGCGCGTTGCTCACGGTGACCAACAGGAAGGCGATCAGGCAGACGAGCTGGAGGGCCGAACGAGCGAACATTTTCGTTTGGAGGCGAAGAGAAGTGGTGGGTTTGCAGCAGAAGAAAGCAGTGAAGAACTGACTTCTTCGGTCGTCGATCGACCGCTTTTATACGATCGAAGACGAGAGCAACAAGCGAGGACCGCCCCGATCGATGGGCGGAGCGGAAAGAAGTGCGCATTTTGAAGGCCGCCCGTCCACGCTGTTCTTCGCTCTACCCCCACCGCTCTTCGGCGACTATTTCGGGCACTCGACGGAGCAAAAATGCCGGCGGATTTTCGAAAACTTCCCCCCGCTTCCTGCCGCTTCGATTTCGATCAAACGGCCGCACACGCACGCGGGCTGGGATCCCCGCCGCCCGAAGCGCAGCGGGCGACTCGAACGGCGCCCGGGTGTCAAAAACTTACTCATCAACGCGGAACTAACTGCGTGCTTTCTTCCTCACTCCGTTTATCCCCACTGCTCGTGAGCAGAAGAGCAGCGAACACTCGCACTGCACACTGCAAGCAAACAAGAGGGAAGTCATCACTTTTGTGCAAAGAGGGACACAGCAATAAAGAGGCAACGAAGATCCGCAGCCTTCACTTTGTTCATGTCCAAGACATCATTTTGATCGACGCTTGAAACGAACGGGAGTGCCGAAGACTTGTGTTCATCTGTTCCCAAGTTATGGTGAAGTGCAAACCGACAAAAGCAGCTCGAACTTCTTCCGAAGCCCCGCGATGCCTTGCCTTTCAGCGTTCATCATTGACCCATCCGTTCGGCAATTGGTTGCTGCGTTTGGACGTTCATCGTCAGAGATCGCCGCCGTCCATAAAACCGAAAAAGATCGCCAGCATGCGAGTTTGAGACGACGAAGTGATCACGAATTCCGCGGACGTCAATGATCGGTTGCATGGGAGCGGTGGAAGATGCGGGAAAAGCCATAAAATTCGCGCAGTGAACGTCGAGACCGCGCTCTCGTTACGCAACTGATTTCTAAAAAACCGAGCAGCAGCGGGAAACACGAAACGAAACCAAAGGGTCAAAAATAACAGTCGGAATGGTGATCGCTTGTGTTCGTTCGTGTAAGTAAACAGTCTTTAGATGCGTCGATCAAGAATCTACGGATTCATTGGTCGCGTTGTTGAAAGGAAAAGAAGAGGACGACGTTTCGTTCGTGTTTGACCTCGTGCACAAGAGTGATTGCAGAAGTGTGTTTACTTTAGCGGGTTGTTGATGATCTGTGCAGCAAGCACATGACTTCTTGCTCGCCCGCTCGCTCATTTACTTCCTTCAATCCATCTACTCGCCCGCTCAGCCTCGTGGTCGCCCGTTTGTTGCACGGCTTTTCGTGCAAAATCGCCTTCGCGCGCTGCCGAAAGCACAGAAACCAAGCGCGTCATTTCGGCGAGCTGCTGGAGCGCGCGGAGCGCCCGGCGAGGAAGCGGGAAGCCCCCGATTTCCGCCGAACTCGTGTGTTCAACGGTTGATTTCGCGCGACGCATTCGACGGGATTCACCGGGCGGCGGTGCAAATCGAAGGTCGAAATGTCAACAAGCATAAGCGTGAAAGAAGAACGTGGACGTTCTTTCTCGTCGCTTCGGCATCCCGCCGTTCGCCGTCGTCCCGCTGTGCCGTCGGGCGGTCGGGAAGCTCCCGCTCGCTCGAACGGGAGGTCCAAGTACCCACGGAAGCCGCCGCCGAGAGCGAAGACCGCGTGCGCAATTCGAAACGACGAGCGGATGGCGAAAATTTTTGAAAGACATCCCCAGCAGCCAGCAGCGAGTGAGGAGTCGATTTCCGATTCAATCGATCGACCAGAAGGCACTCGGGAGTCCCTGCAGGCAGCGGGGAATCCAAGTGCCCAACGAAAATAACCGCCGATCACGCTCGCGAGTCACTCCTTTCGGTCACGAGACCATCTCAAAAAATCGGTGTTGAAATGCGAACGTCGAGTGCGGTAGTTGAAAGAAGGGCTGCTAACGAATTGCGTTTCGCTTGAGCTGCTAATTACCCCAGACACTCTTTCATTTCTCTGCAGCTACTTCTGCAATCAAAGGCGCAAAAAAACGCAGTTGTTTGTCGAATTTTCAACCGAAACCACGCGGCGGTTTCGAAACTCCGCCCCTCACTTTTGGAGGCCGCGCTACTCAAAATTGCAACCGAAAGCACGTTGCCGTTCGAACAGGAGAAGCGGGTATTTAAACCGAAGGAAAGGTGTGAGCTTCAAAGAGGAAAAAACTCTTTCGATCGTTGCGATGAACGCCCGACTTCTCCCACTCCTTCTGCTCCTTGTCGCCTTCCCGAGCGCAATCCACGGCCAGTTCGTGCCCACGTTTCTGCCCTCTTACTCCTCGCCGTACTACCGACCAGCCTACCCCGCTTACTCGAATGCCTATTCGTCGAATCGAGCTTATGGCGGCGGTGGCGTGCGATATGACGTGTTCGGCCCGAACGATCGCCGCGTTTACATGTATTCCGAGGCCACTGGAAATGGGTTCTGACCACTTTACACAAGTCTCTTCCCTCATTTACTCGCTTCCCGCATGATCTCACTTGCTTCTCACTACCACCAATAAACGAAAGTACGCAACCGTTTTCTTTTTGGCCTCTAAAACGGAATGCTCAGAGCAATGTTTTGCGTGACGTCCAACCGGTGGGCGAGCGAGAGGATTGTAGGGGACAAGCAGCGGACATCATCGTTGCTCCGCCGTCTTCGATCTTCGTTTGTAGCTTGCCGCTTTTGTTCTAGCGCCACCGAGTTTATTCTTAGCGTGAGTAAGGAACAAAGACCACCCGAAAAACGAACACGAGAAGTCAGGAATTGGTGGGCCGAACGACGTTAAAGACGACGACATTCGTGTGCGGCGAGTGGGATTGATCGCGCGTTTTGTGCACGGCGACGCTGCTCGAAACGGAGAGGAGCCAGCGGAAGCACAAGAAATTGAGCATCTTCTTTCGCAGGTTCCTGCAAGAAAAGGCGATGAACGCAAGGGAGGAAAGAACTCACGGATTGGTAGTCAGATCGAAGTAGACGGGGAACAAATTGGCGGCGATCCACCAGAACTGCGTGGCAATTCGCGCGGGCGTGTTGCCGGTGAGAATGAACGGGTGGAACGTGTGCATCACGAGCAGCGTGACGCCGCCGGTCAGCAGGTTCCCGAACGATTTGAGCAGCAGCCGCCGCTCCACGCCGCCGATCGTCAGGTGCGGGTTGGAAGAGAGGGCGCGCCTCTGAATACGCGGATTGATCAACGGAGTCTAGTCGTTGAACTCACCGTTGCAACGATCTTAATCACGATGAACACGTGGAAGCAGAGAGCGGCCACCATCAACACGTAAAGGCCGTATTCGGCGTATTGGATTGCCATCAGATATTCGCAGGTCGAGACCGCAATTTCCCACGTGAAATCCACGTAGAAGTAGCGGCATGATTGGAGCATGAAGCAGACGGTGAGGATGACAAACAGGCAGAAGGTCGTCAGCGTGAGCAACTGCAAGCAATCGAGTGCACTCCGTTTCGTTGCAAAGTACGTGAGAAGCATTGGGATTGGACGTGCGAACTTCAAAGCAGTCTGCTCGTTTCTCGGGGCAACAACTCGCTTTAATAAGGAGAACTCACTCGAAGAACGACGTGCAAACATCCCTGCTGATCGTTCCACTGCATGACAAGCACGAGGAAGCGATCCAGGGCGACGAGAAAGTTGAGGACCTCTTGGATCATCACCGTTGCGTTGCCCATGCTCACAATCAACTAAACAAAGTATGAGACGTGTGGTGAGGAATGGAACAAACCATTTCGACGAAGGTCCAATTGGAAGAGCGGTCGGCGATGCTGGAGACGCCCGCGTACAAATGCATGAAGAGCTGGAGCACTCCGCACACGTTCACCCACATCATCAGCCAGAAACACGGCCCGCGCTCGCCCACCGCGTGCTTCACGGAGACCTGAACGGCAGTCAGTGGTCGATGCAAAGGAGGGCATCGACTTACGAAGATGAGCAGCAAGTAGACGGCGAGGCCGACCACCGAGAGGAAGCAGACGAAGACGCCGAAAATGCAGGCGGCGTACGCGGGGAGCATCCTTCTTGTTGGTGGTCAAAAGGAATTAGAAGCCGCCAGACATCACGCGTTTCTTCTTTCTTCTCTTTTCGGTCCACCCGTTCGCTGCAAGCCTGAAGGTCGCATCCAATTGCAAGGCAATTCGAAGCCCAATTCAATTGGCCGCGTACAAACGGGCACGAGAAGGAGGCGACAGTGCGGAGTACAAAGCGAGAGAGAACGCGGAGGACGAGTGAAACGGAATGAAGGACAGACATCCAGCACAAACTCTGTGAAGTTGTGGGTAGGCGGTTTGGATTGAAGCCGGTGGAACACTCCAGACAAGTACGAATTTAAAGCAAAAAATTACGATCACTCATTTCACGCCAGTCGCTACCGATTGGTCACGAGTTTGCCCCGATTCCACTCATTTCCGAAGTTCAAAGACACGAACCGAAAGTTCATCGAGTGGCGTGAAAGAAACGAGCCGCAGAGAGCGTGGAAACGAGGGGAAGAAACGAATGGACGATTGAACACACGAGAATGAGTTCAATTTCCTCATCATCTCGCCGGAACACAAAGCAGAGCGGAGCGGAGGGGTGAGAAGACGGGACGGAGTTTCCCACCGGCGGCTCGCCTGTTTCAATGAATCGGCTCCGTTTGTTCCCCCGGTCGTTTGCTCTTGTGCGTAAAAAGTGCGTGATTTGTGGGATCAGACGGAGATCGAGGCCATTCGGAGGAAACCGAGCGAAGACTTCCTCCTTCTGCCTTCAGCGCACAAACCACGCAAACTGGTCGGCGGCTACAGATCGAGCAGCGAGAACCGAAGTGTTACACGGAAACGACAATTACGAGTGGCGTTGGAGTGCATCGTGGGCTTGTTTGACACTCAACCAAAGTTCATTCAACCAAAAAAAAAAGAAGTGCGTTGCTTGAAGACGAAAAAAGCAAACGGAATTGCTCATCGACTTTGCTTACGCTTAAAAATTCGCTCGTTGGTCCTGCTGGCCTTATTGTTGTTAATAAATTGTTTTAACCGGTCTTTCTGTGCTTTCAGTTTCGTCCTTTGTACAGCGAGGGGCGATCGTTCCAATTTCCGACCGGTCTTTTCGGTGAATGTGATCGAGCAACGGCGGCGAGAAGCGATGTGATTCACATCCCCGCTCACCCGCCCGCTCGGCGACAGGCATGTGGTCCGTCCAATCATGTTCTTCGCCGTCCATTCCTTTCGTCTCCACTCGCTTCCGACCGCTTCCGATCGTTCGTGTCCAGAAGGCGTGCGGCAGGACTCCCCGCCGCGTCGATCGAGCTCTCGCCCACGGGCGGCGTCCTCGATTGAACGTTCCACGAGGAGGTCGCTTTTGTGAGGCGAGACGCTGGGCAGGGCTATTATTGGACGACCATCCACTTCAAACGGAACGGTCCCGTCAAAGTGTTTCACGTCCGAGTACGTCCACTAAAACCGACCTTCGCTTGCATTCAAGCACACGATTTCAGAGTTCTGTAATCATGAACCGCGAATGGGGAGAGTTCTCGCCCGGCGCGCGCGTCACGGTGTCCACTCGCGCTCCGAGCGCTCGTGCGGCCGCCACTTGTTGCCTCCAAATCGTTCCATCCTTCCCGCTTCGCGCCTGCCTCCCATTGACGCACTCGATTGTCAGCGATAGTCAACAGCAAATACACTTCTTCGCTTACTCAGTCGCACTTAATACGGTTAGGAATTAGTAGCAAACCAGTCGAAGGACAACTTGCCCACTTCGTTGAGGCAAGCGAGCCGTTTCTTTTCTACTTTACCTGCTTGTTTCTCTATCCGAGAATGCGAAGGTTCTCGTGTTGCAAGCAAAGATTTTATTCCCAGACAACAGACGCCGCTCACTTGCGGGCGCGAATGGCCTCCTCGCGGCCCAGCCCGTAGCCGGTCACAAAGCCGCCAAGGCTGACGAGGACCAGCACGGAGAGGTAGGCGAGGGTGCCGGCGACGAGCTTCCACAACTCCGTCTCCTCCGGCTCCTCCTCCTTCGCTTCCGTCTTGCCGGTGGTCTCCGGGCGGCTCTCTAGAAGCAGGCGGGTGATTTGCGTCCTCCCGCCGGCACTCGCCTTGACGCGTCGACTCGACGGACGGGGCGGCCGGCGGCGGGTCGACCGGTGGGGCGGACGTCAGGGCGACTGCCGTGTGGACAGAGACGAGCAGGACGGCCGGAGCGGTCGGCGTCTCCACGGCCTGAAACGAACGATCGGTGGGTGGGAAGAAGAGGGAGGACGAGAAACGAACGGTCAGCGTCGTGATCGACGACTCGCGGGCGGTGACCGAGCGGAGCAGCGAGACGGCGGGCGCGTCCACCGGCACGCGGACCTGCGCCCCCGCTTTCGGCTTCTCGGGCGCCTTCTTCTCGCCGTCCTTCTCGGAGTCGTAATCGGAGAGCACGTCGTTCATGAGGACCAAGTACGACTTCTTTGGGGGCGACCACGGCGGATAAAACGGTTTGGGGTCCGGGGTCTTCTTCGGCTCCTTGCGGTCCTGCGGCTCCTTGCGCTCCTCCGGCTTCTCGGCCTTCGAGTCGCGTCCGACCGCCGCCATCGCTGGACTCGAAATGAAATGGCGGGGAGCAATCCCCTGCAAGAAGATTTGAATGGACCACTCACTCCGCTTGACAGTCGGCACACGCCCACGTCAAAGCGGTCGAGCGAGGAGCCGACGAGCGGCCAGTCTCCTTATCGTTCCTCCTCGCGAGCGGTCGGCTCACTTTCCGCTCGCTTTCCTTCTTCGAAAAGAGCGGTCGCTCCGGCTGTTCGGCAGAGGTGCTTCTCCTCGTTACATCCCGCCCCGTTCTCGTCTTCGACGCCGATCGACCGTGCGGGATGTGCAATCTGAAGGCGATCCGGGACACGTCCCTCCGATTTGTTCGGTGAAGTGAGTTTTCTTCTTCCTCTCGTTCAATCCTCCTACTTTCTTCCAGTTGAACTCGCGGCTGTTGCGACGGTGAGCGAGAGCAACGACCAAGGACCGCGTGCGGGACGAGCTGCCTCCCGTCCCTCTCGCTCTGCACTGGTCGGGATCTGCGCTCGGTCGTCCGTCCACCACTCAAGCCCGCAGTCAGCGGTGAGCTTCGATCCACCGCTTGCGTGTGGGATCGAGTGCGGATTTTCCCGCGTTCCCTCCGCTCACCTCTGCTTCTTTCAGCGCGCGGGGAAGACGCGAAGAGTCGACCGATGGAGTCTCCCGAACGTCGTGCCCGTGGTGAAGATCGGCGGTCGGCGAGTGCGCAGACGACTCGCCCGGCGGTGAGTGAGAAGCGAGAGCGGGGAATCCGGTCGAAATCCCCGTTCATTCAGGCCGACTACGTGGATCGAACGAGGGCGATGCGGACGAGCGTAGTGAAGAACGACAAGCGGACCACTTGCGGTGGGATCACCCACTCGTCGGCAAGCCGTCCCCTCGGCCGCTTTCTGGTGGGTTCTTCTCGACGGTCCACGACTCCGCCCGCTCGTTGCAGCGAAGCGGCGATGAAGACGCGTGCGGTTCGTCTGCCAGGACACGAACACGATCTGTTTTGTTTGTTTGGATGAATAAACCGTTGAACCGGAGATCTCTCGACCTTCCGAATCACTCCGTCTTGCAAACATCCCGTCCAACTCCCCCGCTCCCCAATCAACTAACAGTCCGTCTTTTCGCCGAGTTTATTGCGCAAAAGAACCGACGAGCCGAACGAACAAAAATAATTGAGCGAACGGGAACGAGAGAGAAACAAACTGAGCAGTGCGAGAATCAATGGAAGAATCAGGAGAATTACGGGAGTGATTGGAGTTGAGCGAAGAGATTGGGATTCGAGCGAGAGAACGAAAGAAACGAGAGAGCAATCGGAGCAATCAAAAGAGGAGGGGGCCCAACATAAGCAACGCAAACAACCAACCGAACACAACAAAGAAGCAGGGAAGAGGACACTTCGGACCGGATGGCGCGCTCACCACTCGTCCTCCTCGTCGCCGTCGTCGGTGGTCGAGTGGCCGCCCGCGTTCTCCTTGTCCGCCTCCTCCTCCTCGCCGGGCGCGTCCCACGGCTCGTCGCTCTCGTCCCCGAACTGCGGGAGCGGCTGGAGTTGGTGGGCGGCCAGGAAGCCGCTCTCCACGGCCTCCACTTTGATCGTGTGCTGGGCGGCGGGCTCCGTCGTGGGCGCTCCCAATCCGGAGGCGGCGGCTTCGAGTTCCGCCTTCTTCTTCTTCGACACGCGCGGCTTCTTCGGCTTCGGCTGGGCGCCTTCGACGGTCGGCGTGGCCGCGGCGGTCGCCTCCTCGCCGGCCGCCTTCTTCTTGCGCGGCGCCCGGGGCTTCTTGGCGGCGACGGGCGCTCCCAGCGATCCCACCGCTCCGGCCGCCGAAGCGAGCGAGGAGTTGGCGCTGGCCGGCTGCTCGCTCTTCCGGGCGCGCGGCTTCTTCGGCTTCATTTCCACGAGCTCGTCGCCGGCGGGCAGGCCGCACTGCTGCCGGAGGGCGGCGAGCACGCGCTCGTCGGCGATCTTCGTGTTGCCCGCCCGGAATTTCTGCAACCAACAAAGGATTGAAGGATGGAAGAAGAGGGCGCACCTTCCACCACGTCTTGGCGCCCTCCAGCCCCACGGCGTCCGGCCCGAAGATCGCGTGGATTTTGCGCACCGAGTCGCCGGCCGACATTCCCGCCCGGAAGTCGTAGAGCAGGCACACGCGCGTGTTGTAGTCCGTCACCTTGGGCGTCGTCTTCGGCGGGTCGGCTGAATCCATTTCTCGTGATTCGTGCGGGAGTGCTGAAAGTGGAGAGATTAGAGAGAGAGCGGGAACACGCGGACGAGGCGAAAGGCGGCCGATCGGCAGCGGAGACGGGCGGCGGACGCGTTTCGCAAGCGCCCGCCGCCGTCTGGGAACCGCCGAATGCGGGCGGCCGGCCGAACGGACGAGCGGACAGGCGAAAAGGCGGCAGGCGGGCAGTCGGCGGCGGAGAGCGGCAGCGCTGTGAACAACAACAACCGATCGGATCGGATCGGAGAGGAGAAATGCCCCGCAAGATCCGAGTCTGCCGACAGGAGAAACCGACGTCATATGCGGACAAACACGCTGCGAGTGAAGTCCTGATCCCCCGTCCGCTTTTACCCGCTGCCGATCGCCAGCGAGCCAATGAGGAGTCATCCGATCGCCTGACGTCATTCGGCGGCCGGCAAGCGAACGAAATGGAGCGAAGAACGGCGAAATTTCGCTTTAATCTTTCTTTCATTGCTGTACCCTTAGTGAGTCACAGCAAAACTCGACGATTGTCTTCGAGCACAAGTAGACGCGGGAGCGTCGAGCAAGTGGCCTGAAAGAACGACGTGGTGTTCAGAACACGGACGGGCGGTGGCGGACGCCCCGCTGCCCGGTTTCTTCCATGCCCATGGAGACCGTCTACCCACTCGAAAAAGAACGCTTACCGCGAGCGGTGGTTTCGTTTAAGCTGACTGCCGCGATCGCTTCGCTCACACCCCGCTCACTGCCCCGCTCACAGGTCGAACCATCAGGATGCGCACGGACGTTTGCCGCGCAGCGATGATTCACGCTCTAAACACACACCTCGTCCACAATCGCCTGCCGAAGGGCTCCGACTTGTTAGGGGAGCGAAAAGCCTTGCGATTGCGAACGTTGCGGACGTTCTTTTGCAGCCGCTCCTCCTCGGCCGTCTTCTTCACGCCGAGCGACCGAAAGGCGAACCCGAAGGCCCCGTTTCTGCTCCTCGACGACCAGACGCTCCGCTTGACGTCCGCGGGACTGCGGGCTCGTTCCGCAGCCTCCTACTGCTCGAGCGGCCGGCGGTGCGGCGGTTGGGTGTGGCGGTCGACTCGAAACGCCCGCCGACCACCGAGGAGCTGCGCGTGGGCGACGGGCTTGTCAGCGCTCAAACGTGGGCTCTCTGTCGACGTTCTCGCTGCTCGAGTGCGATTGGAGTCGCTCTCCGTCCAGCTCACCCACCCCCGCGAGTTCTCGTGGGTCGTCCACCTGCTCCACGACTTCCTGCCGCCGGCGATCGCCGACTTCTGGTCGTGCTCCGATCATGACCACCTCCTGCTCGCTGCCCACCCCGTTGAGAAAGCGGTGATCGTCCCCGCCGCCCAGCGGTCGTTCTCGATTCCCCGACGCCGTCCTTCAGATCTCGCCGCCCGCGTGCTCGAACGGAAGGGGGCGCTGCCGGAGATCGCGGCGAACGGGCGCTGAGTGCACCCAGCCGATCGAGTCGAACGGAAGCGTGCGGCGAGTGCTCCTCGACCTCGGCGACTACCGGCTGCCGAACGCTTCGGCGGCGACGGTTCTCTTTCCCGGCGCTCCCAAACACCAATAAAACCCTTCGTCTCGACCCTTGAGAACCTCCGCTCGCTCTCTGGATCGTTCTTTCGCCCGAGTGTTTCTCTGCGTATCGATCTTCCGCTCAAAGAAAGTTTCGAATCGCAAACAAAAGCGACGAGCGGGTGCTGCGGGTGAACTGCGTGGCCGAGTGCGCCAAACAGGCGGGCTTCCCGGCCGTCGAGATCCGCACGCGGTGTTGGATTCCGAACGCCGCGAGAGAGCCCGTGAGTTCGGAGCAGCAAGAAGCACGCGCGAGCGGGCCCTCGCGGCGGCCACTCAATTCTTCCGCCGATTGGGGGACTTCGCGTACGCGGACAAGAAGCTCGTCGCCGAATTGGCGGCCGGCAGGTAGCCCGTGGGCGGTTGGACGAGGCGGGTCGGCGCTCTCACGTTCTGTTTCGCTATTGTTTGTTATTGACGGGAATAAAGCTGCTTATTCTGGGCGAGAGACCGCCCGGTTGACTGCTGTGGGGTAAACGCGATGGCCGAACAGCACCCTCTTCTACCGCCTCTCCGCCGAGTACGTGGGCACTCACTCATTTTTCTCCGCTCACTCGTTCGTTGCAAACGCCGATTGCTCCGCTTCACGATGGCCTCCCTGGGGCTGGACGGCGGCTGCAGTTCTCTCGACCATCGGGCGAGGTCGTTCCTCTCCGGCGGCTCGAACGAGCGAATGGACGGACGTGCGGGTGGGCGGAAGGAAGGAAGCGAAGAATGACGGCGAATGGTGACGACAAAACGAAGCGGAGAACCATTGAAAGACACCTCGCTGAACGCCGCTCGTCCACCGGCCACGAGGCCGCCCGGAAGCTTTCGCTCAGTCGATTGGCGCGGCAGCCCGTTGGGAGTCGAGCGGTTCACTCCCGACAAACAATCGTCCATTTGCTCGCGATCAAGTGATGAACTACTGGCATTTTGTTTATTTAACCTTTGAGACCGACGGCAAGCAGCTGTTTAGATAGGGCACGCCCGAAAGCAATCAAACAGACGAACGGCGTTCTTCCCCCCAGGAGAAGCGATTGCGCAATGAACGGATGAATAGCCCACGTTCACTTCTCCCTTGCGCAAACGCGACACGAGCGGCGAGTCGAAAGCGGCGGCGGGCGAGCGGCCACTCGCCATTCGGTCCTTCCGCCTGCCCGCCGACCGCCCGCTCTCCTCCTCCGTTCTCCGCTCCTCCCGCTCATTCCTGTCGCTTTTTGCCAACGAATCGGTCGTTTCGTTCGCCGGGATGCGCGCGCCGCCGTGGATCTTCGTCGGCTTCCTGCTGTTCGCGTTCGGGCCGTCGGCGCTGGGATTGGATTGGTGCGTGAAGAACTTCGGCACATACTTGTAAGTACTTTTCAAAGGGTGTCGCGGCCATCATTCGTTGTTTCAGCGATCTGAAGGACTGCCGCGACACGGAGTTCAGCGTGCAGTGGTCGACAGCACTTCGCGTGTCCGGGCAATGCAACAAGGAATGGGCGGGGTGGGTCAGCTTGGCGTCTATCCCTCCTTCAACGCTCTTTTGCAGCTTCGACATCACGTTCAACAACGTCTGCACGTTGAATTGGGAGTGCGCTGATCTTCCCGGCGTGGGGCCTGTGCCGACCGTCGGTAGGATCCGGCTGCATGGGATCGCTTTGATTTGTTTGGTGTTAAGAACACCAATGGTCGGATGAACGCTACTCCGAGCTGTACATCAACCGCGATGGCGTTGTGGAGGGCCCTAGCATAAGGAACCACCGGAGCCCTCAGCATTGTGTCGGCAAAGAGGTGCGAAACAAAACCGCTTCGGGAAAGTGGTGGACTACCGTTCGCATCAACAAAAACTGGGGGATGTACACTATGGACATCCAAGTAAGTCGAGCCAAATGGTTTCGCATCCAATGGTCTGCTTTTCAGGACGCATATGAATCTCGCAGCTTCGGCCTGTACGACCCGCGGCCGCCCACCACGACCACCACGACGTCAACGACCACAACGAGCGTAAGACGATCCCGTTTAGGCTGTTCTCTCATTCTCTCCTCAGACCACGACCTCCACGACGACTTCCACGTCAACGACCGTAGGTTCTTTTGCTTGTTCCAGCGGAAATCTCGCATTTCCTTCAGACCACCACCACTACGACCACGCCCGCTCCTCGTTTGTTCGTCGAGGGCAAGTTCTATTGCGCTGGAAACTCCATCAATCAGGGAGTGAGTTCTCTTCTGTCTGTCACCGTGTTCACCGGACTCGCTTCCTTTCAGGCGGCTCTCGTCTTCAATCGGCACTCGGATGCGAGCGGGAAACAAACGACGGAGTTCTGCAGCGCTCAGCGGATCTTCCCGAACGCGACGGTGGGGATGAAGTCGGGCGGAGCGGAGAATTCGGGCGAGTTTGTTCTCGTCATGTGAGTGCTGCCACTTTCGCCTTCCCGTCCACTCACTCCCTTCTTCCAGCCAACACCAGTGTTTCTGGACTCCGGGCACGCCCTTCAAGTGTTTCGTCATCAGTGAGGACTCCAGCATCTGGTGGGCCGAGGCGATCGATCTGGAGAGCGTGGATCTCGCGAGTGCGGCCGCGAGCGAGCCCTGCAGCGGCGTGCTGGCTGGCACGCTCACGCCCACCCAGCTGGTCGACAAGTGCACTGCGGACGATCCGCTCGCCGCGCAACTCCCGAAGTGAGCGTTCGGGATTGTTCGGCCTTCTTGTTTGTTCTGTTGTTCGTGCAGTAAACTTCTTCTATGAACCGTGTGAGCGATGGAAGTTTTCGAATCAACTCGTGACGGCCGCCTGTCCATTTTTATCGGCAGAAACACAAAGAACGGAGGGGAACATCCAGTAAACGCGAGAAAAAGTGAGAAGTGCGCTGCGAGTAGACCACTGAACGCTTGAACGTTCAACACGGTGGTTTGCACGAATCCAGACGTTTTTAAATCGGGAGTTCAGCCGGCAAGAAATTCGTTTACTTCAGTCCCACTCCACAGATTGCGGACCTCGTTCGAAGGGCCTCTGTTGTCGCCTCTGATTATTTGTTGCCTACTTCTCGGTTGCGCAAACGCGACACGAGCGGGCGGTTCAAAAGCGACAGCGGGCGAGCGGCCACTCGCCATTCGGTCCTCCCGCCGGCCCGCCGACCGCCCGCTCTCCTCCTCCGCTCTCCGCTCCGTCCGCTCATTCCTCCCGTTTCAGCTTTCTGCCAACGAATCGGTCGTTTCGTTCGTCGGGATGCGCGCGCCTCCGTGCATCTTCTTTGGCGTCTTCGGGCTGCTTCTCATCGGGCCGCTGGACGGGAAGTTGCTCTACGACAAGCCGAACTCGCGGCTCGACGAGTGCGTGGCCGTCTTCGGAAATTGCTTGTGAGTTCTCCAAAATGCTTCTTCTGACGGTCTTTCCTTCACCAGCACACTGGATGCGTGCTCGTCGACCACCGTCGGCGTTCAATGGAGCAAAACCACAACGCTGGAGCTG
This sequence comes from Aphelenchoides fujianensis, assembly GCA_024699865.1. Classification (NCBI taxonomy): domain Eukaryota; kingdom Metazoa; phylum Nematoda; class Chromadorea; order Rhabditida; family Aphelenchoididae; genus Aphelenchoides; species Aphelenchoides fujianensis. The sequence continues at coordinate 316,669 of JAMPIO010000094.1, read as the reverse complement.
TGGGTCAACAACCTGACGGTCGGCAACACGTGAGCTTCCTTCGTTGTTCCCTTTTGACGTCTTCTCGCTTGCAGGATCGATTTGACGATCGGCGAGGACTGCAAACTGCATGTCGAGAGTGTACAGAAGAAGGGCGGCAACTACTCGTTGAAGATCGGTGAGCTCTTTCCTTCCTCTCAATCCTTACCGTATTCCGTTCAGAAAGCTACGTGTTCGACTTCTACAACGGCGGCGTGACCATCCTGCAGGACGGGACGCTCGTCGCGCTGAACTCTGACGGTCGGACGGTGGACGACGAGATCAAGTTCTGCACGGGCGCCTCGTTGCGGAACGACGTTGGGGAAGGGCACTGGTGGACGGCCGTCGGCTACGAGCAGACCGGAAGTCCCCTTCATTTCATTGTCCAGGTGAGCCGCTACGCCCTTCTTCTCCTGTAACGATGAGAGTTCAGCCGGATGGTTTAACGTCGAAGATTATGACTTCGGCGAGTACTTCCTTCCAACTACCACTTCGACTACAACGACGGTTAATGGCCTGCATTTCGCCTTTTACTTGCTCCCGTTTCAGACTACGACCACCACCACGCCGGAGCCAACAACCACCGTACGCCGTCCGTTCTTCCCTCATTGCCCCTTTTTGCAGAGCACGTCCACTTCGACGTCTACTTCCACGTCTACTTCGAGCTCCACCTCGACCACGCCGCAGCCCACGACTTCGACCGTGCCGACTACTTCCACGAGCTCCGTGAGTCGTCGCCCATCCCTTTGCACTCACTCATTCCACGATCTTCTATAGACCACGCCGAGCACGAGCAGCTCGACCTCGACGTCCACGTCGACCTCCTCGAGCACCGTTCGTCTCTTCGCTTCCTTTCGCTCAATCCTTGCACGATGCTTTCCAGACCTCGCTGCCGACCACGCAGACCAGCACGACCCCCAGCACCTCTTCGAGCAGCAGCTCGACCTCGACGGCCGCGCCCACCACTTCGAGCACTTCGAGCCGCCCGATGAGCTCGACGCCCTCCAGCTCGACGGTCGACCCGCTGGCCGCCGGCCTGCACCGCCCGACGGCCGCTGGAGCGAACGGCGCCCTGAAGGACTCCAAAGACGGCGGAATGGAGGGCTGGATGATCGGCTTGATCTCGTGAGTCTCCTCTCTTCGTGTTCCCTCCTCATCCTCTCGTGTGTTCAGCGGTTGTCTGCTCCTCCTGCTCGTGCTCCTGAGCGTCGTCGGCTGCCTGATCTTCTTCCTGGTCGTCCGCAAAAAGAAGTCGAAGGGCAAGGGCAAGCCGAAGGCGAAGAAGAAGAAGCCCAAGGCCGCCAAATCGAAGGCGAAAAGCCGCCCGTCCGCCGACAAGACCGTTGGGTTCGGCCCGAAGACGGCGGGCGACCAGACGACGAAGAGCGGCTACGGCGGCACGCCGCGCACCGAAGGCGACCAGACGGCGAGCGCGTACGGCGCGCCGAAGACGCAAGGCGGCGAGGCCGGAGGCGGGAACACGCTCTACGGGCCGGCGGTGATCCTCGGCGATCAGGCGACCACCACCGTGAGTCCCCCACTCGCCTTCCACTCCTTCCTTTCGTCCGTTGCAGAAGAGCGGCTACGTGCCGGTCGCCAACAAGAAGCTGCGCCGCCCGTGAACTCCGGTTGTGTCTCGTGTGTGCACCGAGTGGAAGGTGTTTTCTTCTGTCTGTCTGTTGTTTTTAAAGAATAAATTCGACTCGTCGAGAAGCGCGGGGCGATCAGCAGAAGGAAGTCGTGAGCGGAGCGGGGTTGGTGGGCAGTTGATTCGATCGCTCAACGGGAGAGCAGCGCCCACTCTTCCTCCCGTTTTCGCCTTGGCTGCTCGTCGATCGAAGCCCGTAAACGGAGCGCTTCCACGAGAAACTGTTGGTCATCAAAGCGAGGAGTTGGGCGGGGCTCGAACCAATCAATGGCGATCGTTTGCTGCTGCTGGACGGAGTTTGTCGCCGCAACCGAGTGGAGAGAGCGAAGGGCAACGGAAGGAGTACGCGCTGTTTGCAGCGAGATCGGGGCCCTCTAGCCGCCCATTCACCAGTCTGACTCGTACGCTCCACTCGCCGCCTCGTCGAAGGAACAAACCAGAGGGCGCCGTCCTCCGCTCGAGCGGCCGACAGGGCGGTTGGCCGGGTGAAGACCAGCGGAAAGCGGCGGGAGTCGACGAGAGGGAGGGTGTAGAGAGAGCGGAAGAGGCCATGCCGCAGCGGGAGGATCGCCCGACCACTCGCTCGTTTGGGCGGAATGGCGGCCGTCGCTTTCGAGCGGCCTGCATCTCCCGACGACCGGCGGGGATGCGCGCCTGTTCGGCCGCCTTCTTTCCCACCGCTTTCCGTGTCGACAGCGTCGAACGAGAGGCGACCGAACAGACCGCAGCGGCCGGCGAACGACCCAAAAAGTCGACCATTCGCGTCCTCTCGACGAACAAAAACAAACTTGAACCAAAAAGAACCTTTAGAGTGCCCTAGCCAAGGCAGCCGACCAGGTGTGTTTAGTCGATCAGATGCTGCTAAGCTGACGGGGATACGTACCGGTTGCCCGAGAAGATGTGAACCCCAAACACATGCCCGATATTAAACTTTATCAGCTTAGCACCGTGACGACCCGCCGGACTCGAACCAGCGACCCGACCGCCCCACAGTCCCGAAGCGTTACCGACTGGACCACAGGAACGTATTGCTCGGAGTGCGGGAGCGCGGGCTTTCTGCCGCATGTGGGCGGGCCGTGCGTGCGCTCTCGCTCGCTTCCGCCCGCTTGTTGCGCCATCGCGAGCTTTGAAGTTTGACTGCAGCCGACTGCCAAAATTGGCTGCAGCTGACCTTGCAGCTGGCAGCCGACCGCCCAGTTTCCTCGTGCAAAATGCTTACAGCGGCTGCAGCCGGGGGATCGGTCTGGGGTTTCGACTCCACGTTCCACCACAAAAGCACATAAAAGATAAACTTCTGCATGTCCTTGTCCACCAGAACGATGGCCGAGTGTTCAAAAAGAGGACTTGTGGCGGATTCCCTAAACTAATGGGCAAGAGTGCAGTCAAACGGTGTTGTAAGCCGCCTACCCTCTACGAAGGCTTGCGGATCGCAGCGAAGAACAGATTAAAGAAGCAAACGAAAGGGCGAAATGCTCACCATCTTGCAATTAATGCAGGGACGCCATGTCTAAGATTAAGAGCAAGAATACGTGCAGTTTGCAAAGGTTGTTGGGTTTGTGCTTTTAGTCCTTGAGTTTCTTCTTCTTGCTCATAAACACGCCATTACAGCACGAGTACGACTAGAAAGGGTTGGCCGAGCCGTAGAACAAAAAACGATCAAAAGTTGCTCGTTTATTTCCCATCTTCTGCGCACATTAACAATTCGCCTGCATTTTCTGATTGCGAGGACAGTTGCAATTATCCTCGTTGCACACATTGACCCAAACCCCAGTAGTTGAATCCCAATACCGTTGGTCGGGCCAAACCTTAGGCATGCAGCCAAAACGTCTATAATCGTCCCACCAACAGGAATCATTAGGGTTACATTGGTGATATTGCAGACAACCGCTGTATGTTCCACAGCAAATTCGACCTAAAAGCAGGAGTTAATCGAGTTTCTCTTGTTTTCACCTCGTGGTGGAGGCGGCGGTGGCTGAGTTGGGGGTGGAGTTGGGGGCGGAGTTGGGGGTTGAGTGGGAGCGGGCGTCGTCGTAGTTGTTGTGGAAGTTGTAGTTGTTGAAGTGGAAATTGTAGTCGTTGTTGACGAAGTGCTCGTTGTTTTAGGTGGTGTGGTCGTCAACTACAAGCAACGGGATTTGTTTCTATCGCGGTTGTCGTACCGCTGTCGACGCCTGCGCCGTTGTGGTCTAAACGCCCATTCGATCAAGCTCTTGCCATCTTCCTCACCGTTGGACGCAGCGAGGTCGTGTGTTGGGTAGACGGTCGGTGGGTGGGAGGGACGGGCGCTGGCCGCGGAACCTTCGGAAAGATCACTCGAAAGGCGGCCGCGTCGAGAACGAGCAACGACAGGACGAAGACCCCACGAGCACGCATCTTCGGCTCTTCGGTTTGATCGGAACGCCCCAAAAACACGGCTGAAACCTCCGCCTAACCGAACGGGTCGTTTGCATGATTATTCTGAGTAACTGGAGTGTTCGTCGTCTCAGACAAACAACGAATTGAACGATGCGCATAATCGAATTGGTTGTTCGCAAGAAATATAATTCGTTAGCTGTTGTCCATTTGGATCCACACAATAGTCGATTGCCTTCTCAAAGATCAGTTGTGAATGGCCGCGACTCCCATCTTCTTCTTGCACAGCTTCGGGCTGCTCTCGACGCTCGGGCCGGCCGGACAGGCGGAGCCCGCGCCCGCCGTTTAGATTGGCTGGCCGCCCGCATTGACGGCCGGCGAGTAGTTGCAGACAGCGAACGTGAACTACTGTCAGCTATTTTCGGAAGGTGGGCGTCGTACCGAATCGACAGGCCAACGAGCGAACTCTTCCTTCCGCCTCTCGAACAAACAAACACCTGTTTCGTAGCGCACTCTTTTTTCTTTTTGCAGCACACGTCCAACGTCCCGTCCTTCCTGCTCCCCCCAACACTCCAGCTACACTCGTGGAGCAAATCGGCGCCTCCGCGCCACTCGCAACCGGCGCCCCATCAGTTCGAACAATCCACCTTCAATTCGGACGATTGATTCGATTGAAGCATGTGGCAGCTCCCCAATCAACTCGCGAACGAATAGCCGCAGAACCTTCGCGGATTCTATCGCCTCTCATCGACATAATTCGATCTCCGTTGCCGGAACGGAACGAAAGTTGTCGCTCGAATGGAAAGCAACTGGCTCGAGTGTCCGCAGCAATTACTTTGTCTTGATTTCCGCAGCGCTGAGTGTCGAAGCCTTTAAGGAGAAGCAGGAACCCGCCCCACAAAAACGCCTTCCAGAATTCGAAGGTCGCGCTCTCCGATCTATGCGGCAAGTCGACGGAGATCTTCGCGTGTCCGACGTCCTGCTGTTCGACTTCCCAGGTGGAACGGCCGTTGCGGGAAGAAAGCCAACCGGAAGAAGGGTGGAACGCTTCGTCCGCGTTGAGAAGTCGAAAAGACGCCACTCGTGCTGCTCGCCGCTCCAGCGATGGCGGCAGCGGAGGATTCGCTTGCTCTCGGCTTGTTGATTGCAGGAAGAACTAGCCGATAAGCACCGGGCGAAGAAGAGAGCTGGCGATCAGCTTCTCGCTCTTGACCGCAAATTCAGGCGGCATCGGACAAGCGGAGCAGCGACAGACGAGTTTATTCCTCCCCTCAAACCATGCTGCCTTTCGCTCGTTCAATCGCTTCTCCGCTTTTTTCCGTTGATCTGAGGGCGGCGTGACTCACTGAAACAAACATCCCCAATCGATCGTTCTCCTCGCCTGTGGCCTACGCAATTGCAGGCTGGCGGCAAAGTTGCGGCCCCGCTTCGAGCTCTCCGGCGGTTGAATCGCGTGAATTCGAACCGCCAGACGGTCACGCGCCGATTTCAAGTGGGCGATGAGCTGAACGAGACGAATGAGTGAAGACCGTCGTCGTTTGATCGTTGGGCGCTGTGGTCGTGAGGAGAGCGCCCGTCTGCTCGTGCAGATTGCCCGCCCGCTCAAGCAAACGACTTGCGCTAAACGGAAGACGGCGAATCGAAAGGAAGAACTCACTTCCCGCACGCGACCCTTCTCCATTGGACCCCATCGCTCGAACTGACGCCGGAAAGTGGCGGTCGTTCGGCCGAAAGCGGAGCGCAAAATTGCCGAAGAAATCGGCGCAGCCGCTCGCAGCCGGCGGAACAAAACGCGGCCGTTCGGCGGCGACTCGGCGAGTAGTCGGGGCAACGCGGCGATCTCCGCCGCCACTCGCGACTCGCCGCCCTTCCGGTCGAGCAGTTCGCCTTCGATTCGGCCGGATTCGTTGGATTGAGACGAGCGAGAACTCACGACTCAACTCGCTCGGAAGAGCGGAGCGCTTGGACGAACAACCGCCGCCTCCTTTCGATCTCCGGCTGCTCGGCAACCCACGCGAGGACCTGCAGAAGAAGCGGAGTGAAGCGATCGGCGGAGAACGAACCTTCGACGAGTCCCCTACGTCCACCAGGAGGGCAAAAAAAACGAGCAGCAAGTCGCGTGGTCACCGCCCAAATGAGGAGTTCTTTCGGTGCCGGCAGCTTCGTCTTGAGAACCGAACGTTCGGTCAACGAGCGGAGAAGACGGGCGGATGGCGAGTGGACGAGACGGCGGAGAGTTGGGTCCACTGGAACGAGAGGAAAGAAGCGTCTCGTTCTTTCTGCCGGCTTCTCCGCCCACTCACTTCTTCTCTCCAGCTCCTTGCCCACTTGTTCAAGAAGGCGTTGCGGGGCACCTCCAACTCGAAGGTCGAAAGGATGAAGAAGGCCGAGGGGAGGAGCAGAACGAGGAGCTTCATTCCTTTCTGGCTGTGGAGAGCATTCTCGGCTTAAATCCTACTCGATTGCCACCGGCCGCTTTCCGAAATGTCGCTCGATTGTCAAAAGTTGCTCGTTTGAACGGTCGGGCGGCTGGTGGTCATACCCGGGTGAACGGAAACCGGAGGAAGCGGCCGGTGTTTGCTCAAACACGACTGTTTTCGATGCTCGATTGCGAGGGGCAGAAGGAAGGCAGTTCTCGCGTTCCAACGAAAAGACAAGTGGATGGTCGGCAACCGGAGAAATGGAAGCAGCAGACGAGTGGAATGAGCGGCTCGTTTTCCGCAAGCGGCTTCGAGTCGCCCACTCATTTCATTGCGCTCCCTTGTGTTCGGCTGTGCCCCTGCCGGTTTGAACGAGCGAGCGAGCGAACGCGCAGAATGTTCGACTGCGGAGGACGCGTGTGCTCGCTGAGGATCGCCCTCCTCTTCCTTCTTGCGAGCCGGGCGATGGCGGACGAGTGCGTCGAGAGCTTCGGCAACAGCGTGTACGTTCCCTCATGTGCTTTCCGCTCTCTCTGATGTCCGCTTCTTCCAGCACCCTGAAATCGGACAATCGGTCCTGCGGAGATGCCGCGGTCCAGCTGGTGGTCGAGCGGCCACTCCTGAAGTTCACCGTCCGAAAGACGGGCGACCTCACAGATTTCGGACCTTCTTCTTTGCAAGTGTTTCATTCTTTTTGTCCACTGGCATCTGTCTTCAGCCTCATCCTCATGTTCGGAAAAAACTGCCAGGGGACCGCAAACGTGGAGCCTCCGCATCGATGGTCGAATAGTTACGACCCTCAGCGTTTTGTTTTCGGCTGTGAGTCGTGTTCTTTTGTGTTTGCTCATTAATCGGGCGAGCATTTAGATGAGTTTCACAACTTCCCGGTGGAGGCGACGCTCACTTCTTGGCAAATGGAATTTGGCACGACCGATTCCAAAACGACGAAGTGCTACTCCAACCCATTCGAGGAGCTGAACCGCACTCACTACTTGCTGCCCGTCCGCTTCGTTGTCTTTGAGAGGGATCCGATGGTCGAATTCGCTTTTGTGAGCTCCACTTGATCGTTTTCATCCTTCTTTTTGGTTCAGCACGACGCCGCCCTCTACTCTCCTGCGGAATGTCCGGCACTTCCGCCGGAGAAGCTGCCGGTCGCGTGGATTGTCGTCTGGTGAGCTGCCCACCTGTCCCCCGCTCATCCCCTTCTTCCAGCATCTCCGTTTTTCTCCTCTTCATCCTGTTCCTGACGGGCGTGGGCGTCGTCTTCTGCATGCACTCGAAGAAGTGCTGCTGGAGCGGACAGCCGACGGCCGCGGAGGTCGACGGAGTGCCCGCGCGCCAACCGACCGCCCGCCAGCAGCCGCCGATCGCCGCTCCGGAGCGCCCCGTCGTCGTCGCGGAGGACAGCCGCTCGAAGGAAGCGCTGCCCTCCGTCCCCTCGAAGAAGAGCCGGACGGCGGCGACCATCGCGTGTTTCCCCTCGTTCCATTCACTCCTCACCCACTCGCTTCTTGCAGGAGAGCCCGTTGTGAGGATTGAGTACGCTGTTTGTTTCTTTCGGGTTGTGGAGAGTTGCCGTCGATAAAGAACGTTCTTGGCAAGAGCAGTCGCTCACGATCCGGCCGTCAATCTCGCGAACTTCGGTTCCCTGGGTAAACGAAGGCGACATCCGAAAGGGGCGAGTACAGAAGTGGGCCGGGTCGCCCGCTCGTTGTCTTGCGGTGTCCGCTTCTCCTGCACACTTGTGTGCTCCACGCACCCCTGCGAGAACGAACTGCCGTCCCGCTCGACGAGCGGAGTCACAGTCGCTTGGAACGAACAAGAAGGGAAGCGAATCGTTAGCGGTTAGACGAACGAGAGGAAGCAAAGAATGAGCGGTGTTTCTCCGCCTGCAGCTTGGCTTGTTGCACGAGAGCCCAACCCGTCTGTTCACTCATCACAAATCCGAATTCATTGATCTTCGGAAGTCAACAAAAGAACACCAAGAAATTGCGGGGAGATCACGGCTTCTTGTCCGCTCCAAACACGTCCGCCATGCTGAAAGCGAGCGAGCGAGGTGGAGCGATGAGAGTGAGACGAACCTTTGGTGATTCGAAGGGGGAGTCCCGCTCATTCCGTCTGCCGCTCCCGCCCGTGCACCGGCCGCCTCGTTGCCTGCAAGCCGGAGAAGGGAGTGAACGGGCGGGCGAACACACCTCGAAGTCGGCCGGTGGGCGACTGACCGCCGTGCACGCGCGTCTTGTCGCCGAAGGCGGCGATGAAGCGGATTTCGTCCATCGGCACGCCGTCGGCCGGATCCACCGGCTTCGAGGGCGCGGGCGCCGCTTCCTTCTTCTTTCGAACGCTCTTCTGCAAACGGGGAAGTCGGAGGCGTTCGAGACTAAACGCACCTTCTTCTTCTTGCCGCCGCACGCCGCGATCACGAACGTCGCCGCAAGGAGCGCGACGACCGCGCGGCCCCAACACGCGAGCAGATCGGCGGCTTCCATTCGCGTCGACTCGGCCGCAGCAGGAAAGCGACCGGCCGCAACAAAATCGAGCAGTCGAGTCGAGTGGTCATTCGAAAGCTTCTTGCCGGCGTTCACGCAAATCCTCCCGCATTCGTGCCACCCGATGCACTCGACAAGCGAACCCGCCGAAAAAACACACCAGTGGGCGCGCGGAAAGAAGACAGTCCTTCGATCGAGTGTTCTCTGCGGACGAGCGGGTTGTTTGTGGACGGCGCGATCACTCCGCAATCCCGTACTCGGCGGCTGTCGTAGTGACGATGAACGGCCGAAAACGGGCGAGTTTGTGTGCACCGCGAGGCCGGCGGTCGGGGAAAGGAAAGCGGGAGTCGAACGGAAGCTCAAGATTAAAAGGAATCCTTTCATTTCAACCCGCCGGCGACGGGATCGTCCGAGAACTCGCTTGATTCATTCGAATGGCCGCCGTCGCTCCCAATCAGCCCGCAACTCCCGCCGGGACGCCCATTCGCAGCCGCCGATGACGTGAACTGCGAAGCATAGGAATGCGAAACGTGCGCGCTTTGCGGTCTGCTCGTCGACTCCGCCAAGGTCAGCTTACCGTTCGCCGTCTGGAAACTCCACAGCTTCCTGCTGCTGCACTACGCCGCCCCTCTCCTTTAAATAGGTTTGTTGCAAGAAGAAAACACAAGACAAGACAGCGAGTGTTTATCCATTAGCCCAACATTCAGAGAAAGTACAGTCAGAAAGGAAAAGATGGACTGCATTCGCTTCACTCAACTACCCGTACAGATAGAATTGAATGCGGACGCCTTTGTGGACGAGGAAGGCCGTGTGGACGGGCAGCGTCCAGGCGGGCCACATGGTCGTTCTTTTGCCCTTCCACTTGATGAGGGTGATCAGAGCGCGCCGAGGCGCGTGTTTCCATTTCTTCTGAAACGAAGAGATAAGTGGGAGAACGTGGAAAAGCAACAACAAACCTCGTCTATGATTCGAACCCACAAGTTGACGTCCTTCGATTTGAATCCCGCGCCTCGCAGCAGCTTGACAAAGTCCTTCGCTTCGTCCTCGATGTCTGCCACTTGGTCCAAATCTCGGACACTCTGTTGTATACAGAGCAATCAAATCGGTGGAGAAATGGAGTCACTCACCTCAATGTCGACGTCCGCGTCAACAGTGCAAGTGAGTTTGAAGTGGTCGTTGATGGCGCGCAGGTTGCGGAGAGTCTCGGGCACGTCCTTCTTGCACGCCCCGTTAGCCGAAATGTAGAGCTCCTGCGGGTGCTCGTTTCGGTCGAGCGGCTCGCGGACAATCAGCTGATTCTGCTCCCAGAAGTCATTGTAGGTCCAAGCGAACAGATCGATGCAGCGGCTCTTCAAGCGGAAGACGTCAGCGAGGTCTGCAAAGAAGGCGACTCATTTGCGCTGCTTGCTCTTCGACGTACACGGATTCTCGATGAAGTTGTCGAATTCCGGCCACTCGCGGTCTTCCTCTCTGTAGAACAAAGTCGCGAATTTGACCAACTCGAGCGGAGTTGCCCGCTTCCGGAAGAGCGTCGCGATGCGCAGGGCGTCCGTGTCCAAGCGAGTCACCAAGTCGGGCAACGAGTCGACGAAGAAGTCGGCGTGCGGGTAGACGAGCTTGCGGGTGGTCACCTGGATCGACGACAACGCCGGCAGGGCTGGAAGCGAGGAGAAGTAAAGGAGGAGCGGGGCGGGGACTTACCGTGCAACTCCGCAGCCAATTGCATCCAGTTGAGCATCAGGCGGAAGTTCACGCGGCTCGGTTCGACCGCCCACTCGATGTGGAGCGAGGTCACGTCCGGAGCGAAGTGCAGCAGGCCCGCGAGGCCCGTGAAGTCGTACGCGACGGGGACGGGCCACCGACCGCCTTCTCCCAGTTTGATTCCGCCCACAGAGGTGATCGTGATCTTCGGCCTTTCGGAGTTCTCCACTCCCAAGAAGGCGGTCAAGAACGAGCGGCTGTCGAGCGGATCGTCGGCCGGCAGAAGGGCGGGCAGTTCCTCGGCCCGCGACACTCCTTCGGTGCGCGGCTTCTTCGGCGCGGTCGCCATCTCGCCTGAAATGCGGAGGAAATAAAGAATTTCGCAATAGTTCGATTTTCGACGTATTTTGGAGGAAATGTGTTGGTTTTGCGGGCAATTCGATCAAAAAGCTGCCAAATTAGCTTGTGCAAGCGGAAAGACGAAACTAACCTCGATCGACCGAAATCCCGATCGGAAACGAGACGCGAACTCGTGAACCAACCGAGAGGAGAGCGGTCGAGCAGTCCGAACGCACGAGGCGGGCGGAACGCCAAGCCGCCGTCCGCTCGTGTTTCTTTGCTGGGAGTTCGAGCGGAAAGTGCGGCGGTCGGATCTCCTCCTCTCCGAACGTCCTCGACCGTTTTTCTTTTACGTGAACGTGTGGCGGTCATGAACTGGAGCAGTCGAGACGTGCGCGCTCGATGAGCAGTCCGTCCTCTTTGCATAGCTCAAACTTCCGCCGTGGGCATCGCTACTGCCTGCTGCTGGACTAGGCGATCTCCTGCTTGTGTTTTGCCGCTCGTTTCCACCAGCAGCGCGTGGATGCCGAGCGCGCTTCCGTTGTTCCATTCCTTCGGGTCGAAAGAGAGGGAGAGGGTCTGTGTTTATGCTTCAATCCGAACATTTAGAAGAATGGAGAACAAGAAGAGGAGTCGTCCGTTCATCCGCAGAAGACCATGAGGATTCGGACGCCCTCGTGGACGAAGGAGCCCGCGCTCAGCGTGCCGACCAGCTCGTCGCGCACGACTCCTCCTTCGGGTTTCCATTTTAAGTGCGCGATGAGTTCGTCCTGCGACATGCCGCTCCACCAGCCCTGAACGAAGAGAAGTGTAAAGGAAGGAATGGAGAGGGGAACGCACCTTGTTGAGGATGCCGACCCACAGGACGTCGCGCGTCGTCCGGAAGCCCGCCTCGTGCATCGCCGCCGCCAATTTCTTCGCGTTCCGCTGCACGTCCTCCACTTGCTTCACGTCGCGGAAGCCCTGGAAAGAGACGTCTGACAAGTTCGCATTGAATTCGCGCACCAGAAGCAGCATCACCTCGCAGAAGGCGCCGCACATGAGCTGGAAGTGCGGGTTGATGGCGCGCAAGTGGCGGAGGGCCTGCGGAACGCCGCCGTTCGCGAAGCTCCTGCTCTGGACGTGGAGCTCCTGCAGGTGGTTGTTGCCGGCGAACGGTCCGCAGTCGGCCAATTGCTGAAGGCCGTCGTCCGCACAAGAACACAACGAAAGGTTGATGCGCGGCGAGTTCAAACGCAAGAGGTCCACGAGGGCTGCAAGCGGGTGGATCGGATTGCTTCGCTTTGGTCCACTCACACGGATGCTCGCCGATGGGGCCGCTCATGTCGATCGCGTGGAGCGAAGCCGCCCGCTTCCGAAAGAGCGTCGCGATCCGCGGATCGTCGATCTTCAGGTGCGTCACGCAGTCAGGCAGCGAGTCCACAAAGAAGTCGACGTGCGGGTGGTCGAGCCCGCGAGTGCTCAACTTGATCGCCTTCAACGCGGGCAGGGCTGAGCGGAAACAAATGAGAAGACAGCGGAGAGAACTCACCGCGCAACTTCGAGGCCACTCGCGTCCAGTCGGCCGTGAAGCGAGCGTCCAGCGAAGGGGGCGCGTCCTCCCCCACACAGCCGATTTCGATGGCGGTCAGCTCGTGCGCGAGGTGGAGGAGAGCCGCGGCGCCGTCGGCGGTCTGCGCGAACGCGATGGGCCCGAATTTGGTCAACGCGACCAGCCGCGGGACGTTCACGAGCAGCCGCGCCGCTCCGAACGGCTGGACGTCGAAGAAGGCGGCGAGGAAGGCGCGGTTGACGAGCAGCGAGCAGGCGGGCGGTAGGGACTCGTCGTCGTCCAACGATCGCTCGTATTCTTTGGCGAAAAAGAACTGCAGCCACGCGCGGCCTTTCGGCGGCAGACGGGGCGCCGGACGGGCGGGCGGCTCTTCGGCCGGCGAGTTCCCGTCGATCTCCGGCGTCTCCTCGCCGTTGTTCGACGCCGTTTCCGTGCGCGGTTCCTTCGGAGCAGTCGCCATTTCGCCTGAAAAGTAGGTAGAAGAAATTAGACGAATTTCGTAATACAATCGCGGTTTTTGCGAAATTTTGGCGAAACAAGCGGATTTCTTGTTCAGTTTGGTCAACATTTCACAACAAACTTCTTGAAAACGTTCAGAAACGAGAAACTCACTTCGATCGACCGAGATCCCGACCAAAAAACGAGACGCGAACACGAGCGACTGCGGGCAGAAAAGCGGCGAGCAGTCGGCGGCGGGCGGAACGCCAAACGGCCGGCAGTTCGCGTCTCCGCTGCGAGAGCTCGATCGGGCGCTCCGTCCGCCAACTCGGCAGCGTTCGTTTGGGTCGAAGACTTACGGCAAGACGAGCAGAAGAATGTGAACCAAGCGGCGTTAATCAAAGAGTGCTCACAGATAAGCCGCTCGCTGTTTCCTCGTTCCTCATTTCGCTCATTGGAGAACAGAAGCGACCAACTGCTCGCCGGGCGAGCGGATGAAGCCGCTCGTTTGCTCCAAGCAGTCGAAGTGGACGAGGGAGAGGTCCGGCATTAAAGACAGTCGTCGTTTGCGTCTCTCCCTTAATTCCCAACCAACCGGCAGCCCGTTGGGTTCACGAACACGCGGCGCCCGTTGCGACTCGGCGCCGCGAAGAGCCGCCAGTTCGCGACGAGCAGCCGGGCGGCGTCCACGTGCTGACGGACGGGCGGATCAGCACGAAGGCGCCGCAGGAGTCGTGCGGAATTGCCCACTTTCATTCGACCTCTCGTTCGTCGATTCGTGTGAAACGAAGATCGGCTGTCGCTCTTCGTCGAAACGCTCACCCACGATCGCCTCGAGCAGCCCGTCGGCGAGCGACAGGCAGAGCGGATGCAAGCGGTTGCGGCCGAGGGCGATGACCGTCGCCAAGTTCACCGCAACGAAGTCGTAGATCAGCAGCGATCGAACGGAGTGCGTGGAACGGAAGGGAATGCACGAAGGGAAGCGACAGAAGAGTGGATGGGAGAGCATCGTTAGGTGCGCAAGGGTGTCAACGGTCAGTCGGAGCGCTGAGTCGCTGAAGCCAAACGCGACGCGGCTGTCCGGCGAGAAGCGGAAGCGGAGGTCGTTCTGCAGGGTAAATGGAAGATGGAAAGATACTTACTCACGATCTCCGGGTGTAAGAAGCTGTTAAAAGGAGGCTTTTGATGAAAGAAGAGTCCGGCGAGGAGTCGTCGTTATTGATCGAATCACTCGAATGAAGTTGGCGGACGAGACTCATTGGATGGCTCTCCATCAACTGACAATTCGCTCATTTAGACGACTCGGAAGTGGCAGAGACTACTACACGCGGGAGAGTGAACACGAGAGTGGATGGAAGTGGCGGTTGTTTGCTCACCTGTGCGCGGGACGTGCGGTTCATCGCGCCCGCGACTGTTCATTCGATTCGCGCTTCGGATTTTGTGCTCAAACGGGCGTGTGCTTTATCGTCGCCCGACTGCGGCGACCTGCTCTTTGATTGTTCATTCGCTTGAGATTGCGTCGATTTCAGCGAATGAATTAAATGAGGGATGTGTGCGTGTTTTCGCAGCTGGGCGGGCGCTTCGAACAAACGAAAACGCTTTCAATCGAATGCAAGGGATTGCGGGAGTGCGCAAGCTGCGAGCGAGGGTCGATCATCACTGCCTCCAAAAGCGCGCGAACGAGCGGCTGGCATTCATTTGCTACTTTCCTTTCCTGCTGCTGTAGCCCGGCGCTTGCTTTCTCCTCGCTCGCCCGCTTCACAATGTTGGAAACCTCCGATCGAACTCAAAAGGACGGAATCTTCGAGAAGCGCCTCGTCCTCGACCGCCCGCAGAGTTCCTGCTTTTCAATGCCCGTTTCCGATCGCCTCGGCTACCGCTGTCGGTTTCCAACGACCGAGAATTGGGAAACGGACGAGTTGATTGTTGTCTTTGACTACTTGCTTCAGGAAGAGCGGTTTGTCATTCGCTTCGACCAGTTCAATGTCTTGTTTAGAACTCTCATACCGAAGCGATCTTTTGCTTCGGTGTGCCGCGAGTTCCGCATTTCGCCGGAAACTCACCGGTGCGAACATTTCCTACCGCTGACCGAAACGATCGGGATGTTTCTGGTGGCCCGGAAGAGTTACGCACAGCCCTTCGAACTTTATCAACGGCTCTTCGTTGCGGATTTGAACTACGCGGCCTCTTCGTACTCCGTTCGCTTACCCTCGGAAGGAGACGTGATGAAAGTCGATCGCGGCTGGCCGGAACTCGTCGATTACGGCGGACGCCTGATGTTCTTCAAACATTGCGATATGATTACCCCCACAAAACGTTCTTTCTACGAATTCGACGACCAATTCACTTCCGTGCAATCAGTCTTTTCTTCTACGGACGATTGGAGAATGTGTTGCACCGACTTCCACCATGCCGACCGACGGCTGTACTTTTTTACGTACAATGCTTTGGAAAAAGACAGAAAGCAGTTGGCTGCCACCATGTCCTCTCTGTGCTTCTTCGATCTGGACACTGGAAATCGCGGCGTGTGCGCCGTGAGCGCACTTCCATGTTTCTTTGACAAAAAAGTCAGAGGAGGCCGTGGCTACAGGGTGGATAGTTCCTGCAGCAAATGGTTGAATCAATACTTCTACGCGCTCATCGATTTCAAACACGACGACGGCGAGTGGTATGGTGAGTGTTAGAGAGAAGCACTGATTCGAAAGAGGATTGAAGACTCTGTGTGGATGTCCAAGTTTGACTGCTTCTTCTGTCGTTTCGATTTGCACAGCCAGTCGTGGTCCGAAATCGCGATGCGCTTCCACCGCCCGCTGCAGTTGCCAATGACGGACATTCTACCGAATTCTCGAATGGATAATCGCCTTGGATACTGCTTTTGTTACGGCGAACGGTCGGCGCGGAAAGAAGCCACGTCTTCTGGTGTTGTGTGAGTTGATTTTAGACGATGACTAGAAGTTATAGGTCGTTACAGCCAACCGCTCCGCTTGCACCAGTTCGCCCTTGAGTCGGTCGCTGAAGACGTGCGCGTAACAAAAAAGAAAGAACGCCGCCAACTACCTGTTTTTGTTCGCTCGTTGTTGTTGCGTTGATCCTTCGAGTATTGTCTTTATAATCACTAAGAAATGATGATCATTCGTCTTTGCAAACGCTCATAAAATTAAGTAAACCATCTAATTGTTTCGCAGCGGCAGGACTGAACAAAAAACCCGGAAAAAAACAGTGGGCGGTCACGAAAGGAAAACAGGACTGCAAGCCATAAGGACCCGCCCAGCGTGCAAAATCGACCTTCGATTGCCGCTTGTTGACGTCTAGACACGCAGATCGAAGCTGATCGGGTGGGAGTTTGCGGAGGAAGGTCGCACGCTGCACCTCCGCATTCGTGCCCACGAGTTCTGTCAGGAGCAAGCCAGAAGTCTGCTTTGAACGCCCAAACACAACCAAAGCCAAAGATCTTTTTATCATTGAACACTCATTCAAGTCAAAAGCTCCATGCGCTCGTCTTCGTGGACAAAAAGATGTTCGCTTTCACAGCGCGATCGCCAAAACCACGCTGTCGGGCATCCAGCGCGTGCCTCCGAGCAGGCGGCCGAGAGCACGACGAAAGGAGCCGAGCAGGAGGACGGGCGCCCCCGTTTGCAGCAGCTGGGCGAGCGGCGCGAGCGAAACCTCCGTTCCGTTCTACAAGCCGAGGAGGTCCGCGAAGACGTGAAGAAGAGTGAACAGGGGGAAGAGAGTCTAGACAATGAAATCCTCTTGTGTTCTTGCTTGTGTTGACCTTGCTCAGCAAAGTACGGGAATTGCCGCAGGAAGAAGCGCGTTTTGGTCCGCAAACTCGCGTCCTCGACCTGGACGCGCCGAGTCGACGCGGCGCCCATCTACAGGGCGCCCACGAGCACGCCCAACGGTTCGTTCGTCCGCTGCACGTTCCCCAGCGAGTGGTCGTCGAGCCGTGCTGTGCGGGCGTTCAGGAGCAGATTGCCGGTCGTCACGAGGGCAACGATCGGCAGCAGTCGGCGGAGGAGGCGGCGAGGGGACGGCGGCGTTCGACCGAACAGACGAATGCAATGAGCAGGAGTGCGCACTCCCTGATCACTCGAAATCAGCGTGAGGCGGCCGGTGCGGAGGTTACCCACTGCAACGCCAATCCGACGGCTGCGGCAGCCGGCGGACGGGACCGAAAAGGACGAGCAGCACGTTCATTTCGTTGATTCGGAAGATCTAAACGGCAAGAAGATTCGATGGGCATATCCGACTCACGACGCAAAGCAGCAGAGAGCGCGGAGATCGCCGCCGGCAACACCGTCCGGTAGTCCAGCTTCAAGCGGGAGATCGTGGGAAGAGCAGGAAAATTAACAACAGAGTAGATTCGAACCCACCGGCACAAGCGAAAAGAATCGAGAACAGCAGGACGCGTTCGAACTGCGTAGGGTTGACAATGAGGTCTTCGTCGATCACCGGAGAAGTGGTCGACTGCTGGAACGAAACGAGCGAAAGAGGACGCTTGAACATGCGAGTTTATTCGATTGATCAAAGACGGAGAACGGAGCTCACTCATGAGTTTAACAGATTGACGGGCCTTTGCCCCCGATACCGCGAAATGAATCAGTGGCACAAGGCCGTTCTTTCTACTCTGCTGGATCCGTGGTTGAGCACTGCCGACCTTCGAGTACTGCAGATGGGAACTCACCGCGAATGTTTCCGCGTTGGCGAGCGGGGCGAAATGACGCACGTCCGCTGGACGACCGGCCGCCGCTCGCTTCCGTCCGGTCATCATTTTGCTTTATTTTGTCGTTCTGCGCGTGTATTTCGATCATTTCGACCGCTTGCTTCTAGGATCGTCGTTCGCTTGTCGCGCGTCGAGGAATGGCCGCGGCGGACGTAAAAATCGAGCCGAAGAAGGAGGCGGAGGGCGAACAGCCGGCCAAGAATTCCACTGCTTCTTCGCACATTTCACCTGATGTGAGTCCTCTTTTTCGACTACACCGTCATTCCGGCCACTTGCAGCACATTTGCGGCGTGTGCGGCATCGATTTACAAAATGCGAAAGGCCGAGAGCTTCACGAGAAGTGTCATGGACGAAACGACATATGGACCTGCTCGATTTGCAATGTCGGGTGCGAACGGCGCGAAAATCGAGCAAAACACGAAGCGAGAACGCACGGCTATCGGCGGCACGCGTTGGACGCGGACAAGAAGAACGCTGTGCGAATCCTCAAAGTTCGTTCCTGTTCGTCCTTCCTTTTATCCACCTCCTTTGTTTAGAGCCAGCTGTCTGCCGTCTTCAACGTTGGAACGAAGCTGCTGGACACGCAGTCCGCCGCGGAGTCCTCGGCGGCCGCCGCATGCGAGAACTCGCAAGAAGTGGAGGCGACCGAGGCTGAACTTTGCTGCCTCATGCGCACCAAACCGCATCGACCGCCTCCGCTGGTTCGTTTGCCCTTTGTTTGAATCCTGCCGTCAACCGTCTCTTCTTGCAGTCGCCGTGTACGGTCTGTGGAATGGTGAGCATTTGCAGCCCGGAGGCCCGCGAAGATCACATCCGCTCGCACGAAGCAATTGACGGATTCAAGTGTTCCCTGTGCGGCATCTTCAAACTCGACTGCGGCACGCGGAATGAGCACGAGCGCAAATCGCACGCGATGAAACGGCACGACGTGGATCGCAGCCGAAAGGAGGCCATCCGCATCCTGTCGGTGAGTGCCCGCCTTCCGCTCCTCTCACCCCTCGCGTCTTTAAGGAAGACCAAAAGCGCTTCCGCCAGGTTGGCACAAACATCAGGGCGATTCAGCGGACGGCGGTCGCGAGCAACGCGCCGTCCGGTCCGCCGGCTGTGGTTTGGGAGAAGCCGGAGAAGTCGCCGGGTGCGAAGAAGAAGAAGCGCGCCCGCTCGGCCAATTCTTCTCGCGCCAAACGCCGCCGTCGCTCTCCGTTGACCGCGGACTCCAGCGCCGATGCGGAAAACGACAGCCGCGCGTTGAGCGACTTCGAAGACGAGCCGCTTTCGGATGCTTCCAATCATCCGGTGGTGCCCGAATCGCCGCTCGCCCAAGCGATCGCACAGCCGACTGCCTACTCGGAGGTTCGTTTCTCGCATCCCGTCTTTCGGAAACCGGCTGTTAGTTTCAGATCGAGACGCTGTTGCACGGTTGGTTGGAACAAGAATTCCGGGCGACTCAAGAGAAACTCCACGCCCGCATTCGGAAGTTGGAGGAGGAGGTCGCCGACAAGGACGGGAAGCTGGCCGCTGCCGCCGAAGAAGTGAGCACTCCATTAAGTTCTATCCGTCTACTGGTGGCTTCAGATTGAGACGCTGAAGATGAGGGTGCAGGACCTGGAGAGTCGTTCCTCTTGCTCGTCGGTCGGCCAGTTCCAGCTCGAAAGCGAAGAGAAGGCGGAGGAAGCGGACCCACTGGGGGCCGACTGGAAGCTGAAAGCGGCGGTCCTCGAGAAGCAAGTGAGTTCTCCTCTGCCTTCTCCCTCTTTTCATCCGCCTGTTTCGTTTAGGTCGACAAGCAGACGGCGGAGGACGTCGTTCTCGCTTCCACTCCTTTCGCTTTGATCGTGAGTCCTTTCATTCGTTCGCTTCCAATTGATTCGTTCAGGCCGAGTGCGCGAAGCTGCTGCAGTCGGGAGCTTCGCCCGAAGCCGCCGCCGAGCTGCTCGTGTTTGCCGTCCGCCACGACATCCCCGAGTTGACCGTCCGCGTGCTGGAGTACGCCGACCGGAATGGCGGCAAGGCGGCTTTGTTGCTCGAACCGCCGATCGCCGGACTGCTCACGAACGATCTCGAGTTGTACAAGAAGATCACGCAAGTGATGCGATGAGCTCCCATTTGTCTTGTCGTTCGTTGTTACTTGTTCGTGGTTGTTTACCGTTTATGATTGAAATGAACAAACGTTTCTTGGCTGTGGCGCGGCTGCTTTCCATTGCCGACCGTTGGAAGGAACTCACAGCGCACGTTGAGCGGCTCCGACGGTGCGGAGACCACGTTTAGCGAGTCCAGCGAGTCCAGCGACGACGACGGCGAGGACTACTCGCCCGCGAGTCCCACCGCTCCCTCCACTTCAGCCGCTTGCGATCAAAAAGCGGTCCCCAAGTTGTCGCCCGTCCAACCGACTGCCCACTCGACGGTTCGCTTCTTGCGCTTCTTTCTCTTCGTGTTGGGCGCGTGTTCAGATCCGCGAGTTGTCGAACTTCTTGAGCGGTCGACAGTTGCGGGCGAAACACGACTGGGACGTGTTCAGGGCCACGTGCGGAAGCTGAGCAAAGAAATCGAACAGAAGGATCGCACGGCGATTGTGGCTGCCCAAGCAGTGAGTTTCTTCAACTTTAATCACTCGCTTCCCTCTGTGGCTTAGTAAAAGTTTGGGTCATTGTGTTCGGGGGGCACCCGCCGGAGCAGGTCTCGATCGAGAACAGGAGAAGGGGGAAACGGGAGCTCGCAGGAGAGTGTTCGTCTTACGACGGGCCGGCCTCGAGTCGTCGCGGCCGTCCGCTTTTATTCGGCTTCCCCGCGGCGTTCGGCCGCGTGGACGCTCCGCTCCTGGCGGGCGCTAATGGACGCGAACGGCCGATCGAGCGGGCGGATCGTTTCGCTCCGCCCTTTCGCCCACACTAATGGACGGCTAAGTGCATTCCGTCGCCCCACCGGCCGGCCAGAGTTCACTCCTTTTCCGGTTGGACCGCCGGAGC
Organism: Aphelenchoides fujianensis; assembly: GCA_024699865.1. Classification (NCBI taxonomy): domain Eukaryota; kingdom Metazoa; phylum Nematoda; class Chromadorea; order Rhabditida; family Aphelenchoididae; genus Aphelenchoides; species Aphelenchoides fujianensis. The sequence goes on along the minus strand of JAMPIO010000094.1, from coordinate 296,020 downwards.
AGCCGAATGATCAACGAACATGCGCAAAACATCGGACTTTTCCCTCGAAAAGTCCTCAATACTTTACTGCTTCAGTACGACTCGTTGAATCGGCAGGTCGACCAGCTCGCCTCGACCGTCGGCGCTCACGAGAAGAAAGGCCGCCAGTTGGAGCAGAAGGCGCGACTCGCCGAAGAAGCGCGAGAAGCGGCCGTCCAGGAGAGCGCCCGACTGCAGCACGAGGTTCGTTCCGATTTCGCCGATCACTCGCCCTCTTTCCAGAACGAGAAGCTGAAGGCGACCGTGCTGGAGCAAGAAGGCCGTTCTGCTTTGTTGCAGGCAGGACTCGACTTTCAGCTCCAAGAAGGGCAAAAGCGAGCAGAGAGTCGGCGAAATGGGCGGACGACGGGAAGCAGAAGACCGCGGCCTTCGAGCAACAAGTGAGTTTTTAGGAGTGTCTTCTTCCACTCGCCCGTTCGCTTCATGTGCAGGAGCTGACCACCGAGAAGGCCGCTCTCGAGGCCAAATGCAAAGAAGTGCAGACGGAGGTCGACCGTGAGCGCGTTCTGCACGAGACGAAGGTTCTTTTCAATCCACTCCCGCTCTCATCATTCTCGTTTAGCTGGAAGAACTGACCGCAAAGTTGCAGGAACAAGAGAGCCGCTCGTCGCCGATCATCGAGAAGCTGGAGGACGAGATTCGCGAGCAACGACGCAAAGCCGACGACACGGCGAAGAAGGGGGCCGAAAAGAAGGGGCGTTTGGCGGCGGCCGAAGAGGAGGCGAGCTCCCTATTTATCGATCGCTCAATGGTTGGCTTGTGTTCAGAACAAACGGCAGAAGGAGCAGAACGAGCAGCTGACCGCCCAGAACGCCGTCTTGAGCGTGAGTTCCCCTTCTTCCCCCCACTCTCTTCAATCCACGTGTTGCAGGCGGAGTGCGCCAAGTGGATGGCGACGGGCATCTCAGAGGAGAACGCCGCCGAGCGGCTGGTGTTCGCCGTCCGTCACGAGATCCGCGAGCTCGCCGACCACGTGCTCGAGTGGGCGGAAGCCAACGGCGGCCAATACAAACTGCTCGCAGCTGCCCCGATCAAACCACTCCACCGAAGCGAGCCGGACCTCTACGAGCAGATCGTCGAGTGGATGGAGTGAGCACAAGATCTCGTCTATTCGATTGTCGTTGTTTAACGTCTTCAATAAACGCCGGTCGGCCGCCTGCTTGTTTGGGGACTGCTTGGAAATCTAAAGCAGTGTAGAAGAGGGGCAATGGAATGCTTTCTTGTGTTTCGAACCACTCGTGCGCTCGGAGCACGCAACTCTTCTTTCTGATCACAACGATCCGTCGAACAGAACGTCGTGAAACTCGTTTGAATGGCCGCTCGAATAACAGCGAGTTTGCTTCGAGGATCTCGGAGCACGCATCCCAGTTGTAACGAGCAACCGTTGAACGTTTTGCTCGTTCGTGGAGTTGTGCGGTCAGAAACGAAGATCGCTGGCACTCCCTGAACGTAATACGCACTCGTCTTTCCTTCGACTTGTGGACGGGCACTGGAAGAAACAAAAGTCCACTCCGCACAGTCCATGGTGTAGTGATTGCGAGCCTCACCTTTCGTTCGCCCGACCGCTTGAAATTGCTCGCGGTAAACGCCAAATGCGTCCTGCCGATCGGCGAGCTTGCGCGCGCGCGGCGTCCACCCGCTTGCTACTTGGACTGTGCGATTCGTACCGGCAGGCGGCCTCCGACCGCTCTTCGCTCCCCACTCTCACCTTCTCGCGCGCCTGCTAACGATCGGTTTTGGGCCGCCGAGTGATCCGCAAACGCGCCCGCCCGAACCTTTCGCTTTCTTTAATCTTTGGGTGTCAATCCGTTGAACAGGGCGGAAAACTTAAAGGTCTTGTGGCACGAGCGTAGGACCGAAGTTTTTTACCGTTTGCGCGTTTATTGAGTGGTTATGGGCGTTTGACTTTAGAAACTTCAGTTCAAAGCCGCTACCAATGGCGGCGCAAGGCGTGAAGATAGAGGCGAACGGCGAGGGACAAGACGGGGGTTTCGCGGCCGCTCTCCTTGACTCGTCTTTGAGAACGCCAACGGACGTGAGTTTTTCCTCTTTATCTTCGTTTTTATTGCAGCTGTTTGCAGCACCTGTGCGGCGTGTGCGGCATCGATCTGCAAAATCCGTGGAACCGCGAGAAGCACGAAAAGAGCCACGGACGGAAGCACCAGTGGATCTGCTCCGTTTGCCGTGTGCCCTGCAGGTTTCGTGCTAATCGAGAACTCCACGAAAAAAGGACTCACGGCTATCGACGGCACGCGTTGGACGCAACAAATCCGCACCCGGTCAAATTGCTTAAAAGGGAGGTTTTCTAAGGGTGGACCAACAAGTGGCAAATTCATTTTTGAAGTTGTCGATTTTATTCGCTCATCCGATAGAGCTGACTGTCGGTTACTCAAAACCGAAAAGTTTACACCGCTGCGGTCATTCGTTCCGGAGATGTGCCCTTCGAAGTTGGTCGTAGTTTCGATTTTGAGTGTTGTCCTTCGAGGGACTGCAAGTACGTTGTTTGTTGGATTCATCGCTTGTGAGCGGGCTCATTGGAAAGCCCGATGTGTGGGCTTTCGATTGGTGTATAACACAAACGAATGAAATTAGGTCCAAAAATGGGACGAGTCTTTGAACCAAGAAAATCCGCCCGTGGAATTTGCGAGTTTTGGGTTCGATCGCTGGTTTCTCAAAAATCTCTCAGGCATACAGGGGTAACGAAATATAGGGCCTAAAACTACATTTCAAGGCGCATCTAACGGTGTGGATTTCACCCCCAAAGCTGGTGCGGGTGGTGACTACGGCTTGTGCAAAGGTTGACATCTCCAGTGATCGTTTTCAGAAATCTTTCGGATAGTTCGCTTTTCATGAACTTTTTCGACCGCGTTTGCTTTCGTTGTTTATTTGATTTTGTTTCCTTTTTGTTTCAGAGCAAACGAACAACAACTACAAAAGCAATGGATGTTGGATGGTTGGGTCGGGCGTTTTCTCTTTCTACAACGAGCACAGGGGGGACCCTTGTCTTTTTGGAGAAATTTTTCGTTCTCCGTTTGGTTTCAAACTATTCAGACGTTAAGCCCATGTACCAAAAAGTGCATTTGATTCAAATTCGCGGTCGATAATTCGATTTGTGACCAGAAATAAAGGAAGAGGCAAACTGCCTCATCTTTCTTTCGGCTTCCATTTCATCGGTTATTGTTGTTCAATCAACCTCAAACTGCAAGCGTAGTTGTTTTAGAGTAAAAGCAATTGTTCAAAGTAGAAAAGACCGTGACATAACAATGCTGCGCAAAATTCGCGAAAAAGATTAGTTGAAAGGTCAAAATTCAAAATGGCCGTAGTCACCACCCGCACCAGCTTTGGGGGTAAAATCCACACCGTTAGATGCGCCTTGAAATGTAGTTTTAGGCCCTATATTTCGTTACCCCTGTATGCCTGAGAAATTTTTAAGAAAACAGCGACCGAACCCGAAACTCGCGAATTCCACGGGCGAATCTTTTGGGGTCACAGGCGCGTCAAATTTTTGAACGCAATTCCATGGGTTTGTTTTATACACCATTCGAAAGCCCGAACATCGGCCTTTCCAACAAGCCTGCCCGCACGTGATAAGCTCGATAAGAAAGGAACTTGCGGTTGCTGGAAGGTCGACCCCCAAAATCGGGACACCGACCAACTTCGGAGACCACATCTCCGGAACGAGTGGCCGCTGCGATGTAAACTCTTCAGTTTTGAGTAGCGGACAGCATGCACGTTCAGAACAGCGAATAAAATCGACGACTCCAAAAATGAATTTGCTACTCGTTCCACTGCCGTGGTCCAGAATTACAGAAAGTCCCTTTTAAGGTTTCCGCTTATTCCATTTTTTGTATTTGTTTTCGTTCAGAGCCAACTCACCGTCGTCTTTAACGTCGGAACGAAACTGCTCAACACACAAGCCGCGGCCGCCTCTTCGGCTGCTGCTGCCTGCGAGAACTCGCTGGAAAAAGGGGCGACGATCGCCGACCTCGAGGAGCTCATGCGCACCAAACCGCACCGGCCACCTCCGCTTGTTATTTTTGCTTTTCAAATTCCCGAACTTGACGTTCACATTTATTCAGTCGCCGTGCGAGATCTGCGGAGTCAACGGCTTCCGTAACGGGTACATTCGCGAGCAGCACATCCGCTCCCACACGCGGCCGGACGGCTTCAAGTGCTCCCTCTGCGGCATCGACAGCAAACGTGCCAGCATTCGAAATGAGCACGAGCGCCTTGTGCACGCCTTCGAACGTCACGAGGAGGATGAGAGCAGCAAAAAAGGCATCATGGTCTTGTCCGTAAGTGCTATCCTTTTATTTACACTATGCAGTTCTTTCGTCTTCTAGGAGCACTGGAAGCTATTCCGACAAGTGGGCACGAACATTCGAGTCCTTCAACGGACGGCAGTGCCTAGCAACTCTTCGCATCCTCTTCCGGCTCTGGTCTGGCAGAAGCCGAAGAAGACAAACGGCACAGCGAAGAAGCGGCGAGCTCGTCCGCCCACTTCTCGCACCAAACGCCGCCGTCGATCCTCATCGACCAGCGAGAGGGAAGAGGATACAGACAGCGAGACGATCGCGTTGGAGCTCTCCGAGGAAGAGGTGGGCGAGGGGAGACCGCAGAAGAACAAAGCGCGCAGGTGGCCGAGAACGTTCACTCGTCCGCCCACAAGTTGCAATCGGCCTCCGGGCTTCCGACATCGGGGCAGCTGCCGCCTTTCCAAACGGCTGCTCAACCGCCTCTCTCGCTGTCGGCCGCGAATTCGACTCCCGCCCCGCCAGCTTGCCATTCGGAGGTTTGTTCCCTACTCTTTTTTAAACTGGCATCTGTGTTTCAGTCCACGGAGCAGCAGAGTCGTTTGCCCGCGCGCCAATCAGAGACCAACGCCGTCCAAGCGGAGCTCCACGCGCGTATTCGGAAGCTGGAAGAGGAACTCGCCGTGGAGAAGGAAATCGTGAATTCCTTGATTGTCGAACTGTCGATCCATCCTACTCGCTTCAGGTCCTTGCTTTGCAGTCCAAGAACACCGCCTTGGAGACGAAGTTGCGGGAGGAGCGGCGGGCAAGCGCTGAGGTCAGCGACGAGGTTCGTCCCTTACCTCCTAGCGAATCACTCGCCCGCTTTGCAGGATGAAGAGCTGCAGATGAATGACGAGGAACTCGAGTCCACCGTCACCCGCTTGAAGGCGGAAATCGAGGCGTTGCGGAAGAAAGCGAGCGACGCCGAGGAAGCCCGAGAAGCGGCTGCCGAGGAGTTTAAACGAAAGGTTCGTACTCCTCTCAACAACCTTTTACAGCTTTTTGAGACGGACAAGCTCAAAGCGAAGTTGAAAAAGCAAGAGGACCGCGATGAGTCGAGGATCCAAAAGCTGGAAGCTCAGAACCGAGAACAGCAGAAAGAGGCGGAAAAAGCGGCGGCCGAATGGAAGCTGAAATTGGCGGAGTTCGAGAAGCAGGTGAACAGACAAAAATGGCTTCTTCATTTCACCTAATTCGTTCAGATCGAAGAGTTCACGACGGAAAAGGCCGCACTGATTGTGAGCCCTTTCGCTCTCCTTTCCGTTCACTTTTCTCTTCTTACAGACCGACTGCACACGCGTCTTGCAAACGGGAATCTCAAACGAGAACGCAGCCGATCTGCTGGTTTTGGCCGTCCGTCGTGACGCCCGCGGCTTGGCAACCCACGTGCTCGAGTGGGCGGAAGCCAACGGCGGGAAACTGCGTCTCCTTCTGGCTCCGTCGATCAAATCGTTGAATCGAAGCGAGGTTGACACTTACGAAAAGATTGTGGAGTGGATGGAGTGAACGGAAGGTGTTGTCTAACCGATTGTTGTTCCACGTGTTGTCTTGAATAAAGGTTGTCGACAGCCCGCTTGGCCTGCAAACCCGCGTCGTTCGCCGTTTGTCTGTCCGACGATGAATTCTCTGGACGAATGAACACGAGCCGACGTTCTCGGTCGGCTGCCGGAAGCGTCGAGAAACTGGTCATAAACAGCGACCGCTTTTTGGTTTCCATCGTTCGACGTTTTTCTATACTCTTGCGTCTTCCCCTTGTTCGTCGGCGAGCAGTGCCTTCTTCTTCCGCAAACACCTCACCATCTCTTCCACACACCACTCGCCATTACAAAGCGTTTATTCAACAATTAGCAACAGTGAACATAAAGTCAGAGAAACTTGAAGGAGCCCGCGCTCGAGCCGCCCCCGTTCGAGACGCCGAATTTCTCCCGATTCTCTCGCATGAACGTCAGGAACGCTTCGGAATTCTTCTTGGGCACTCGCTTCTGCTCCGCGGCCTTCCGCTCGGTCTGCGGCTGCTCCTGCTTCATCCACTCGACGATCCGCTTGTAGGCGGCGAGCTCGTCGGGCAGAAGCGACTGGACGGGATCGGCGAGCAAGAGGCCCAACCGCCCGCCCGCCTTCCCGCCCGTCCGCTCCGCGAATTCGATCGCGTGTTCGCCCAACCGGCGGTCGTCCTCGCGGGCGGCCGCCGCAAGGAGTTCGGCCACGTTCTCGGCGCGAATGTCCGCTCGGATCACTTCGATGCAGGCGGTCTGCAAGAAACGAGTGAGGGAACAAACAAACACCAGGAACTCACCTCCAAGGCGGCCATTTGGAAGCGACGGGCCACGCGGTACAACTCGCCGGCCTCCTCCTTCAGTCCCTCCAACTGCCCGTTGTACAGGAGCTCGACCACGCGCTCGACGGCCGCCACCCGCAGGCCCTCCACCGCGAACTCCGTCTTGCGGGGATGGGCGGCGAATTCGGCGGAGAAGAAGGCCGAGTGCAGGGCGAGAACGTTCTTGTGCACCTGCAAGGAGAAGAGTGAGTGGAGCAAGCTTTCTGCAGGAAGCTTACGGGGATCTCCCGACCGTCGACGAGCAGCCGGAAGTCGGTCAAGAAGCCCCGCTCGCGCATCGCCGACAGCGCCGCCCGATCGGCCGTGAGCTGCGAGAGCTGCTTGCTCGTTTCGGTTTGCTGCTGCTGGAGTCGCTCCACTTGCGCTTAGAGCTCGCGGTTCTGCAGCAGGGAAGGAGGAATGTTCGGGAGCAGTGGAGACAACTCACCTCCTGTTCAACGGCAGCAAATTTCTGCTTCTCAACGGCCACTTCCGCTTTGAGCTCGCGGCGCTGCAAGACAGGAAGGATGAGAGTGAATTTAAGGGATGAAGTTTCATACCTGCTGCTCAACCACCGCTGATTTCCGCTTCTCGGCGGTCACCTCCGCCTTGAATTGTTCGATCTAACGGAAGGATGAACGAGGTCAATGGAAAAGGACTTACTTTTTGCGACACGCCGGCGGACTTTTGCTTCTCAACGGCCACCTGCGCTTTTAGCTGTATGTTCTAAAAAGGCGGAATGAACGAGATGAGTGGGTGAAAGGACCCACCTCCACCGCAAGAGCGGTGAACTTCTGCTTCTCGGCGGCCAGCTCGGCTTCCAGCTGGGCGACGCGCGACTGCTCGGCAGCCTCCTTTTGTGCTTCCTGGACGGACAGGCCGCCCATCTTCTCGTGGAGCTGCAACGAACGGTCAAATGTTTTAAGCGAAGGAAAACTCACCCAACGACGGCAAAAGACTTCGTCCTCTCGCGCTTTTTCGGCCGCCTTCTTTTCTTTGCACAACAAACAGTTCTCCATCGAGACGGCGCAGTGAACGCTTCGGTCGTCGGCCGTGTACGTGACGAGGCGCTCTTCGTTCAACGGAAAGTTGTCGACTGCAAAGGGAAGATCAAGAGGAGAATTCAGCGAAGAGGACTCACTTTCTTTCACCTTCCGCCCGCCGTCGTCTTCGATCCACACGGCGGCCGTCAGCCCCGCCGCGTCGCCCTCCACGGCGATCCGCACCGTCCGCATGGCGGCGATCGTGTGCGGGCCCACGTGCAGGCGGCACTTCGTGGCCGGGCGGGAGGGCAGCGCGACCGACGAGCTCTCGACCGTCTTGTTCGCGTGCTCGGCTTCGACGACCGAAAGGCGAGCGGCGTGCGGGCAGGGCGGCATCTTCGGCTCGAGAAATATGTAGCAAAGAGGAGGAAGAACAACGAGTGACTGATCGAACGAGAGAACGCGGGAGCGAGCGGGAGCAAGCGGACCGACTGACCAACGGTTTAAACGAGTGAGTGAGCATAGGAGACCGCTCGATCGCCGGCGTGGGTCGCGCGTCCCCCCACTCGGCCGGCGCAATCCGCGGCGTCTGACCGCGAGCGCTCCCAAGCGGTCGGCCGTGTAAATGAACGAGTGGACTGACCGTCGCAGTCGGCCGTTCGGTTCAAAGAGCAGCCGGTAGAGCGACCTTCCTCCCTCGCTCGTGCACCATTCGGGCGAGGCGACTCGTGGGCGGCGAGTGGGAGACCCTCAACCACGCCGTCTTGCGCCCAGCTCGAACGAAAGTCGGGGCTCCGTTCGATAAGGAGCGGACTGTCGGAAGCGACAGAGCAGTCCACACGCCGCCGCACACACGGGCGACGGCTTGGGATGCCCCGCGGTAAGACGCCGTCGATTGCGTTCGGTCGCCCGCGCGGCGCCCTCCGCCCCGCTCGCCGCCCGGTCGATCGGTTCGCGGCGGCAGTCGATCTCCAACCGCCATTTCTGCTCCCCACTCTGCGCCTTCGATTAGAAATGATGCCTACGTGTGAGCACAAGGCCCGTCTTTTGGTTGTCGACAAGATCGAGAAGGTCAACCAAGAAATGGACTCGACCTACATGCTTGCTCTTCCGTTTCGTCCCGACACGCAATGTTGCCTTACAGTGGACGCTGGGGCTTTCTGGTCCTACGCAACGGTTTTAGTCCAAGGCGATGCGCGAGATCTCAAAGCTTCTATTTGGGTGGAGGAGCCAAAAGAAATCCGCATCAAAGAATGTGAGATATTTCCTTCCGTTTGCTCACTGGAGTCATCTCTGCTCTTTCAGATTGCAATATCAACGTAAATGAGAGTCTAACAATCTACGGCCAAGTGTGCGACCATCGTCTTCGCTACAAAGTGTGGACTGAGAAGTGTCCGTTCTGCGAAGAAGAGCAGAACACGAACCAAGAGCCAGAACTCCCGTTTTTGCGCGTGCAGGTCCTTCAATCTTTTTGTTGACTAATCCGCGTGTTTCTTTTAGGTCGAGAAGTTCCAAACTCGCATTCAGCAGCTGCAACAAGCGCTCGCGGACAAGGACCGGCAATTGGGCGTGGCTGCGAAAGACGTGAGTCCCTCGATCATCGAGCGTTGGAGCAATGCCGGTTTTAGATCAAAGGATTGAAGACGAACCTTGCCGCTTCGGAGGCGCGCTGCGACGAGCTGCGGAAGGCGCTTCGTCGCGAGAGCACGTTGCGGGTGATGGAGGTTCGTGTTCCTTCTACCCGACGATCACTCGCCGGCTTCAGAAAGATGAGCGGAAGGCGCAAGAGAGCCGGTTGTCTGCGCAACTCGCCGAACTCCAACGCCAACTCAACGAGCAGCAGAAGGTGGCGGAAGAGTGGAAGATGAAGAGGACGGATGCTCAAAACGAGGTGAGTGTGCGGCAAGCACTCCGTTTCATCGTCTTGTTCCAGATTGAGGTCTTGCAGTCAACGCTCTCCACGCACGAACAAGAAGAAACCGCCAGCAAGGAATCCGCAGACCAACAACAAACCAACGAGCAGCTCCCGGCGGCCTTCTGGTTGATGCGAGAGGCTGACTGCTTGACCGACTTCCGATTGCTCGTCGACAGCGAGGAGATCAAGGCGGGTCACCACTCCGCACTCCATCCAATTCTCATCTTGCAGGTCCACAAACTCGTCCTCGCTGCCAAGAGCGACTTCTTCAACGAGGAACTGCGAGCGATTCCGGAAAAGACGGAGCACGTGGTCGAAGGAATCGGAGCGGGAGTCCTGAACCGAATGGTCGAATTCGTGTACCGCGGCCGATTAGACGCGCTGGAGGCAGATGCCCGTGAGCTGTACGTTGCGGCCCGTCGTTTCCAGATCGCTTCGTTGGTTGTGAGTTTCCCTGCCGATTGCATAATCATTGCAGTGCTTTAGGAAGGGTGCACGCGAGTGTTGAAGGCGGGCATCTCGAGCGAGAACGCGGCCGATCTGCTCGTGTTGGCCGCACGGAATGACGACCACACTTTCGGCAGCCATCTGCTGGACTTTGCGGATGCTAACGGCGGCAAAGCGAATCTCCTCTTGGTCGCCCCGATCAAGTCGCTGGCTCGAGACGAGCTGGACACCTTCGAGCGAATCATGGAGTGGATGGAGTGAACTCGCAGCCTTGTCTATTCGATTTTTGTTCCATCTTTTCCTTTGTGCATAAAATGAGTTGACTGAAGCGACTGTCCACTGAGCCATCACCAGAACCGTTGACCGCAGCTTTGCAGTCTTGAGCGACGATGTGACGAATCCTGTCCACTTTCTGTTTGCAAAGAGCGAAGTCCCTTCCCCGATCGCTGCAAGCCGCCACTAAACATTCGAATCGAACAAAGGAGGCCGGAGAATGCCCGCGGTAAGACGCCGTACTTCGCACTCTGGCGGCCGCTCGCGCGCCATTCGGACCGACCGGCAGGCGGCCCCCGACTTTCTCTCCGCTCGGAATGCTGCCCACTTGCGAACACGCCAACCTTCTCGTCCACTCCATCGAGCAAAACTTCGTGGGCGCCGGACCGAAACGCCCGCTTCCCTTCCGTCCGGACACGAAGTGCTCCCTCCAACTCTCCACCTTCTACAGCGGGAGTTGCAACGCGAAACTGAAGAGCGGGTCCTGAAGGCGTCCCCGTGGCTGGAGAAGGCCGAGGGGACGCGGGTGGCCGAGTGTTCGTCTTCCGCTCGCAACTGTTCACTTGGGATTGCAGACCGCGAGATGGACGTGAACACAAACCAAACGATTCCCGGCCTGTCCGAACGGCGCGCCCACTGCTCGGTGTGGACCGCGCGGTCGCCCGTGCGGAGGTCCGCCTTCGACTTCGTCCGTTCATTTCGACGGTTCGTTGCAGGTCGAGCGGCTGCAAAAATGTCTGCTCGAGCAACAACGACGCGTCGAAGCGGACGAAGAACTCGACGAGCGGAAGCAGGCGGCGAAAGAAGTGAGTTCGACGAACAAACGCCGTCTTTTCATCGGCGTGTTCAGAAAGACGAGCCGGCCGCGCCGCCTCTCAACGTCCCGAACGCCAAGTGGAAGCGACCGCCGCGCGTGGCGATCGGTGAGCAGTCGGAACTCGACGATCTCGACGCTCAAGTTGCAAAGAAGGTGCGTCCACCCGCGAGCCGGCAGTCCCCGTTCTTCTTAGAGCAAGCGCGTGACGGAGAGCGAGGCCGTGGGCGCAACGGACGGGCAGCTGCCGGCGGCTTTCTGGGCGATGCGAGAGGCCGACTGCCTGACCGACTTCCGGTTGCTGGTCGACGGCGAGGAGATCAAGGCGAGTCACAACTCAACGCTCCATCCATCCAATCCTCCTCGTGGAGGTCCACAAGCTGGTCCTCGCTTGGAAGAGCGCCTTGTTTGCTGCGAAATTCCGCACAAATCTCGGCGAAACGGAGCGCACGATCGAAGGAATCGAAGCGCGAGTCGTGAAGCGGTTCGTCGAATTCGCGTACGGCAGGCCGATGGACGGAGCGGACGATGCGGGCGCGCTCTACGACCTCGCGCGTCGCTTCCAAGTCGCCGTTTTGATCGTGAGTTGGCCGTTGTGTTCTCTTCAATCTTCTTTTTTTCAGAAGGAGTGCACGCGCGAGCTGAAGGCGCGCCTTTCGACGGAGAACGTCGCCCAGCTGGTCGTCCGGGCCGCGCGCCACGACGACCGGCCGTTGGGCGAATTCGGGCTGGAGTTCGCGGAGGTGAACGGCGGCAAGCCGCGCCTCCTGCTGAGCGAACCGATCAAAACGCTCGTCCGCAACGATCCGGACACCTACGAGAAGATCGTCGAGTGGATGGAGTAGCGGATGGTTTGCTGTTGTTTTTGGCATGAAATAAAAGCGGGGAGGTGGCTGGTGGCAATAAATTGAGCAAAACTGTTGGCCGGCTCGTTCGCAGTCCGAACGGCGATGAAGACGTGCCCTTTTCCACCCGCTCCTCTCTTCCTGTTGTTCAGCGGCTCGTGGAGACAGGCGTCCATCTGATCGTCGGCCTGAACGTTTATGCGCTGACTAGTTCGACGATGCTCGAAGGAAGAACGTGAAAGTAGCGAACGAAGGTGTTTATGTTTCAGTCCCAACGTCCAACAGAAAACAGAACAACAAAGAGGGAACAGCAAGAATGCATCAACTACTTGCGATGCAGCCCGATCAGGATGGGGACGTCGTCGTGGACGTGAGAGCATGTGGGCACAATCTTCGAGCCGTGGGGCCAGAGAATGTGAGGCCAGGAGATCTGGCCCTTGCGCGTCTAGCCGAGCCGCTCGAACACCTGCTCGCGGTTCACGTGCCGCCAGTTCTCCTAAACAACAGAGTTAAAAGCAGAAGGAAAAAAGGAACGAACGGAGTCCTCGACAAAAATCCGCAACTCGCCGCCGCTCGAACAAAAGCCCGCCGGGCACATGGCCGCGGCGACCTCTTTTGCGTTCTCCGCGATGTACTCCACGTGTTTCAAAGCCAAACGTCCCTGTATAGGCTAATAAACGCCGTTACTCTACAGTCAAATTCCTTCACTTTGAAGCGGATTCGGCACGTTCCGTGGTAAACGAGCTTGAAGTGGCCGTTGACGGCGCGCAGGTAGCGGAGAGCTCGCAGAATGCCGTCTCCCGCAATGATCCCCGCCTCAATGTGGAGTTCCTGCAAGTGCTCATTGCGGTCGAGCGGTCCGCAGCCTTCGAGGCGGTGAAGCCCGTCGATCCGGCCGCAGTCGAATTTGAGATCGATGTGCGAAAATTGCAGACGGAAGATGTCAGCGAGGTCTGAAGTGAGAGCAATCCTCTGCTTCCTGTTCCTTCACTTACACGGATTCTTCCCGTTGTAGATGTTGAATTTGGCCGATTCGAGCAGGGACTTCCGCTTCCGCAACAGCGTCGCGATGCGGACGTTGTCAGTGATTAAGCGAGTCACTTTGTCGGGAAGCGAGTCGAGGAACATTTCCGCGTACGGGTACTCGATGAACATGACCGTCAGTCCAATCGACGACAGCGAGGGCAGGGCTGAAATCGAGACGGTAAAGCAAGACGGTCGGCAGGAAACTTACCGCGCAACGTTGCGGCGACTTGCGTCCACTCCAGCATCAAGCCGAAATCGCCGCCGGTCCAGCCACAGTGCCACTGAACGTCGATTTCGGTCAGGTTGCGGGAGAGACGAAGGAGAGCCGCGACGCCTTCGGCCGTCTTTGCGAACGGAATGGCCCGTGCGGGCCAGTCAACGCATTTGCCCACAGCGATCTGCGCGTCCTCCAAGAAGATCTTCGCCGGCCCGATCATCCCCGAGTCGAAAAAGGAGTTCACGAAGGAGCGGCTGACGAGCAGGATGCGGGCGGGTCGAACATCGTAGCGCCTGAAGTCGTATGCTTGCTCCAACCGTCGGCGTTCCTTCCCGATGAAGAACTGAACGAGCTTGCGGCCGTTCATGGGCAAACGGGGCGGCGGACGGGCGGGCGGAACCTCGCTGCTGGACTCCTCCTCGAGGCGGAGCTCTCCGACGGGCGGACTTCCGTCGTCCGCCGGCTTCTTCTCGGCGCCGGGCTGCTCGTTGGCTGCGGGCGCGTCTCCAGTGCGGGGCTTCTTCGCCGCCGACGCCATTTGGCCTAAAATGCGGAGAAATAAGACGAATTTCGAAATTAAATCGATTATTAGGCGCATTTGTGCAAAACAGTCGGATTTTCGGTGGATTTTGGGCGCGGACCCGAGCAAAAGACATTGAAAATTCGTGGGAGTAGCGAGGAAGAAGAAACTCACTCCGATTGACGAAAATCCCGATCGAAATCAACAGCCAACTGGTGGAGAGATCGAACGGGCGGCCAATCGAGACGCGGCGGCGGCGGACAGCGTCGGGCGGAACGCCAAGCGGCCGCTCGCGTCTCCGCGGCGAGAGTTCGAGCGGCCGTCTGTCCAGCTACTCATTCCATGAGATGTGTGTTCCTTTCTGAGCGCTGAATGATTGCTTTTGGTTCCTAGCCGCAATGCTCTTTCAACTGCCGGGGATCCCGCATCGATGGCGAGCATTCCGCTAAGAGCAGCCGAAGTCTTTCGATCGTCCACGCCCCGCCTGGCGGCTTCAGTTCTTTGTGTCCAGAGAACACGACGGATCAGCAGAAGCAACAGGTGCACAAGCTTCGATTCGTCCCCCGTTCCTTCACCTCCCGCTCAACAACCAGCGGCACGTGGACGCGTTCTTCGGCTCGGCGGACGTTAGAACCGCGAAGCTCACGATCCACGACCGAAATTTCGTTGGGCGGTCGAGCTCACGCGCAACTTTCGCGTAGAGCGGTGTCTCCTCTTTCTCGCTCGCCGTTTGTCGAAAATCGAAGTCAAATGGCGGCGCGGTCGAAGCGGTTCAGACCGGCGCCTGATGGGCGAGTGGTCGCGAGTCGTTGTGGTCTTCCGCATTCAACAGCCACTCACTCGTTCCTCGGTCCACTCATTTCTTGTCCGTTCGGCTGGAACTCCCCGCCTCTCGTTTTCTCTTGGACTCGCCGCCCACCGGCTGACACACCGGCAGTCAACGGCGACCTCCGCGTCGCCCTCGCTGAGGTTGAAACGGCGACCGCTCGAGTCGGTGGAATTCGGCGGCCTTGTGGGGGAGATCTATCGCGAATCCACAATTCAATTGATGCCCAGCTGTCGTTTCTTTCTCGTTGGACTCCCGAACTTCTTCCGCTAGCAAACCGCGCCTTGTCGTTGTGGCCGTGCGATTGGCCGCCCATTCGCCCCGAGCGAGCACTTGCGGCCGCTTGCAGCCGCTCGCGAGAGCTGGAGGTCGCTTTGTGGGAAGACAGTTCGCTCGTCCTCCCTCACTTGCGCGCCCTTAACGTCTACTTGGCGCGAGTTCTTGAGGTGGTTGGGAGAAGGACGGGTGGATTGATTGCATTCCGCAAGACCAGACGTGCACGCGCACCTTGCACGAGTGAAGACGGCGGCATTCGGGGGCCAAAGAACACCCGAAAAGATATACGCAGCCGAGTGGCGAGTTTGTGGGCCAGCTTGTGCGTTTCCTTTTCCATCTTTGTTGCATTGGAACGTAGAAGGACGTGGTCGACCGCCTGCCGCTTGAGTGGCGACGAGAGAGGAGGCGCCCGTGGGCCGAGCAGAAGCGGCCGCTACTCACGTGGTCCACCGACCACTGCGGCGTCCGCCTTTTCGTCTGTGTCCCTCCAGGGGTCAGTGATTGTCGTTCGAATGCACCGAACTGCGCACTCTGAGCCGAGAACGAAAACCGGCCGGGCAACGCGGCGACTGCCACAAAGAAGGCGAACGACCGAGTGGATTGAAACCTGGAAGGAAAGAGAGTTTAATTGAGAGAAAGCCTTCACTCGTGCTTTTGATAGACGGCGGGGAAGTGGCCGAGCCCAACTAACGGGCGGTCTTCTGTAACCGTCGGTACTCGGCGAGATCTGCAGTCATGTGTTGGAGCTGTTCGCTAAACCGAAAAGAATATCGCTGTGTGTTGTCTGTGAGAACGAGGGCCGCGTTCGACATCAAACTTTGTGCACGTCCGAAAACTTACTCGGGAAGATGGCGAGTGTTTGGACGACGCTAATCAGTAGCTTCCAGTTGCCGTCCGTTTTTGCTTGATCGCCGATGAAATAAACCGTAAATTTTTCTCTTGCCATAGAAATTGAGTCTTTTCCACCGATTGGGTCTTTTTCTACCAAAACTGATTTCTCTCGAAACAACCGGCAGCCGGCGAACCCCAGTCCGCCCGAAGACAGTCGAGGACGAGAAAGTAGAGTCGAGGCAGCATCGAGCGCGCCGCTCTTCCGGCCACAAACCGACAAAAAAAACGTCCAATAGGGCGGCTTTGAATTTTGAAGCCCGTCCCGTTTGACCGCTTGAGCAATGATTTCCGGAGGGCATCGAGCACGCGATCGCATCTCAACATTCACGGAGCGGTCGGCTGGAGAGAAGAAGGGCGATGAAGGCGGCAGTCGATGCAACGTTTCTTCTGGCTTGTTCGTTGCACCGTTTGCCCCGCTGATTGGTGCGGGTTTATCTGGTTTTGGGGGCCTTTCGAGCGTCTTTTCTTGCTCTTCGATGCTCGTTGGGCAACGTCCACTTATCTTTGCTGTGCTGTTTTCTTTGTTGCAACTCTAATGATCAGCGCGCATTGCAGGCGAGTCCCCCTCGTCGATGGCCGCCGGAGCGAACAAGACGGCAAGTGGAAGACCGAAGTGGTGATTCTGCGTCTGCTCTCGCTCTTCGTGGCCGTCGGAATCTTGGCGTTCATTCTGCTGATCGTCCTTCCCGCCCGTTCTTCCCACGAGTCTTCCGAAAAGACGACCCAATGGTTGATTCGAGCGCCCGCCCAAGGGCACGAGCCGCCGGCCGCGTGCTTTTGCGAGGATGAGAACGTGTGTGAGCGGAAGGTCAGAAGAACTGAATGCCGAAAGCCGTGCTCTTCGTTTCGCTCATTTCGATTGGATCGTTGCACTCGGCACCTCCTGCCCCGAATCTCGCGGACAGGAGCGATCGGCCGCTTGCTTTGCTTCACAAAAGGGCAAATCAGCTCCACACATCTGAAGAGCGGAAATCCCTTTGACGGCCGCTGCTTGCAGTTCTGCTTCTCGAGCCTCGACGAGACGGACGTTGTTCGGTGGGGGCGCCGCTTCGACTGCGGGCTGACCGACGCGGACGCCGCCCGCATTGACGCGAGCGATCGGCGGGCGCCCGTGTTCGCGACGGCGACCTCCAGCAATCACCTCTTGTGATCCACTTGCTGCACGTCCACTACCCGCAGTCTCGCATCGTGGTCGTCGACATCGGGCTGGAGAAGAAGGAGGTGCGCTCTTCCACGTCCGCTTTCCTCCGATCGCTTCGCTGCAGGTGGACGTGCGCGCGTTCAACTTACCGCACGTCGGTGATCTCCACACGCCCTTCTCGTCGTGAGCGGCTGGAAGAAGCGATCAAATGCCGCTAGTTGTAGGAGATTTTCGCTGTGCACGAGACGCTCTTCTGCTTCGACATTGTTGTTGACCGCCGACCGACTGCAACCGCCACTCAGCCACTCACTGCTCTCCAAGCGGCCTGCACTCGACTCGTGATGGGCGACGATCCGGCGGTCGACTTCGAGGTAATTTGAGAGAAGAAGAGTCTTCCTCCCACTCACCTCTCTTTTCAGGTTCTTCGCAAAGAGGAAGTGGCCGCTCGAATCGACAAAGAAACGTTGCGAGTGGCCCGTGCTCTCGATCGACCGTTCGCCGTCTGCCGGCTGCTGCTCGCGCACTTTCGTTGGGACGTGGCGGCGTTGCTCGGGAGATGGGCGCCCCCATTTGCCCGCCATCTAACCGTCGTTCAGCACCAAGCCGCAGATTTCTTCCGCACTCCGGGAAGCGCGGATCCCGAGCGCGGTGGAGTAGGCGGTCACGCCGGCGGCCCGCCTGTCGGATTTGTTTCGAACGCGCGCCGCTCCTCGGGCTGGGCTGCGCGGGGCATCGTTTCTGCCGCAGCTGTTGGCGCCGACATGCGAGCACACAAGTGAGCGCAAGCTGCAATACACGGACGTCTTCTCTGTTCAGATCCTGCACGAAGGACGGTGGCGGGTGGGCTGCCCGGGCGGCGAGTGCGCGCACCTCACCGAAGACCACTTGCCGCGGTTGGAGCTGGAGGGAGGCGTGATGTCCGCGTGGCGCCGCTCGATGCTCGAAAGCTGCATTGCGGTGAGCACGGGAGGTCTTCAGCATGCGTTTCCGCTCGTCGTTTAGACCCGCCCGTCGCTCAAGTGGTGCCCCGGCGCGAATTGCGGTCGGATTTGGAACCTTCCGGCCGGCCGCTCGCCCACTTCGGTCGTGAGCGCGTGCGGCCGCTCCTTCTGCTTCGATTGCGGAGCGGGGGACCACCGGCCGGCCACCTGTGCGCACTGGAAGCGGTGGAGCGGGTGGACGGCGAGCGATCGGAACGCCCGTTGGATTGCGGCGAACACGCGGAAGTGCCCCAAATGTGAAGTGAGTCCACCGGCTTCACGCTTCTTCTTCTCCGTTCTTTCGCAGGTGGACATCGAGAAGGACGGCGGCTGCGAGCACATGACCTGCCGGCGGCTCGCGGGTCGCCACGAGTTCTGTTGAACGTGCGCGGCGCCGTGGCGCGACTCGAACGGCTGGCGACACACGTGCCACGCGTCGCGCGTGCGACGAGAGGCGGCCGGCCGAGTGGAACGCGTCCGGCAACTCCGAAGCGGTCAGAAAGATCGGCTCACCTGTGAGTTCGACGAGCTGATGGAGCGGGCGCGCAAGATGGAAATGGTGAGCGGGTCAACGTGAGAGTTACATCGAGTCGACCCCCTTCTTTTCAGCTGACTGTTGGCATCGGAGCTGAA
Organism: Aphelenchoides fujianensis; assembly: GCA_024699865.1. Classification (NCBI taxonomy): domain Eukaryota; kingdom Metazoa; phylum Nematoda; class Chromadorea; order Rhabditida; family Aphelenchoididae; genus Aphelenchoides; species Aphelenchoides fujianensis. The sequence continues at coordinate 277,582 of JAMPIO010000094.1, read as the reverse complement.
AGCAAGCAGGAAGCTGGCGTCCTTCGAATGGCCATCGATGTGGCGGTTGCCGCTCACCGCTTTTCGGCCTGCAGCCTCGCGACCCGCCGCTTTCTCACTGGACGCGTGAACCGCCTCTTCTTCCGCGTCTTCTCCAGCCGCTTCCACTCGTCCCTGCGGGCGTTGGAGGCGGCGATTCGCGAACGACCCGGCCGAATGGCTCCAGCCGCAACTTGCGCGGCGTTTGCTGCTCGGTTGGAGCGGCGCGTGGAGCGCGTTTGTGAGCGGCAAGGCGAGTTGCTTCGTTTCTGTCGGCAAGTTGAGGCCGGCGAGAGTTCGCTGGAAATCTTCGCGTCGATCCGCACGGACGGACGTGCTCGCAGCGGTCTGCGCAAAGCGTTTCAGCTCGTCTTGTTGCCGTTCGTTCTCGTGCGGTCTTTCTTTGGCCGCTTTTAGAGTTGGGATTGTTTCCATGTGTTCACTCGCTCGCCGCTTACTCAGCGGCTTTGCTGCGAAATAAACTACCAGAAAGTTGGGACCACGAGGCATTTGGCGGTTGTTTTGAGTAAATAGACGGCGTTCCCGTTTGCCCGCCAGCCTAAGACGAGCAAAGGAACGAGGATGGTCGCGTGTCGAACAAAGGACGGCGAGCGCAAGTGAAGAGTGAGAAAGGAAGTAAAAAGAGCAGCTTTTGATTACGCCCGTGCGGGGCCGGCCGGAGCGGCGGCTTTCTGCAGTTGGAGGCGAAGCTGGTGGTCGGTGTCCCAAACGCCCCGCTCGCTCTCGTCTTCCACTGCAACCTGAAGCGCTACAACGAGTAGCAAGCGGCGACGAGACTGCCGGTAAGTGGGTTTTTTTTGGAGTTTACCGCGTGGTTCAGTGTTTATCGCGGAACACTTGCGGCTAATTCTATCCCTCTTGCCACTGGAATTCCGCGCACTCCTCTGCAGGCGAATCTCGTGGCACTGACGGCGGTCGACACGAGGTTCACGTGAACTTTGCGCACTTGCGCCTGTGGGCGGGGCTTCCGCAGCAGCAGTGGGAGCCGCGGGGCATGCGGCTGATTGCCACGGACGCTCTTTTCATGCCGCTTTCTACCGCCAAACTTTGAGCAGCCGCAGTCAGCACGCGCTTATGATTGCGGTCGATCATCATGTGAAGCTAACGGAATTCTGTGAACGCGTAACGAACTTCATTGTTTCGTGAGCAAACGACAACGTAGAACTGCGAGATTCGTCAAAATAGATTGAACAATGGGCAAGAGAATCGATTGAGAGCATTTTTAAACGAATGCGAACGGATTAAACGAGTAAAAATTAAGATCGATGCATTTCGTAGCTCGTGCTCGTCGATCGCCTGTGCAGAGCGGCCTCAAACACGGCCGCGTCCGGCGTTGGCCATGCGCGCCGTGGACCACGCGGAAAAGTCGGACGGCGGCGGTTTGGCGTTCTTCCGTTTGATCAAGGCTTTGTTTTCGGTCGCGTAGTCGACGAATCTGAACGATCGGGAATGAACGAAACGAGCGAAGAAGACGGACCGTTTCCGGGAAGGATTGCGCGACAACGCCGCCGTGTTCCCGACGACGAGCAGGAGGTTCATCGCGCGCGTGATGGACGTGTTCAGGCGCTGCAATTAGGCGATCGATTGGATTGGACGCCCTCGAACTGCACCTTGTCGCACGCGAGGAAGCCCAAGCTTCCCGTGCGCACGGTCGTCAGAAAGATCACCTTCCGCTCGGAGCCCTGGAAGCGCTCCACCGAGTCGACGGCGATCCGCTTCTTGCCGCGAATGTCCGAGTTCATCAATGCGGCGTTGATGAGTTGCGTTGAGCGCTGCAATCTCCGCAGTTAAGCGTTGTTTCGATGGGGAGTGCACGTGCCGGTAGGGCGAGATGACGCCGATGTCCTCGGGCTGCAGCTGCGGGAAGTCGCGAGTGAGACGGCGGAGGTAGTCGAGCACGACCGCCACTTCGGCCTCGTTCCCGTACGAGTCGTTCTTGCGGTGCTCCCGCCCGTCCACCGACACCACGAGCAGTGGGAATTGCTGCAAACGGAAAAAGGAGTCGAGCGAACGGAGAAAACCGCCCACTTTGTTCGGCAGTCCCGCCCACTCGAGGAAGGGCTCCGCGCGGCCGTCGGTGCCGTTCAGCAGGCGGCTCGAGTAGAACAGCTGCGAGGCGACGGACAGGATGGAGGGATGGCAGCGGTAGGAGCGCTGCAACTGCCCCAACACTCGTCTAAACCGTTCGTTAATCGATTGAATGGGCTTCCCCTCACTTGTCCGTCTTGTAGAGCGACAGATTGGAGTAGCGGAGAAGCGGCGAGTCGAAGCCGTCCGTCAGCTGCTTGCTCAAATCCAACGCCCACACGGGCCCCAGCTGCCGGTCGTCGCCGCAGAGCACCACGGACGTCCGCCGGGTCGCGAGGCCGCCGATCGGCAGCCAAATCGTGCCCTCGGTCGCCTGTCCCGCCTCGTCCAAGAAGATGTGGCTGAAGGAAAAATGGAGAGGAGGGCGGACGGCACACACCTGAAGTGGCCGACCTCCAACGCCTTCACCAAATGCGCCGAACAGCCGAGAGTGCAGACGATCACCCGTTTTTTGTGCAAGAAGTCCGCGTCCGGGATCTCGAACGTCGTCTCGGCGGAGTTGCTGAACGGAGGGAGTGAGCAGAAGAGGCCAGTGCGGGGCGAACTCACAAGCAGCTGATCGAATCGAGGCGCCGTTCTCGCGAGGCGAAATCGTTGGCGGCCGACCGCAGGCGGAAGACTTTGGCGGCCGTCATGACGGGCGGGGCGAAGTTCTCCATCAGCTTCAACGCGAGCATGTCGGCCGCCATGTTGGACGGGGCGGCGAGCAGGATGCGCGCGTCGGCGTCCATTTCGAGCAGACAGCGGGCGGTGGCGGCGATCACGCGCGTCTTTCCGGTGCCGGGCGGCCCGTGGAGCACGAACGGCGCGTCGGCGTGCGCGCGCGTGCAGATCGCGTACAGCGCGCCCGCCTGCTGCTCGTTGACGCCCGTGTACGCGCTCAACGTCGGCTGCAAGACCGCCAGTTTGTCTTCGAAATCCCGTTTGTTCTGGAAAGACGGCTGTGGTGAAGAAGGAGAGAACGCACTTGTTTGAAGAACGGAGCGGGATCCAAAATGTGATCGCAGACGCCTTCCTTGAGGCGGTCGACCGCAGTAAGCGTCGCCTTGACCACAAAGTCCCAACTGGCCGGGTACACGTCCACTCGCTGCAAACAGACAGTCGGAAAGACGGCAAATACAAAAAGGCACCTCTGTTGCCTCGAAAGCGTCCACCAATTCGCCCACTGTGCAGCTTCCTTTGGTCGGGCAAAGAACGAACTCGACGACGATCGTTCGGCCGTTCGTGTCGACCACACGCGCCTAAAGCTTTCGATCGAAAGAAAGAAGCGGAGAGGCGCACCGAGGGCACTTTCTCGGGGCTCTCGAGCGAGCCGGCCACTGCGAGTCGAACGGCCGCGCCCTTTCGCAAGAAGCCGTTCGCTTCCTGCTTGCCGCCTTCTTGCCGTCGCGGTCGGGTGAGCTCGAAGAGGACGATGTTCCTGTTCGCTCTCTCCCGCTCGTCTTCCAGCAGCGACCATTCGGCGTTCGTGAGGAGCGGCCGGCGGGCGACGAGGCACTCTTGGGCCCAATTCAACGCGATCAGGCCGACTTCCCGGCGAATCAACTCGGCGGTCGTCTGCGGGCGGCTCGTGATCAACGCCCAAACGTCCTGAAGTCGAATGAACGCAATGGAGGAAACAAACAAGAACTAACTTGCAGTTCGCGGAGCGCCGTCTCGTCCAGTTTCTCGAGCGTGAACAACGGTGCGAGTTCGGCGGGAAAGGAGGCGACGAGGCTGGAACGACCGCGTGCAACGACGGACGAGCGGCCTGTCGACTCACTTCCCGTTCGCAAAGCCGCTCTGCAAACTCGCCTTCGCTTCTCGAGAAGCCCGCGATTCGGGCGCGTCGACGAGGTGGCCGGCGTTCAGCTCGCGATGTTCCCGCATCAAGGCGATTGGATCGGCCAGCAGATCCGACGGCCCGCCGCTCGCCGGCTGTTCGGGAGCGGCGGCGGGAGAAGCGGAACGCAACGAGAGCGACTCCAACCTCTCGACCAAGAGTTGCGAGTCCTCCTTCAGCTTCCTGCGCGAAACGAAAGCGATGAACAGAGGAGATCGATTCATCTGCTCACCCGTTTTCGCTTTCCGACATTCCGGAGCAGACCAATGCGAATGGGATGGCAGTGGTTGGCTGAAAAGAGGGAATCATCAGTTGTCCAGAGACGAACACGCAGTGGCAAAAGAAGATGTTCTACACGTTGATAAGCGTGAGCGTAACCCAAAGACGCGTTGCAATTTGCCGTTGTTGACAGATGGAAAAGGGGAATCGGAGGAACAAGGTAAACGGCCCATTCGCTTTGGAATTTGCGCGATCGGAGCAACGACAGCTGCCCCAAACGACCGCCCTCTCATCGAAAACAAGCCATTAGAACGCGCCGGCATTTGCAGAACAAGAGAAGGTGCGCGCGAGTCGGTTGCCAAATGCGACGAGCGCGGAGCAAATGAGGAGAACGAGCGGGACGAAATGAGCGCGACGCCAATCGGCCGCGTCTTCAACGTCGGACGCGTCCACCTGTGACTCATCTCTCCAGGTGTTCCACGGGGCGAGAAACGCGCGCAGGAATGCGAAGAGCGTCCATCAAAACAAATCAAAGAGAGCTTTCCGTGGGGCGTCAACGAGCGGCGTGTTTCGAAACGTTTGAGGCCGCTCGAAGTCAATTACGCTGGACATTCGTGTCACAACGAAGCAACAACGAACACCAAGTCCTGGTATTCGACGCAAAATGCAGGAGATGTTGCGAGTGACCGAAGAATTCTCATGAGCAAAGCAAGCGAATTATTGAATTGGTTCGTATAAGCGGAAGTCCACGGACTGGCCTTTCTTCGCGGCCGGCGTGTGGGCCGCAAAAAAGCGGACGATCGCTGTAAAAATGGCCGCGGCCGGACGGCGGGCGAAAAGCAGGGAACGAACGGAAAGGCGGCCGGCCGAGTGATGGTGACGTCGATCGGCTTTTCCGCGTCATCTCGCGGCCAGCGAGCTCGATCGACTTCCGCCGCCGTTTCGGTAGCCGCTTGTTCTCTATCGGGGGCACTCGACTCCGCATCTTTGATTGCAATCTGTTTAGTTGCGCGGGTCAGCGCCGTCGATCGGCGGATTAGCGGCTCCGATCGGCAGGCGCGCCAACTGTGCCCCGCTTTCGCCCTTTGCACGACGGGGCCGCGTCGGGCTATCGGAAGTGATCGGTTCGTTAATGTTTGTTTATTCACCCGACCTTCCGTCCAACCGGGACGAGCGGCCGCAAAGAGCGGAACGAAACGAGCCGATGGGGCGTCGACAATGTAAACAACGATGAACAACAATCAGAAGTCATTGAAACTGGTTACCGTAAACACGAGGAAATTAACCGCAAATCGCGAGAAGACGCACGAATAACGGCAGTGCGTTGAAATCGCCGATTTTCCGCTGCATTGGGGCGGCGGGCTTGTGCGTCAACATTACTTCCGTCATCTCTTCGATCACTTCCCAATTGAAGAACACGGCCTTCCGCTGAAGACGGAAGAAAAGGGCTCGCTAGAAGCTCCGCTTGCCGACTGTCCGCATTGCTGCTTGAATGGAACAAACGAGGCGATTGGACGTTCCCTTTCTCATCAGTAAACCACTCCTCGCGTGAACAGATTTCTTGCACGACGAGAAATGAAATCGAAGTCGACTTCGCGGCGGGCGAGGCGGCGAGCGGCAGTCGTTCTTTTTGTTTCCCGTTCCGAGCGGTCGGTTCTTTCTTCCGCGCTCCTCGTTGCTTCCCGCTCCCTCCGCTCATTCCCCGGCCGAACGAAACGAGCGGCCGGTTCGGCTGTTCGGCAAACGCGCTTCTTCGTCCACGACGGCTGTGGACCGCTTCTTCTCTTCTGTTCGATGAATGCGAGCACCAACTGGACCAACCGTCGTGAGTTCTCCCTTCTCATCCGTCTAATCCACCTGCTCGTTGCAGAAGTCCTCGTCCGCAGCGAATGGGCGTCGTTGGGACGTTTCAAGATCATGATCTATACGAACAACTGGGCCGCCTTCCTTTCTTCCGTCTTCCGCCGTTCAGCTGCGGGCATTCGTGGGTCTTCGGTCGACGTGCTCGCTGCTCACGACTGCCGGTAAGTCGTCGCGATCTACGGACTTCTCATGGCTCTTCCTTGCAGACCGGGTCGCTTCTTCCACCGATCGACTGGTTTCCGAAATCTTCTGCGGTTCAACAGCTCCCGCCCGTTCAAGTGCGCAGCCTTCCGCGCATTGAAATCGGGGCGCGCCGCTCCGTTCTTCTGGCGAGTCCACTCCCTCGTCCACTCCTCATTTCTCATTGCAGCAAACGGCGCTGACCACGATGTACACGCCCTCCGATCCACTGGCAGCCGTTCGGAGGTGAGGGACACGCGCCTAGTTCTCCCACTCACCTCTGCGGTCTTTCAGCATCTGCTCCGTCCACCGTCTTGTCGATCCTTGTGGGACAAGAAGATCGATCTCACCAAGGCGCCCCCAACGAACTCCAAACGTTGTGCTCGTGGTGAAGACGGTAGTGTGAGGCCATGGACTCGATGCGCTCAAGTCGACCGACCGTTGGAGGGCGAACTGCTGATCGTGCCGCCTTCAAGACCGCCCCCTCGCTTCCGGCCGCCGGACAAAAGCGTGAGTTCTCAGTGGAAGACGGAGCTGAAACGGACAGAATTCTTGCAGATAGACGGATTTCGTGCGCGCTACGCGGAGCTCCAGAGCAAAGAATTCGCTGCTTCGTTCAGAGCGAGCGGCAAAGCGGTGAGTTCTTTTCGTCCTCTTTTGGATTTGTTCCTGCAGCTGCAGGAAGGCGGGCCGAAATGGCTGAAGGAGCGATGGAGGTCGCCGTGGGAGCAGAATCGGGGGAAACGACCAAGACGCCCGCTGCCCCTTCGGAATCTCCGGGGCTTCTGGACGGGCAACACGTCGCGCGATTGGAACGACCGTCTACGATCGAGAAGTCCGGCTGCTCGAACGTGTGATGACGAAGACGAGGCGCCGACAAGGTCCGTTCACTTTCTTCCTTCTCCTTTTATCTTGTTGCTTTCAGCCCATCCCAACTGCTCCTTTTTGGATTCGAGTGCTAAGCGATGGACTCCCCGCTTGTTTGTGCGAAGAGAGCGGGAAAGAAGAAGCACGAATAAATTCTTTGGATTCATGCGGAGTCTTCTCTTGAAGCGAGCGAAGGGGAGAGGGAAGGAGGAGCCAGATGAGGGCAATCGTCCGTTCTCCTGCTTGCGTTCGATTGATGCTGACGAACGAGAAGGCGGACGTTCACTAATGAAATGAACGCCCGGTTGTGGAGTTTCTCGCTTCCGACCGATGAGTCACGGCCGAGCGGCCGGGCAAGCAGCGGGCAGAAGAACGGAGGGCGGTGGACGAGAGAGCACGCCCGTCTGCTCGTCTGTCCGCTCGCGCTGCCCATCGGCAAGTGAGCGGCGTGCGGGAGGGAAGGCGGACGATCGCCGGCCGCTCTTCGGTTTTCCACCGCACAAATCAGCCCGCGCTCTCCGGCGTCCGCCCGCTCTTCAAGGGCCGCGCCCGACGGAAGAAGCGGCCGTTTCACGCCTCGAAACGTGCTCTCTTCTGAGCAACGCGCAACGGGCGAAGACCGAAATTTTTGGCCGCCGGTCGGGGGCTCCCCCGGCCGCTCATCAACTCGACTGTCGGGCGGCAACGCCCTCTGGTTGCCTTCCGATCGGGACGGCCACGCCTGCAGTCCTAACAGATTTCATCGAAGATTTCGAAGGATCGTCCAACAGGCACGAGGCAAAGCGATCAACGTTTGTTTCCTGCAATCGGCAACGCTCCATCAACTCGTTGATCAATTCGCCGGCCGGAAGTCACGACACTTGGACGATCAGAGTCCAAATGGAGAGAATTTCGTTGGGCTCTGCACTTGAACTCCCGCCCCGTAACAAGCAGCAGTCGGAACCCCGAAGATTCCCGGCTGTTTGACCACCTGCCGGCCGTTCGGGAATAAAAGGCGGTCGGGAGCGCCCGCTCACCATTCGACTCGCGATGAACGCCGCTCATCTCCTCCTGCTCGCCGCCTTCCTCGCGCTCGTGGCCGTCGGGAACGCGCAGCAGAAGAGCCTCAAGTGGTGGACGGCGCAGGTGAGCGGCGTGGTGCAGTGGACTCGTCGATTGAATTGCCCACCCGCAGGTGAACAAGTGGTTCCGGAAAGAGAAGATCGTGCCCCAATTGCTCCCGCAAGCGCCCCAATGGTTCGCAACGGTGGACTTCGGGCGGGGCAAGACCGCCAACTTGGGGAACACTCTGACGCAACAGGACGCCGCCGAGGAGCCGCAGGACATCCACTGGTGGTCCGAACCGGGCGAGTGGTCGGGGATCCGGACGCGCCGCAGAACGGTCCCTTCCGCCACTTCCTCGTGATCAACATTCCCGGCAAGCATTGGGAAGCATCCCCCTCATCTCTTCTTCCTATAGGGCACACGGTGGTCACGGGCAAAGAGGCGTTGCGCAAAGGGCGCGTCATCTCCTCCCACCACAAACCAATGGAGATGAGCGCTACGTGTACGTCGTGTACAAACAGCTGCAGCGGCTGGGCAACGTGAAGGAGCGCGAGGACCTGGACGACCGCTACCGCTGGAACGTGACCGACTTCGCGCGCCGCTACGACCTCGGCAAGCCGCACGCCGGCAACTTCTTCTACGTCAAGAGCTAAACGTTGATAGATTCGAATAGACGGAGATAAAGCTTTGTTCTTGTTCGTTGCTGTTGCTCCTCCGTTCATCTAAGCTGATTGCCTGTCTGTCGGCTGTTAGAGGTTCGGATGAAACCTGTTGTTGATTGCTCTGTCTCCACACACCGCTGACTGTCTGGAACGAACGGGCGGTTCTATCCGCTGGCCGCCCGTCCGTCCTCGAACCGTTTGTCGTTCTTCCATTCGTCGAATCGCTCACGGCTTCCTGCTGCACTCGAAACGGGAACAAGTCGACCGCCCGGCTGTTCAAACAAAAAACTCAATTAGTCGTTGGAGTGGAGTCGACTGCTGTTTGTGGCGACAGAACGCGTGATCTCCGTCCCGCTCGCTTTCCGTTCGCAGAAAAAACGAGCGTTCGGCAGTCACAGGCGAACGGCGTCTCGCGCGCGTTCAAAAATCCAATCCGAGTGTTCGTTCGGTTCGGCGGCGGGCAACTCCTTCGTTTCGCTCGTCAACGACGCATATTCGTAACTCGCACGTTGCTGTTTGAAGGAGATTGATTGTCTGCGTTCGGGCATCCACAAGAAGAATGTGCTGATCATTCGGTCGAGCAGAAGACGCACACACACTCCCCCCGCTTCGACCTCCAACGAATTTTCGTTCCTCTCCGGTCATCTCCGCTAAATGGACGAAGTTGAAAGAGAGAAGCCGGCTGACGACCACCAAGCATTGCTCTCGGCCCCCAGTGATCGCCTGCTCGAACTCCGAAGACTGCCGATGGAGTGGATTCGTTTGGCGAATTGAAATACCAAGGAGATGTGAAAGACGAGAACGCGTTTATGCTTCGGCTCGGACATCAAAAAGAACAATTGAAAGCGTGAAAATGAAGAAATTATCAGTTAGTAGAGGCCGATCAGAATGCGGACGCCGTCCTGGACGAGAGTGCACGTGGGCATCGGCTGCACCCAGTTGGGCCAGCAGATCGCTCCCACGCGCTCCCACTGCAGACGTTCGAAGATCTGGTCGCGGGACACGTGCTGCCAGTCCTTCTGAAACGAAGAAGAAGAAAGTTGGGGAGAGGAAGGAGAAGAAACGAACGTCGTCGCTGATGGAGATCCACAACGCAGCCCGCGAGCGGAATCCCGCCACTCCCATCGCGGCGGCGAATTCGGTCGCCTTCGCAGCCACGTCCACCACGCGCTCCAGATCTTGGGGTCCCCGCTGAAGTGAAATGAATGACCGCCCGTCCACGACTGCGAAACGCTCACAAGAGAGAGGCGGTGGTGATTCTGCCAGCGGAGTTTGAAGTGCTCGTTGAGGGCGCGCAGGTGGCCGAGGGCTTGCGGAATCCCGTCGTCCGCAACGATCGGGCCCGAAACGTGGAGCTCCTGCAGCCGGTCGTTTCGCTCGAGCGGTCCGCATTCGTGCAGCGGGTGGAGACGGCGGAGCGCGTCCGGACGCAACTTGAGTTCGATGCGGGCGGAGTTTGTGCGGAGGACGTCCGCAAAGTCTGAAAGAAGAATCGATGGGTGAACGAACGGCCGCCGCTTACGCGCGTGCTCGCCGCTCCGCAGTTGGCGGAATTCGGCCGCTTCGAGCGGAGTCGACCGCTTCCGAAGCAGCGTGGCCGTGCGAAGGTCGACTTTGTCCACGTGGGTCAGACGGTCGGGCAGCGAGTCGACGAAGAAGTCCGCGTACGGGTACTCCAGGAACCAAGTGGACACTCCGATCGACGACAGCGAAGACAGGGCTGAAAGAAACAAGTGAGGAGGTGGGGAGAGAGGGAGCCTATCGTGCAGCTTGGAGGCGACTTGCATCCACTGACGCATCAAACGGAAGTCCACGTTCTCCGGGTCGACCGCCCACTCGATGTCGACCTCCCGCAGGTCGCAGCAGAGCTAAAGGACCGCCGCGACGCCCGCGAACGACTGGGCGAACGGGACGATCGGCGGCGAGAATTCGATCGAGCCGTCGTCCTCCAGCACGATCGTCGCCGCTTCCACGCGTTCCGCGCCCGAATGCGGATGTTCTTCGGCAAGCGGCTCTTGTTCGACACGCGGCTTTTTTGGATTAGAGGCCATTTTGCCTGAATTGCAAAGGAAATTAGAAGAATTTCGCGAAAGTATCGATTTTTGAGGAAATTGGAAGAGATTGGGTGATTTCCGTACGTGTTTGAGCGGAAAGCAGTCCAAAACTTCGGTCAAATGGTCGTAGAGGAGAAACTCACCTCGATCGACCGAAATTCCGATCGAAAACAAGACCCGTGCACGAGAACCAACGAGCAGAAGAGCGGCCGAGCGGGCGGAAAGCGCGAAGCGGGGCAGAACGCCAAGCGCGCCGTTCGCGTCTCCGCGGCGAGAGATCGAGTGCGAGCTCCGGCCAGCCGCTTCTTTCTTGTTGTCTGGTTGGAAAGGAGTTGCGTGCTGAAGAGCGCGCGATCATCATTTGTTGAAGTCGACGCCAAACGAAACGAATTCCTCGTTTACATCTCACTCGCACTCAAACCGCAGCAAAAGACGGTACTCAATCAGGATTTCAGCGGTCTGGTTCTGCACGCCGCGGTCAAAATGCAAGTTCCAGAGCCCGTTGCCTTCTTGGTCGAGCGCGTTCTCGACGGCCTACGAAAGACGCGAGCCCTTGGAGTGGACCGTCCGTCTCGGATTCAACGTGACCCAGGGAGAGTGCCACTGGAAGGCGCTCATCGGTTATCCGCTTGTATTGCAACTACACTTGCTGCACGAGGGAAGACGGTGGCACTCACATGACGATCGCGACGTCGTCGATCGACCGCCTTTTCATTCGGAGCTCTCGGCGACTCGATGTTCTCGTTCGTGTCGTCGTAGTTCGTCGCCTTCACGTCGCTAAAGTCCTCAGTGTGGGCAAATCGCGAGGCTAAACGTTGGAGTGCGCAAAACGAAGCGAACAGGCGACTCACGAGAAGAAAACGAGGACGGACGGACGCACTCGCCGGCGCCCTTTTCGTAAAGCGCGACCATCCGAAACGAGCGGCACTCTTCTTCTACACTCCCCCATTTGTTGTGCAGCTCGCTGTGTGGATGGTTGTGGGCCGTGCAACCCTCCACACCGACCGACGCCGTCGCCACGAACAGCCGAGAAGCAGAGCGCGAACAACCGCCAAATGGGAAAGCAAACACGTGATCGCATGAGCGGAAAACGGGCCGAGTCGCCGGAAGGCGTTGGGCGCGCCGGACGAGTCAAAAGTTGCGAATGGCGACGGCGGACAAGCGTTCGGGCGAACGCGAGCGTGACGATCGTCAGAGCTTGCCGGAGGGAGCGAAAAGCGAACAAAACGAGCAAACGCACGGCCCGCCCACATGCGGCAGAAAGCGCCCGTTCCCGCACTCCGAGCAACAAGTTCTCGTAGCCGAGTGGTTGCGGGCGCGGATTGCGGTGCGGTGCGGGTCGCTGGTTCGGAGCCGGTTAGTGGGTTCGATGTGCTTTGTTGATCAAGTGAAGTCGGGTCGTATTTGGGTTCACGGCGCCGTACAGCGATTGATCGTTGGACGGTACGTCCCCCTTCAACATAGCATAAGACGACTAAACTTGCTGCGGACTTGGTTGACTCGTTCGCATCTCGACGCGCCTTGTCGGCTGAACACCCGAAACAGCGGAGACTTCGTGGGCTCCTCTGGCGCCAAGAGGCTGAATGGGTGCAGGCACGCTAGGGTTTTGCACTTTTTGGTTTTGATTTTGTTCCAACTCGTAGAGAGGACGCAAACGGCCGCCTTTTTGGCTCGTTTGACGGCCGCTGCGGTCTGTTCGGTCGGTTGGAGGACGCCCGAATGGAAGCCGCCGTGGATTGCTGCTCGTTCGACGCTGCTGCCGAGTGGCCGCGGAAACCCGCGGTATAGAAAACTGCCGAACCGGTGAGCATCCCTGGCGCCCGGCGGAAGCTGTGAGCCGCTCGTCACGCCTTTCGTTCGGCCGTTGTTTACCGAATGGTCGTGGACTGCTGGGTCTACTAAACAACCGCCTCTCTCGTCCCGCCCTCTGTTCGTTTCGCTCGTCCGTCGTCCACCTGCACGATCAGTCGGTTGTTGGCTTGACAAGCTTGGCGACCGTTTATTCGGACCAGGGATTATAGAAACGTGCAAAAGAAGCACCAACAAGCAGGAGAAGCCACCGAAAATCCACCTCACGCAACTCGCGTCCCCTCGCCGGCCGGCTGCTCGGGCGCCTCGAAGCGCGCGAACTCGGCGCACAAAAAGACGTCCGAGCGGCCGCTGAATTCGAGGAGCGACTCGACGGCGCCCGTCCAGCCGAACGTCCAGTGCGGGCGGCCGTCGAAAAAGCGGCCGAGTTTTTCTGCAAGCGATCGAGGGGTTGGCTGCTGGTCGGCCAGATGCCACGCTTTTTTTGTGCAAGCCGCACGGCCCAGTGGCAAGGCGACAGACAGCCGGGCAGGCAGTTCTTTCGTGTTTGCCACTGGACTACGGCGCACATGATTCGATTGCTTCTGGACGCCCAGCAGCCAACCCGAACGGACCGTCGACGGCGGACTTCTCGCCACTCATGTTCTCGAGCCACTGCCGCACGCGGAAGACGGCCGTCGGGTCGGAAGTGCCCGCGCCGACGAGCGCCGCCGCGAATCTCCAGCGGCCGTCGGGCTGCCCGCCGGCGCGCAGCCGCAGCTTCAGCTCGCCGCCCACTTGGAGCACCGTGGACTCGCGCTCGACCGCCCGCCCGCGGCCCAGCCCCGGCACGAGCAGCTTGCGGCGGACAGGCGGGTCGGCGGCGACGAGCGGCCGGCGGCCCCGCGGCGCGGCCACTCGCGGGCGGCGGATCGGCCGCAGTTTGCAGCAGACGGCGAACGGCGCCGCGTGCGCCGAGAGGAAGGCGCGGAGGTCAGGCAGCGGGAGCTCCACGCTCTGTTGTTTGCGGACGAAGCCTGAAGACGAAAGAAGTAGTGAAGAGTTTAAGAGTGGTGCGTGGAGTTGTTGAACGTTGTGTGCCGCTCCTTCGTGCAAGAACCACGATCTTCAAAGAGAGCGAAAGACCTCACCTTTGCCGCCTAAAACCGCGCGATTCGCCGCCTCGATCCAAACGGCCGCCTCGAATCGCGTCCACGCGACGGCGTCCAGCGCGTCGATCGCCAGCCGGAGGCCCGCCGGCCCGCTCGTCGCGCTCACGAACGCGTGGACGTCGGCGAGCGTCGCCACGGGGAAGAGCGGCGAAACGCGGCACTCGTGGAAGGACGAGGCGAGAGCGGGCGGCGGCGCGAGGAGTTCGCCGACGGGCCAACGGAACGAAGACGTGCCCCGCGCCGTCCACTCGCACCGCGCTGTCCGCATCGAAAGAGCGGCTGGAAGAGAGCAGATGAGTTATGGAACGAAAGACGGAGGACGACCGAGTGGATTTCACGATCACGCGCTAAAAGTCAAGCGAGAAATCACCCCAGCGGTCCGCTTTCCGTCCTTTCCGCTCGGCCGATCGATCGGCCGCAAGATTGCGATCAGCCCGTCTACCAGTTGAGCGAGCGAGCGGAATCTTGTTTGCTTGCGAACGTCATGGCTTCTGTCCGCTCGTCCCCAACGCGCTGTAAACAACGCCCGGCCGCAAGGCGGAACGAGGGGAACGATGGGCGGATAATCGTGAGTCATCGACGAGCGGTGGCCTTCCGGTTGTTGTTTTCATAATTTTATGACCACTCAGCCGCTTGTTCGCTTGGTTAAACAGACGGAACAAGGAAGTAAACGATCGAGTGGTTGTTGTGGACGGTGACCGTGTTGCGGACAAGAGAACGCAACTCCCAATCAAACAACAAGATCTCTTTGTACCGTTTCCAGCCGAATTCGATCCCGCCGCACACGTCTCTATTGTTCCTAACAGACGAACAGAAGGCCGTCGTTTATTTCCACTCTGCTCACCGTTGTTCGTCGTTTGCGTTTCCTCGACGGCATTGCAACCAGAAGCATCGGCTTTCAGATTGCACTCTCGTTTCAAGCGGAACTTCGGTTAAGAAGAAGCTCCTTTTGATGACGCAACGCCGGCCGAACAGCCGGGGACAAAAGGAGCGGCCGGCGAGCGAAGAGCCGCCATTTCGGTTTCCGTCCGTCTCCGAGTCTCCCGCTCTCCTTTCTTCCACTCTCCCTCCTGCCGGTCGGTCGCTCCCGTTCGAGATGCTCGTCCGCACGCCATCCAAAAAGCGCCCGTTTCACCGCTCGGCAGGTTCGCGGCAAAAGCGAGAATGAGCGAGTGCTTGGGCGCTGTGGCATTTCGTCCCCGCAGATGAGCGTCGACGGGTCAACTCCTGCGCGACGACATTGCTTCGTTTTGCAAAACCAACGGCAAATTCGAATTCTCCGTAGTAGATTTGATCAGAAAATTGTCAATTTCGGTTCGTATTGACGCAAAATCACGGAGCAATGCGGCGCCAAATATCGGGATGGTTTGGGGCCTACGAAATGTAATAACGGGTCGGAAAATGGTCCAAATATGATAATTGATAGCTCAGACGCAAGAAGAAAGTACGGAGAACAGCGGTGAGTTGGGGTTTTTCCTCAAATTGACGACCAACCGAGCAGCAGCTCAAGGAGTTCGGAAAAAGGGCAAACAGTCAAAACTCGCGGCCTTTGACAAGTAATAACTGGGTCGAAAATTGCCGGAAACTCCCCGTTTGTGGTTTGTCAGAAAGCGAAAAGAAAGGAGAACAGCCGTGAGTTGGGGTTTGTCCTCAAATTGACAAGCCACCGAGCAGCACATCGAACAATGTATCAAACCACCGCGAAAACCCCGACCTTTGGACTTTCGAGCGCAAGAAAGCGAGGAATGCCGCCGATTTCGATCCCACCCGCGAGTCGTCTGGTAGAATCGACTTCGCTCTTTCGATTGCGACCGGTTGCAGCGAGCCTAGACACGATCCTGGGCCGCTGCGCATGCCGGAAGGCCAAGCTTTTCGATCAGCGGGCGGGCCTACCGTACCCCTCCGCCACCGCTCTTTCGCGTTTTTTGCACGGGGGCGCGTCGAGCGGTGAAATGAGCAGATTTTCCACGGGCGCCGGATGGCGTGCGTCCGCTGCCCGTTGATCCACGTCGCCTTCGGCCTGCTCTTTTTCTGCTCCTCGGTTGTGGAGGCGAAGTTCCTCTACGATGCGCAGAACACGACTTTCGATTCGTGCGTGGTAGGGGCTGAAAACAAAAAGTGGATGAGCTTGTGAGTACTAAATGTGCGGCTCCGTAACCACGCTGCTTTGTAGCGAAGTGACGAATTGCGGCTCGACTACGATGGCCGTGCAGTGGAGCAAGGACACTCTGCTGCTGCTCGCAGGCATCTTCGTCGGTGGAGGCAGGCGAGTTCCTTCATGATTTCTTTCTAATCTTTGTTCCCTTCCAGTTACACGGTGACGATCAACGGCGAGTGCACGGTGGAAATCAAGGGTGTCAAGAAGGCGGACGGCAACGAAACGGTGCAGATCGGTGAGTCGCCGCGAAGTTCCTATTCCTGCCCTTGATCGATGTTCAGGCGGCCTGACTTACGACGGGGGCTTTGTACTTTTGGCAATTGAGATTGACGGTTCGCTTACGGGTTTGGGAGAAAACAATGCCCAAGCGAAGGTGAAGCTGTGCGAGGGCAAATCGCTGCGGAACGACGCGGACGACGCTCACTACTGGGCCTCCTTCGCTTTCGAAGACGTCCAAATTCATGAGTTGAAATTTTTGGTAGGGGGAACCGAAAATGATCGGCACTCTACACACGAATTCAGCACGAACCTTCCTCGGACTTCGGCGAGTACCGCATGCCCGCGACGAGTACGGCGGAGCCCAGTTCCACGACCGCTACCGCCGAGTCCACCGCCTCGATCACGGCCGCTGCGGGAAGCGAGAGCACGACCGCCCACCGGAAGAAAAAGCGCATCGTGCGGCGGATCAAACGGAGTGAGTTCGCTGCTTTCTTGATCTCATCTCCTGTTTGCCCTTCAGAGTCCGCCGCCAAGCCGCTCGTCACCGTGTGGATCGTCGCGTTCGTCGGAGTGGCCGCCTTTCTGTGAGCGGTCGTCCGTCTGTTCGGGGTGCAAAATGCCCAGTTCTCCCCTGTGTCTCTTTGCTCAACCCATTCGGTTGACTTCAGTTAGGTTCAAGTAAACTCCGTCGTGAAGCTCGATGGTCGGCGGTGGGTTCGCTTCTGCTCGGAACTGGAAAGAAGCCGACTGTCTGGCCGTCGGGGCTGGCCGGTGGCTCTTCTCTGATCCTGTGTTCACTTTCTAGTTCGTTGTTGTTAGAGCAGTCAATGTGTTTCAAACAATCGATCTTGTGCGACGAACAAGCGTGTTCTTGCTTCTGCTACCTAACAGAAAGAACTGGAAACAGAAACGTTAGAAAATGAGCGATAAACATCTCTTCTTCTGCCCACCGTCGCCATTCGCAGTTACTTCGAGGCATTTAAGCGCAACGGCTTCCCGCCCTTCGCCCATGTCTGCCGAGTGACCGCTTTCGAGTGCTCAGTCCTTGCGATTGACCAGTCGGCGGCCTTCCCGATGAAGCCGCTCGCTTCGGTCTTTCGTTTGGTTTGGCAGTTGTTTGCTTTTGTTTGGAAACTGGCAACTACTGTTTGGGACAAACACGAAGAAGTTCACGTTTTCCATCGGACTTCCGTCGCCTGTCCGTGTGTAGGTGGTCGATTGATTTCCGCTACGAACAAATGGAAAGCTGCCTACCAAACGATCGACTTCTGTTCTCTGCTACCCGTAAGTTTACAAGCGATGTGGAGTTCTGATTTGTTAACAGAGGGCAAAGGACATCCCGTGCTTCTCCTTCTCGCCCAACGGTCAGCTGGCGGTCAGCTTTCTCGACTTCAACCGGCTACTCGTCTACGAGCTGATGAATGACAGAACGAAGTATTTCTTTCGGTTGTTCACGAGTGTTCTGAGCGGGATTGCAGGATTCTCCGACGATCTCCGCTCTGCCAGTGGAACGGAGAGATGTTTTCAAGGATGCAACGGATGAATCAGATCGAGTTCCTCAACGACCACTGCTTCTTTGTCGTCTTCGAACGGCGCAAACTCACTCGAAGCAAAGAGTACCTCCTCTTTTTGATGGAACTGGACTTGGTTGGCGGCTGCTTCACGTGTGACGAGCTCTACCGGTGGCCGCTCCAACGCCTTGCGGGCGCCCTCCTCATTTGCGGACTTCCGCAGAACGATCGGAACAAACCGTTGGTGATGAAAATCAGCCGCTCGTACGGCGCCGGTCGCCCGGTTTGTGTGTTGGACGCGCGGATCGGTCGACGCGGCAAACTGGAGCTGGAGTTGCGGCAGGAAGTCGCTCTCGCAATCGACACCGCCTTTTACTTCGTATTCGACGGCAAATTCTTTGCGTTTGTCGTTAATGACGAAAGCGATAAAGCTCAGTACTCGCGGATCAACTTGAAGCAATCGGCTGTTCGTGAACTGAACGTCAAGGATTCCAATCAAACGTTTCACGATTGGGACTTTGAGCTGCTTCCCCTGCACGCAATCAACGAGCTGAGCGACAGGGACGATCTGAAGGGTTCATTGCTGGGAATGCGGGGCTTGCGCACCGACGGAGAACTTTCGCGCCTAACCCCCGATCGCTTTCCAGTCCGTTAAAACGATCAGACACGTAAAGACACGCGTGTTCTGCGACTTCAACGACAAATCGATGTGGAAGCTTGCGTGCCTGGATTTGAAGACGATGCGCTGGACAAAGTTGCCGCTCGTGTTCTCGCATTGGATCGCGCAAATCTCTGCGATTTCGGAAGAGGAAGGCGGCGGCTTGTTGCTTCACACGACGTGGGCGAGTCGCAGCTGGGCGTCTGCTCTTCGAACGGATGACGGAGAAGTGCGGGACGCGAGCGAGAGCGAACTGTTGGTGCATTCGATGGTCTACCGCCTTCCTCTCCAGTACGTCCTTTGCACTCCTCAATCATTCTTCGTTCTTTTAGACGTCCCCAACCACTCCGTCATTTGTCCTGGTTTTCGAATCAACGGTTGCTTCGAGCGAAACGATCGGAAATCGGCGGCGTCTCGTCGTTCGCGGAGTTCGTGGAGCGACCGCCATTCAATCGGATCGCTCCGACTTACGAACGAATGGAAGCCGTGCCCACGTACAAGGCGAGTGAAGGGGTTGAACTCCAAACAGTCCGGTGCTTTCAGCTCATGAAATTCCGCTTTCCGCGTCGTCAATGAGCAGGTGCAGGACAGAACGTTTTTTTTCCCATGAATTAATGGCTGGTTTTTATAAGGTTCGCATAAACGATCAGGTTTCTTTGGGAGACACTCGTGAGCAGGCGGAGAAGAAACGATGTGAGCGGCGACTCAAAAGAGGCTCGACGATCAAACGACGCTCTGCAGCGAAGAAGAATGGCCGGTATAACCGTCGGAAGGCGGGTCATTGAATGACGGTTGCGTGTTGATCATTAACAGAAGAATAACCCAGGAGGCTGTTCGTTTCAAGAAAAGCGCGTCCACAGAGCCAAGCTTGTAGCTGAAACAACCGTCAAATGACAAGGGTTCGCAGAGGCCGAAACGGAAACAGCGAGCGCGGGATCAAGCGGAGCGATCTCGCCTGTTTGCCCCCTAATTCAACCGACCGAGTTGAACGAACGGTCGAGCGAGCGGTCAAGCGATCAAGCAACACTCACAGCTGAACGCCCGTTCTCGTTTGCACCGACCGCAATCGTTTGGATTCGACGAAGCGGTCGGATGAGCCGCTCGCTCTGCTCTTCGAAGAAAAGTCGCCGATCGGTCGAGAGATCAAAAGCAGAAGGTGGTTGCTGCAACTCGAAACCGCTCGTTCAATCGAAGCCGGATTTACGGAGCGCTCAACGATGACCGATCGTCTGCTTCTTCTCGCGCTTTCGGCCGCCGTCTTTGCACTCCTCCGCGTGCCGCCCGTCGATTCGGCCGCCGCCTTCCCGTCGAGGAACCAGAACGTGACCATCCGGCGGTTGACCTCGTTGATCTCCGGCTACCTTTCGTGGGCGCAATACGCGGGGGTAAGCCGAAGAGGACGTCTGCTCACCCACTCGTAGGTGTGCAACGTGATGGTGGCGGACCAGATCGCCCAGAAGTCCTTCACCGCGTGTGCGATGGACGAGGGCAGCGCGCTGCCGGCCGCTCTTTCGCCGTCGCAATACGCGGCCGTGGTGGCGGACGTGGCGGCACTCGGCTACTCGCTGGGGCCGCGAAGACGGCGGCGGCCGTCAACACGCTGAAGAACGTCTTCGCCAACAACCTCACGCCCTTCTACGAACAGCTGCTCGCTTACACAAAGGGGATGCAACAACGAGGGATGAAGAACGCGGGCATCGGCCGGCAGATCTTCCGCGTCGTGAACTCGGCACGAACGGGCGAGGGCGTGTGATTTGAGGGTGGAACACGGCAAACTTCCGTTCGCATTCGATCGTTCGTCTCATCCGTTTCGTTGCAGTTCCTCACGTTCAAGCGCGCGAACACGATGCTCAGCCGCTTGGCCGCTCAGTTCTCGCCGGCCGACTGGAAGAAAATCAGCGACAACTTCGGCACAATCGTCCATTTCTCCAAGTACGGACTGTGATCCGTCGGGCTTGCAGAACGATAAACGGTTCGAACAGGCAGTCAAGGAGTGATCTTCACGGGCGATCAGCAAAACGATATCTTGAGAGCCAACAGGAATGACTGCAGAGGCAGAAATTGTCGTTGAAGGAGATTGTCATCGATTATACGCAACGACAAACGAGCGATCCGCTGCTGCTCTCCGTTTTGCGTTTCGTTCTCCACGCACCACATCGCGCCGACCGCCTCCTGCTAGCGGTATGAACGAAAGCCGTTAGACAGGAGAACGAACGTTCGGATTTCTTCACGCTGCGAACACTCCCGCCTGTTCGGGCAGACGGTCGGCGGCCGTTTGAGGGCCAAAAGAAGGCGTGTGTTCCGGCCGGCAAGTAGGGGGCAGGAGTCACCGATCAACCCACTTTCTCCAATTCAATAGAAGCAATGAAGGGTTTCGGCTACTCGCTTCTCACCCTCATCCGCCTCGTTCTGGTGGCCTCGACGGTCGAAGCAAAGAAGAGCGCTGGGCAGCGGCGGAGACGGCGTTAGAGGCGGTCCGTTCCCTTCATCCACGCATCACTCGCTTCTTACAGAGTGCAATCCGCAGACGATGTGCGAGGCGTTCGAGTGTTTCCTCCTTCGTTCCCGCTCACTCGTCACTGGCAGGCGCCGCCCGCTTCGCTCCTCGTTGGACGCCCTGAAGACGGCCAGCTGCTTCCGGTTCGTCGACTACGAGCCGCGGTCGAATGCCACGTGGAGAAGCGGTGCGTTCGCTCGTCTGATATGGTGCGATCGATGGCGTTCGCCGGGGAGATCCGAAACGAAAGAAGGTTGCAGCGGCGCCCAGCGGATGTCGCTGGACCGCGACTGTGTGTTCGACGGGGCCGCCGTCCAGCACGAGTTCATGCACGCCGTCGGTTCGTTTAGGGGTTGGGCTTGCTCCGCACGTTCCTTCTTGTTTACGAGCGATCGCTCGCGCATTCAAAGGTTGTTCGTCCTTCGGATCGATTGAGACCTCTCGAGTTTTCTCCGGATAGAGATCAGAGCGTTCGGAGCAGTCCTTGAACGAACAAAAAAACGTCTGCTCACTCCTTTCTTTGCAGGCATCGACGGTCGGACCCGTGGGTGAACGAGAACCCCGACCACCAACCACTTCGTGTGCAGACGATCGTTTGGGAGAACCGGGCGGACGACTTTTAGCCAGGAGGGGAACAAACCGACGAAGTCGTCCCCCGCGCCATCCACTCGCCCCTCGTTTTCCGCATCCGAGGATTACGGGGAGGTGCATGACGACAAATGAGTTGTGGTTATGAAGCGAGAATGGTGGAGCGGAAAAATGAGTGGGTTTCACGATCAAACGTGAAAATGCGGAACGAGAAATCTATCCGACCGTCCGCTCGCCGTCCTCTCCGCTCGACCGATCGGCCGGGAGATTGTGATCAGCCCGGTGATCGGGCGGTCGGAAATTGAGAAAACGAGCGGAATTTCGCCTACTGGCGGACGTCATCGCTTCTGTCCGCTCGTCCCCAACGCGCTGTAACGCCCGGCCGCCGGGGGGATAATCGTGAGTCAGCGACGAGCGGCGGCCTCCGGTTGTTGTTTTTATAATTTTATGACCACTCGGCCGCTCGTTCGTTTGGTTAAACGGGCGGAACGAAGAAGTCAAGAATCGTTGTAGTGTTGAGGACGTCTGGGTTCTTCGAACACCAAGATTTGAAAGAATACATCCATTTGTTTGCGTGAAGGCAGGACGAAGCCTTACTGTGAGTGAACTCACTAAACATGTCTTTGGCATGGAAATTCCCAATATTTTCTTGTTGCTCCTGCTGTGAACTCGGTTCATAGGAATCTCACGAAGCATTCTGTCGTGAACCGAGTAATCAACGGCGCCGCCACCAATTGCACGAACAACGCACTGCTTAATGGCAGCCTGCTCACCGCTCACTGAGACGACAGACAAAAGAAGAATGCTCGCGGTAAAAAGACGCCGTAGGTTGCGCTTTGCCGCCCTATGAGACCAGGCAGGACTTTCCACTCCACTAGTGGCTTTCGTCAGTCGGTTTGTCGCAGCAGTAGGCTTACCCCACTTTCGCGTTTTTCCAACCACCTAACTTTTTCGAAGGCAGGCGATGGCGGTCGATTGTGAACACCGCGAACGTCTTGTTGATACGTATGGAGGAACCTTCTCAGTCACTGCTCCGATGCGACGCCTTTCTTTTCGCCCAGACACAAAGTGTCGACTTGAACTCGTGTGGCAGTGCAGCTACTCGAAAGCGAAAATCGCGGTGGACGGCGATGTACGCGATTTGAAAGCGTCGATTTGGGTGGAGGAGGGAGACGGACGAAAGGTTGAAGAATGTCAGTTTATTTTCATTCGGGGTTTATAAATTTAAAGTTCTTTGCAGTTTTCGATGTTCAATTGAATGCGCGTCAAGTGGTCGATGCCGGATTGTATCATCGTCTTGTACGCTGCAAAATCTGGACGGAAAAATGTCCGTATTGTGAAGAGAAACTGAAAGCGGGTTGCAGAGCAGAAATCGGCTCTCTGCGTTTGGAGGTTAGTTTCCTTGTCGATCGGCAGATTTTTCGTTAAGCTTGAAGTGTTAAAGGCAATACTAAACGAAAACAGAAGCCACATTTTCCAAACCGCTCGTTGTTTCAGATTGTAGAGTTGCAAAAGTTGAACAAAAAACTGACTGCTCAGGTTTCAAGCCACAAGCAGCAGCTGGAAGCCGTCAAAACCGGTGTAATGATCGAGCTGCAAACCAACGGGCAGCTCCCGGCTGCTTTCTGGTCGATGAGAGAGACGGGCGAGCACACGGACTTTCGGTTGCTGGTCGGCAGCGAGGAGATTAAGGCGAGTCACAACTTAGCTCTCCGTTCATCTAATCCTCATTTTGCAGGTCCACAAACTCGTTCTCGCTTCGAAAAGCGGCTTCTTCAACGAGGAACTTCGCGCGAATCCGGAGAAGACAGAGCACGTGGTCGAAGGAATCGAAGCAAATGTCCTGAACCGAATGGTCGAATTCGTGTACCGCGGGCAGCTAGGCGGTCTGGAGATGGATGCCCGCGAGCTGTACGTGGCCGCTCGTCGCTTCCAGATCGACTCGTTGATCGTGAGTTCCCGCTCCAATTCCATTCATCGTTCCATTGCTTTAGACGGAGTGCACGCGAGTGTTGAAGGCGAGCATTTCGAGCGAGAACGTCGCCGATTTGCTCGTCCTTGCCGCTCGGAACGACGACCGCGAATTGGGCGACTTTACGATTGAGTTTGCGGAGAAGAGCGGTCACAAGTTGGAAATGCTCCTGGACCCGTCGATCAAATCGCTCATCCGCAACGAAACGGACACATACGAGAAGATTGTGGAGTGGATGGAATAAGCGTCGGTCGATTATTGTTTTGTATGCAGGTGTTGCTCTTTGTGAATAAAAAAAGAACAGTTGGTCGGTGAATTTCTGAGGGAACCATAAACAGCAAACTTGAAGATCAAAAAAGCATTTGCCGGGCCTGGCCCGGCGTTTTCTCATGCTTTTTATTAACCTTGCAAGAGGTGGAACGTGAGCGATCATTTGTCTCTGCTGCACTTCTTGTTCGTTCCATCCGCCGACTGCGTGCCGCTGGCAGTTTGAAAATCCTCGAATGTCACCGTTGCTTGCTGAGGGCGGTTTTTTGACGTAACATATGAACAAGCAAAATGCACAATTGATCCATCTCGTCCCACTTTCCAAGTAGCTTTTGCGTTATTGCAAACTGTAGACAAAGCAAAAACGGACCACGATTCTACAAACTCTGTTTGCTGATGACGAAGTGAGCACGGGCGTGCACCGGCCGGGCCGGCTTATCGTCTCTCACACGGTGAACGCGTACAAAGAGCCCAATCAGCGGCCAGACGACGGCTCTCGTCGATCAAAAGCCCAGCAATGGCGACCCGGCAGTCCGCCGCGATTTCTTTTGAGCCCTCTTCTGTGAACATCCTCGCGTGTCTTGAGGCGATGGCCGAGAGTGGAACGGCCTTCACGGGCCGATCCTTTTTCCGCGCCCGCAGAGTAGTCGTTTCCATCCGCAAAGACTTCAGGTCAATACAATCCTGCACAAAACCTTAAGACGACTGTTTTTGGCCCGCACAAAAGAACGCAATAAGAATTGGCGCTCATTATAACACAAGATGCTCTAAAATTCGCATTATTCTCTCTTGTATCTTCACACAACAAATCAAAGGCTGAACGCTGGCTTATCCCTTTCAATTTAACAGAACAAGCGCTCAACGGCTAAGTGGACAAAGAGTTGCTTCCGCTCGCTTATTAGGAAGTTTCGTGACCAAGCAGATAGGCGCTTTTTTAGCTGATCGCAGGTTGCCGCTTGCAAACGCAAGGTCTTGCCACGATCCTGGCGTTGGCTTTTCTTTTTCTGCTCATTCGCACCGCGTTCAGTCTTCTTTGTTTTGCTCCGACCGATCGGTTGTTCTCGGCCGCGAACTCCCGCATTTTCGGACGTCGCCGGTCTTCTCGTCTTGTTCATCTACGAATTCTGTGGTCAGTTTATCTCGTTTTGTTAAATTTGAACGTGTAACAGCACCTTCGCTTTTCTTTTAGCTCTTGTACGAAAAATGAACGAATCCTTGGGAATCATCCGATTTGTTGCAGATCATGAAGCTGTGTGAGCACGCAATGGAGAAGACGAGCGAGATGTGGGTCTCGCGGGACGTGTACGCGAACATCGGATGGAGCGAGCGAAGCGAGGCGGTTCACTTCGATCACCGCCCGGAGACGACCTTCTTCTTGGTGGCCGCAACGAAGAACGAGGGGATCGAAGCGCGAGTTGAAATCGACGATCTGGGCGAGAACATCGTGTGCAACATTTACGCGCATCACGACGGGCAGACTTTCTGCGGATCGGAGGGTACGTGTGGGATTAACAGGTGTTGTTTAATCTTTGATTAGGCGCCGACGTGAAGAACCGCAAGCTGCTGATCACGGGGCACGTGGGCTTTGAGTTCTTCACGATCGTGTGCTCCCTCCACATGGGCTGCCGTTCGTGCTTCGTGGACGCACCGCCCACGAACCGTTCGATGCACTACGTGCTCTCTGCGATGGGCCAGATGGTTTGTTGTTCGAGAAGTTCCTCTTCCTTTCGTCCGCTTGCAGATTCGAGAGCAGAACACGTCGATGGCTGCGGAGATCACTCGCTTGACGGCGGAAGTGAGCGCCGCCGTCAGCCAGAACGCGGACGAACTGCTCGTGTTCGCCGCCCGGAACGACCGGCTGTGGGCGCTGCGGACGGCGGGCGAGCTCACCGACTACGGCCTGCTGGTGGACGGGCAGAAGATCGAGGTACTGGCTGCTCTCTTCCCTCCAATTCTCCTCGTTTGATTGCAGGTCCACAAGTCCGTGCTGGCCGCCCACTCCTCGTTGTTCGCCGCCGAATTCCGCACGAATCCCGACAAGACGGAGTTCCTGATCGAAGGCGTCAGTCGGGCGGCCGTCGAGGGCGTTGTCGAGTTTGTGTACCGCGGCCGCGTGGAGGAATCCGCGGCTTCGGCGGTCGAGCTGTACGAAGCGGCCGATCGGCTGGGCGTTTTGGAGTTGAAGGTGCGTCTTCCGTTCTTCCCCATCTAGCCCGCTCGTTCGTTTCTTGCAGAAGAAAAGCTACGAGTCGATGGAAGTCGGAATGACGCTCGAAAGTGCCGCCCTGCTCCTGGTCGAGGGCGTGAAGAACAACCACGAAGAGATGATCCGCACGGCCGTCGAGTTCGCCGAGCGGAACGGCAGCAAGCAGCAATTCGGCTTCCACGCGCGCATTCGTTCCCTTATGCGCGTGGACTTGGATTTGTTCGAGAAGGTGTTCAACTTGTTGGGATAGTGATCCGTTCGGGTTTTGTTTGTTCCGTCTTTCGCGAGTATAAATTCGTTTGGTTTGCTCAGATTTTTTGTTCAAATGGACGCTCTGCTCCGTCCGCTGCTCCTGCGCGAACGCCCGCTCGATCCACGAGGTCAACAGCCGCGCGACTGGTGAACATCGCGCCGGTTTGTTCGGCGGTGACATCCGTGAGCTCCCTTTTATTCCACCCGCTAATCAAAGCTTGAAGTGATGAGTGCGGGCGAAAAGAACGGAGTGGAAGCCTGCGAGACCCGCGGAAAGCGATGGACGTCGCGAAGGACCGGCAGGGATTGGCGCAATGGCCGAACAACACCCTCTTCTACCGCCTTTCCGACGAGTACGACGAAAACGTGTGGGCACTCACTCATCGTTTTCCGCTCACTCGCCGCTTGCTGACGCCGCCGCTGGACGCCGCCGCTGGACGCCCTGGAAACAAACAGCTGCTTCCGATTCGTCGACTATGAGCGGCAGCCGAACGCCAAGTGGAGCGGCGGGCGAATGGGCCGATCGGGTGCGTTTGCTCGGCCAAACCGTGCCAAAAGAAGGTTGCAGCTGGACGGCGACTATGCGCTCGATCGGGCCGCCGTCCCGCTCGACTTCATGCACGCCATCGGTTCGTTCAAGGCTTGCGCTTGCTCTTCACGTTCCTTCTTGTTTACGAGCGATCTCTTGCGCATTCAACTGTTGTTTGTCGCATCTACTCGGTTGAGATCTTTTAAAGTTCACTCGAGCGAGAGATCAGCACGTGCTGAACAGTCTTTGAACGAACAAAAAGCGAGAACTCACTTCTTTTTTGCAGCTCAACGACCGGACAGGTGGGCGAATGAGGCCTCTGCCTACTCACCACTTTGTGCAAACGATCGTTTGGCAGAACGCGGCGGACGTCTTTCCGCACCAAAGTCTGCAAACCGACTATCAATGGCTTGAATTCGGCGTGCTGCAGACCAGTTCGACCTCCACGCTGACTCGTGACGCCGTACCACTTCGATTCGGTGATCACTTGGGTCTTCGGGTGGTCTATGGGAGTGAAGCATTGTGGTGAACGTGGGGAAGAGCGGTCAAAACCCTTTTATTATTCGTTTCGTTTAGTCATGCACGACGAGGGTGAGTGGTCGCTCGGTTGATTCAACTGCTCGTTGCTTCCTTTAAACACCATCTTCTTCAAGGACGTCGATCAGAAAGCGAAAGAAGGTGCCCGTCTGCTCTCGTCCTTGCGGATTTCGAGGGCAATGGGAGGATCGCGATGAACCGGAAGCTCTCAAAAAGCTGAAGACCGTCGCCAACTGCCCTTAAAGTTGTGGCAAGCGCGAGTCGAAGACACAACCGAACGAGAGCTATTCGGGGGACGCGCGAAGAGATCGAGACGGAAGTCAAGCAGACAAACGGGCGGAAAAGCGAGCAGGAATTCGGTGGAACCCGGAGCGAGGGGCCGAGCGAACGGCCGAGTGGTCCAAAAAGGTCGACTAGAAGTGGTGTGAACAGATCGAGCGGATTGAAGAAACCGAGTGGTCCAATGAAGAAGGCGGTCGCCGGGCGAAGAACTCGCAGAAATAAGCGACCGGGCGGCCCGAAGTCGCGTGCGTGAGACGTGAACAAGCGGTCGTCGAATAGATCAACTGTTGCATCAAAAAGTGGCGTTTGGGGAGTGAACGGACCGCAGAGCCCAAAAATTCGAGCAGCAGTTCCTCACCGTGTTCTCGAGAGCAAGAAGCGTTCTTGTACGCTGAGGAGTGTCCATCAACAAGCAGCTGCACAAGAGCAAACGCACGGGATCTCGTGCTGAAAGTGAGTTCTTCTGGCGTTCTTGTTCCGTGCTTGAGCAGAGGCAGCGACGGCCTCACCCCAAGTGCTCGTTCTTCAGCTGGCTTTTTGAGATGGAAGTCATCTTGAAGTTTCCATCGGGCAGAAGGTGAAGAAGAGGCTGCAGATCTCGCTACAGGAAAACGATTCACGAGGGCACAGCCCCAGGGATCTCCGTCGTGCACTACCACGTCCGAGAGCAAAAGACCGACAGCTCCAGAAGCAAAAGATGAATGCGCCAGGGGGGAATTGAACCCCCGTCGAATGCTCGCCTCAAACGAATGGAAGGCATCCATGCTACCATTACACCACTGGCGCGCACACTCCTCGACTCCACGAAACGAAACGCCCTTGGGCGGTCGCCCCCGGCTGGTCACTTGCGGGTGGAGCGCGCGGGAAAGCCCGCTGATTGCGGTTGCTGATTGGCTAAAAAAGGAAGGCGGATGATTGAAGAGGTTTGATCGGAAGGTGATTGTTCAAGGAATCCGGTTGAACTGGTCGCAGGTGATTGTGGTGAGGTTCGAACAAAACGAGAACGCCGACGTGTCCTCTGTGGATCGAGAGGTGAGACGATTGACGGCGAGCAGAAGCTGCAGGCTAAAACGGAAGCGTGTGTTCGACCGGTTGCGCAAGAGGCCGTCCACCCGCTCGGGATAAACACGCGACACTCTTCACGCAAATCGACTTGTTGCGTCGTCGAATTTGCATCGGAAGCCGGCCGATCGGGCAGGTATAAAAACCGCGCTGCTCGCTCGCTCGGCGCCTTCGTTCTCCGCTCTCCTCGCCACTCACACCCCTCCGCTCCTCGTTCACGATGCTCCGCTCCACGCTCGTCGTCGCGCTCTTTGGCGTCCTCGCGCTCCACGTGTTCGTCGGGATGCCGCCGCACGTGGACGCGCTCAAGTGCTACGCCAATGCCGAACATGGTGGAAGGCTCGAAAAAGACGGCTGTTCTTGCTGCTTGAAGGGCACCACTTCGAATGGCACTGGTTGGGGGTGTGAGACCCGCGAAAAGGACAAAAAGTACAGGGTGTCCCAGCCGAAAGTGACGATTTGAGCCGGGAATTTCTCGGCCAATAGTGAACCGTTTTTCACGCGGTTTTTTGCTACGTGTAGCCTGAAACGGGAAGTTTTGTTTGATACCAAACGCATGCTCAACTTGTGTCTCTAACCGTGAGAAACCGACAAAAATGTTGAAACAACGTCATTTTCGGCTGCTTTTCGCCGTGTGGATTTTCGCGTCGGGAGTCTTGCGGACACTTGGTTTGAGCACCTTGGCCGACGATTTTGAGCTTTTCTTTGCTGGTTTGCCTCTTTTAACGATTGGGAATCGAAAAGAACATCTCAGGCTGCATTGACGTTCATTCAATTGCTCAATGTGATTCTTTTCCAGTCCGCTAGAAGCAGAAAACCGCAAAGTTAAGGGATCTTGCCTTTTTGAGATTTGTGTTGCTCGCAAAGAGATATTAACCGAAACATTTTTACCAAACAAAACTTCCCGTTTCAGGCTACACGTAGCAAAAAACTGCGTGAAAAACGGTTCACTATTGGCCGAGAAATTCCCGGCTCAAATCGTCACTTTCGGCTGGGACACCCTGTAAGTCGATCGCTTCCTTCTTCCTTGTTTCGATCGTTTACTTTCAGTTGCACTGGATGCATTCAAGACACCGGCGGGTCCTTGTGCTTCTGCAGCGACAAGGACCTCTGCAATAGTGACGCCTCGCCCGACGCCACGCCGAACTTCTCGGCGGGCACCGCCCTCTTAATGCTCGCCGCAGTCGCCGCTCTCGTGATCCAAATCTTCGCCTTCTGATCGTGCGGCCATCCACCCGTCCTTCTTCTTGTGCTGCTGTGTGTCCGCTTGTCCGTTTGAATAAACGTGCTTCTTCAAATCGGTTCTTCTCCCCTCAACCGAAGGAATAATCATCTCTTGCGTGAGCAACTTTGACAAAGAAAACAAAGAAAATCACAGGCGACTAGAAATCGACTTCGAATCAAAAGGAAGCAGTCGTCTGCCTACTCCAACGTATGCCCGAAAGATTGCCCAGCGGAGCGGCCAGACGACGGCGGGGAACGTCGGGGGATTGCGGCGGAATTAATCGCGTCATTTCGTTTCGCTCCGCTTTTCCGCCGGCCGGCCGAAAGGTCGCCGCGCGGCGATTGCGATCGCTCGCTCGATGGACTTCATAATGAGCGGCCGTTTTACAAAACGAGCGAAATGTTTGCGGGAACGAGCGATCGCGGCCCGTCCGTTTTTCCCGCTGTGCAACGACACTCGACCGCGGCCCTCGTCATCGGCGGTCTTCTCTACAAGCCCAGAGAACCGCTGGCCGATGTCTCTCAAAGACCGGTGCTTCGATGGAATGAGGACGTTCTAATCGATACCATCAACAGTCGCTGCTTGCAACGAGCGAAATAAAGAAGTGGAAACAACCCACTCGTCGTCCACTTGTTGATCTCCACTTCAATCCGAATTCCTCCTTCAATCTCCCCCAATCACCTCGCCTCCCTTCCGTTCAACCGATTCGGCCGACTCGGAACGAAAGACGAAAAGCGGCCGGGCGTTGCGCAAGCGGGCGCCCAGGCGGCGAGCGGAAAGAACGACCGGCGAGGCGCTTCGGATCGCGGCGGCGGGCCTCCCAGACTTTACGCTGGAATTCGGCAAGCGGGCCGACGCGGCCGCCCGCCCGAAATTTCGGGCGCCCGGCGTCGTCGATCGGCGGAAAGCGAGCGGCCGGCCGGGCGGTCGGCGGCGATCGGAGGGCGTTCGCATGGACCGTCCGTCCTGTCGGCTCGTTCTGCCCCTCGTCCTTTCTTTCTGCGAGCGGTACTGGTTTCTGCTTTCAGCCAGCGAGTGGTCGGTCGTCGTTTAACGAGTCGATCACCACTCGTTCCTCTGTTTCTTCTTTCTTGTTGCTAATTAATGGACTCACCGCATCCGATTACTCAGTTCCCACTCGCACTTTGATTAGCAGTCAACAACAAACCTTCTCGTTCACTTCTGTTTACTCGGATTGCTAACCTTCGCGTTGTCGATCGACCAACCAGTACCCACTTGTTTGTTTGATCGACGAGCGAATTTCCGCTGTTTTCCCGTCATCTCCAGTCTTCTGTCGCCTTTCCGCATTGAGCCGATGACTCACGCACTCGCGATCACTCGTGATCTCGTTTCAGCCGCCGCTTTCTGTTCGCCGATCGCGCGCTTGCTCCCCGCTTTCCCTCGTTCGCGCTCGCGATGGCCCGGAAGCGGAAGCGAGCCGCGAACGCCGCGGCCGCCACGCCGCCCGTCCAGCGCGCCAAACGGAAGGCGGCGCGCGTCGCCAAGAAGCTCGCCGACTGCTTCGGCGTGCGCTGGAGCGGTCGGGTCGCCGCCAGCGACCTTGCGGTTCGTCTTCCCTCCACCCAGCCACTCAATCGATCGTTCGATCGCTCGTTGCAGCTGGAGCAAAAGCGGCAGCTGGAGGCGCAAATTCGGTTGGCCGCCAACGAGCGCGACCTCGAAGTGGCCGAGTGCGGCGCGAAAGGTCGTGGACTGCGGACGTTGCGGCCGTTCGCGCGCGGCGAGTTCGTCCTCGAGTACAAGGGTTCGTCTTTCCGCTGTTTATTTGTGGGCACTCCTTTTTGTTTGCTTCTTTTTGGAGTCGAACGGAAGCGCTGAGATTCGGCTGCAAAACTGTACGAAAGAAGTCATTTCGAGTACGTAGTTTTGTTCACTTATTTCGGCCACTTCTTGCCACTCCATTTCAAGCGACTTGTTTTGTTTTATTAATCCCCGCCCATTCCTCAATCCTTACCGCTCTCAACTCCTCTCCCTTTAGGCGACCTCCTCGACCAATCGGAAGCGGTGGCGCGCGAGCGGCGCTACGAGGACGACCCGTCGGTCGGCTCGTTCATGTTCTTCTTCAAACACAAAGACCGCCGGTGGTGCGTGGACGCGACCGCCGAGTCGCCGCACAAGTGCCGACTGCTCAACCACTCGGTCGCCCGGCCGAACCTCCGGCCGCGCCTCGTCGAAGTCGACCACTCCGTTCGAATTTGTTTCTTCGCAATTCGGGACATCGGCGAGGGCGAGGAGCTGCTCTTCGATTACGGTGAGCTCTCATTCTTTGGAGTTCTTCGGCTAACCATTGGCTTTGCAGGCGACCGCTCACCCACCAACATCGCGGACAATCCGTGGCTTCGAGACTCCTAAATGACGAAAATTCGCTTCCATCCGATTCGATTTGGGTTTTTCCGAGAGATTTCTACATTCCGTTCACATGTTCTCGTTTCTAACTCGTTGTTACTGGTTTCCACTCACTCCGATTCGTTTGAGTCAAGGGTTGATTTCTTTTTGTTGTTTGAAGTATGCGAGATACTGGTAGCTGTTTGGTGGAATAAACTCGGCTGTTTGGTCATTGAAGGTTGTTCGAGGTCAAGGTTGAAGTCGAAATGAAACTTGCCAGCAAGTGAACACGGTGGCGTCGGCACTCGTTCCACAAAAATCTGAGGAAATGAGGATGAGCATCAGGCTCACGCTGCGTACTTCTTTTTGTAGCTACCCGCCGTCTTTACCGCCTTTTCTTTCAAGCGTCTAAAAAACCGCTGGCCAAAGAACAAAGAAAAGAGGCAAATGAGTGCACTCTTCCGCTCCTAAACGCCTTCCCCACTCCGATCGCCCGCATTCCGCCGGTGGGAGCGGTAGGTGGCCATAAATCAGAACACACGTACGAGTGGACCCGCCGGCCGGGAAGGCGGAAGGCCGAAAGGCGGCGAGTGCCCGATTAATTCGATCCAACTTGTCGGCCGGGAGGCCAAAAGCTCGGCGGCGGTGGCGATCATGCATTTCGAAGTGAAATCGAGACGACGTGGACACGTGCACTCGCTCGCTCGCCCTCGAATTTGGATTCCAATTCGAATTGAAGTGGAATTGGGTTGCGGCATTGATTGACGTTTCCCGGACACTTTGAGGGCTCGCTTGTTTGTTTCCATGTTTCTTCCATGTCGTTTCGCTCGCTTCACCGTACACCTTCGTTTCAATAGCCTCAATGGTGTCCGCAACACGCGATCCGTCTTTCTTTCATTGCTTGAAGACCATTACCGTCTTCATTCACTTTACCTTTCTCTCCTTGTCGACGGCCTCGAATTCTAACACGAGCGTTTCACGAAACGGTCGCGTGTTCGAAGAAGACCGTCCATTCCGCGGGTCATTGCACCTTCAGCGAACAACGAGACTGAACTGACGAGCAGACAAGAGTGTGGGGATGATCGATCTCTGCTTCGCGTTCGAGTCGAAGCGGGCAGTCTTTGAGCTTTCCGGTCGCCGGCCGCCGGCCGAAAAGCGGGAAGAAGGGCGCTGATGGTCGTTTCGGGCGGGAAAACGAGCGCGTTGATTGATTTCGTGAGTTTTCGCCCGCGAAATGGACTCATCGCTTTCGCGGCCATAAACACGCACTTCATCCTCCGCCTCGCCTTTTGCCCCTCGTTCGGCGGATTCCCCCGAGAGCGATTCGCTGCGGGCGGTCGTTGGGCGGCGGGCGAGCGGGGCGGAGGTGATGAAAACGTCAAGAATGTTCGGCCGATTTGCGCGAACGGAGTGACGGAAGAGCGGCCGGAAGCCGGAGGTTCGAGCAGTGCGGTTCGCGGTACAAGACGAGAACAAACGGTCTGCTCGTTTGTCTTTCGGCATTGATTCTAACAAAAGGTTACGACAAAACGTGGGGATCTAATTGTCTTCCATCTCCGTTTGATTAGTTCATTCAATTTCGATTGAATTGACGCCTCCCGCTCATCATGGCGACAAGAGATGGAAACGAGTGAGTGACTCGCGGTCGCAAGTTCACGATCAAACGCAACGCCCGCTCGGCCACCCGCCGCCGCTTTTCGCGGAGAAATCGGCCCTCTTTCGCCCCACTCGCCGCCCGCCCGCTCGCAATCCTCCGAACTTTTTGTTTGAACCGCGCCGACGGCGGGCGGGCGGGCGGCAACAATCGCGGCATTCCCGTCGGCCGGACCGATCGGGACGACAAGGGCGAGCGGGCACCTGGTTTTTCTCGTCCCCCTTTCACCCCCGCTCGACCGCCCGCCCGCCGCTCCGTCGGCACTCGGCCGGCCGCTAATGAGGGCGAGACGGCGGGCGATCGAGCGGCCGAAACAAGCGGGCGGGCGCGACTCGTTTGTTTTCGGCAGTCGTTTTTCTCCCGCAATTGATTTGTCTGCGCTTCCGTCCATTTCGTCTTCCGATCCACTTTGATCCGTTTCGAATCGAGTGGTCGTGAATTGCCTTTTGACAATGGGTACGAATTCCTGACCTTCTTCGCATTCTTCTTATCGCTTGGCCATGGGCATTTCTTGCTTGGACATTCCTTACGTTCTTAAAAGTTGGCAATTGCGGGTCTAAAACAGAATGCCGCCGTTAGAAAAGCGGAATACAACTGTTTCTACGATCCGAAGAGGCCATTTCTTTGTTTGCGTCTTCCCACTCTACTCTGCTAATCGATCGCACCTTCCATTCCGCCATTCTCTCGACCTTCTTGTTCATCCTTCGTATACATCAACGCCCACCTATGCTCTTTGAATCGTATCGAACCGCTAGAACGAGATGAGCCAAACGGAGACCGGCGTGGGTGGTCGCGTCTAATTTCTTTTGCCATCGACCTCACGGCAATAAACGAAGAAGCGAAACGACAGGCGGCTAGTCGGACGGCCACCGGAAATTAGGCGGCGCCAAATTTTATCAAACGGCCGACCGCACCGAAACGGCGGCCGGCCGCTCGGAATTCCCGAATGGGCGGCGGCTTTTGATTGTTGCGCTAATTTCTTCTTCTTTCCTCCGCTTATCCGCTTCGTTTCGTTCGCCCGTTTGTTTGTTTGGCTGGAGGCCAACGGTCGGGGCGAACGAAGAGAACGGCAGACTTCACGGATGATCGATTTCTTTTCGCTGTTGATGAGGAGCACGTCTGGGAATTTTGAGACGCCAGATGCGAGGGCCGCCAGGTCAATTATGACTCTCGAATTCGAGCCACGTCTTTGTTCGATAGTCGTCGGATGATTCACGGAAGGAGAGGTCCGCGGCAAACTTATGTTGACCAACGTCACTACGTGTTGAAAACTTGGCAATTGAACGTGTATACAATTAATTTTCAATGAAAAAAGCACGAAAAACCCCCCCTTGTTTCAATCGCTTTCGCGATGGAAGGGGCACCGGTCGCGGTTTTTTGACCGGGGTTTAGCATATGTAAGGGCTTTTTGCTGTGCGAGTTGCCAGCTCTGGCAGCGCCCCTCGTGCTTCTCCTGATTGCTCAGGGTACCCATTGGCTTCCGAAGTCGGTATCGCCTGGGTTGGGCGAGAACAGCGGAGCTCGAATTACTGTTCCGAACAGGAATCGAACCTGCGAGCAACCAAACTCTGTGCAGCCGCATTACCTTTGCACTACACTGTCCTCTAATTTTCAATGGTTACCCAAAACTTTTCGCTTGGCACATCTGGAACATCTGCATATACCCGCTTTTACCTCCCCGTTTTACGTTCGGTTCGGGTCGAAACACGTGTTTCTCTCGCCTCACAACTCCTCTTTTTTTGGACTTTCCGGCCGCTCGCTCAAGCGTTTGCTGCCGGGATGCCGCGTCGCGCGGACCGCCTGATCGATTTGGTCGGCAACCGGCCGCCGCCCACCCACAAGCGATCGCTCGTGATCTACCGCGCGCCGCCCGGCTCTCGGCCGTCGTCGGTCCACTCGCCCCGCTCGCCGATGGCTTTTCGGTTGGACAGTCGGTGAGTTCTCGATGCTTCCTCTTGGGATCTTTGGCCGTTCAATTGAACGTCTTTCACGCCACTTGCTGCAACTGATTGCTTTACGACGTTCAGACTCGTCGCAATAAGCTACAGACTGCTGAAAGTCACAGCGATTTACGGCAGTCAAAACCTTATCCCCAGTTTTTAATGACTGCCCCCAATGCTTCTACCTCCAGTTCTTACTCTTTCTTTAGGCCGCCCTCCCAACTCTCGCGCCCGTCGCACGCCGGCAGTTTGCAGGGCGGGCCGCACACTCCGTTCTCGCCGCCGTTGGAGAGCGGCGAGGACATCCGCTCGATCGACGCGGCCGAGAGCGTCCCGTCGGCGAAAATCAGCGTCGTCGAGAACCGCGACGGCGACATCGAGCTCGTGGTGGAGAACGACGACGGACCCGTCCTTTTCAGCCTGCTCGAAGAGACGGACATCGAGGGCGTGCGCCACCTCAAAGACACCCGACATTCCACGAGGTGAGCTCCAGGGAGTGAAGCGGCGAGCGGAAACGTTGAAGCAATGGGAAGAACTGTCCTCTTGTGTCGCAAGCACAGCGTAGAATGTATGCGCTGTGCTAAATCGTTCTTTAATGGCTGCTACTACATTCGAACGACAGGCAGGAGCATTGAGGAAAGTCCAGAAAGAAAGAAGCCCACAATTCTTCTTGGGCCCGAGCAGACCCAATGCTGGACTAAAGAGCGAAACGCTTGATGCAACACTCGCCTCGTCGGTCCAATTCAATTCAAAAGCAGACGCTCGTAAATTCTGGCGCCAATTAAAAAGCAAAAAGTCGTCTGCAAACTACGTGATTTCCGCCGCTTTTCGTTTGTTCGTTTGTTGCACGTGTTCCCGCGAGGCGTCCAAATGTGCGTGAAGAATGCGGCCGTTTTGCACATGCGGGCGAGCGACAAGATGCGTTTGATTGCCGGTTATCCGCGAAATTCATAACCGCCCGGCGGAAACGAATGCCCGCCGCCTCTCCGTCGTGATCCCCTGCCCGAGCCTCCGCCCATTCGGCCGCCCATTCGGCCGCGATTTATGGCCGAAGAGCGGCGGGGAGGCGGTTTTGTTCGGCTTCCACGAACAAAACCCCGTTCTTCTTCCTATTGGATTGAAACTGCTGATGGGGAGGTGAACAGAAGAATCGGATGCGTTATTTAAGCATTCTGGTCGCTGTCTGAACCCTTCAAGAACTCTCGCTAATCGACTCTTGATCCCGCTAACCCCCGCAAATGATCCCGATCCACGAGATCTTCCCCGAACTGAAAGGCGGTGAGCGGCAGTCGGCGCCAAAGTAAACCCAAAAATCATCGACCGCTCACTCCACTCACTATTTCTCGTCGGTTTGCAGGTACATCTGGGCAACGGTGATCCTCGTGTTCGCTCTTCTCGCCGCCTATCAAATCTACACGCAAGTGCAGTTGTACGTCACGACTCCCATTTCCGTAGGCTCACTCTAAATTTTAACGAGCCAACCCGATTGCAGACGAACATCGAGGCGGACTATCCCAGCGAAATCGCGTTTCCGGTCGTTGCGATTTGCAACAACAATCAGTAAGCTCAAGGGCACACTCTTCCCCCTAACCACTTACGAATTGCAGGTATCGACTGACGTACCTGACGGGCGCCCGACTGCTCAATC
This sequence comes from Aphelenchoides fujianensis, assembly GCA_024699865.1. Taxonomy (NCBI): domain Eukaryota; kingdom Metazoa; phylum Nematoda; class Chromadorea; order Rhabditida; family Aphelenchoididae; genus Aphelenchoides; species Aphelenchoides fujianensis. The sequence goes on along the minus strand of JAMPIO010000094.1, from coordinate 240,233 downwards.
GGCGACCTCGCGGACGCCACGGTCATGCCGAAGACGAGCGGCTTCATGCGTCGAACGAGAGCGATGTTTTCAACCGGGTACGCCCATTCTCTTCAATTGGATGAGCGAAGGTCATGGGAGTTTGCGGCGGTTCTGCACGATAGAAGTCGTCCTGAACGCTACGTTCACTCACTTTCTGTTAATTGTGCTAACTTCTTTCGTTCTATTCATATTTCACACTATGAAGCTTCTGGAGCAACCTGACTGCGTCTCATTTCTTGCAGGCTCTCAGCAGTGCTCGAGACATGGACGCGATGAATTTCTTGCGGAACGCGGGCCATTGGAAGAAGTCCGCTCTTTCCTCTCCTTCCTCTCACTCACTCCCTTCAGAAAGATGATCCTCGGTTGCACGTGGCCGAATGGAACGCGTTGCTCCCACCGCGACTTCAAGGAAGTGTGGACGTTGACTGGATTGTGCTGGGCGATTAACACCGACCCGATGCGTCCGCTCAAGGTCTACGGAGCGGGTTCGTCTTCTTCTTTTTGTTAAGCAGTTGCACGTTGAACGCGGGGAGGCCGTGTAGTCCAGTAGTATTTGCAAATGACTGACAGCTAAATCCAGTCTGTTTACCGCTGGACTATCGGCGTCTCCACGTAGTGCTCAAAGCATTCAATCGACCCTCCTCCTTCTCACTTCCCTCGTTCAGGTCCCCGCCACGGCCTCAAACTGCTGCTGAACATCGAGCGCTACGAGCGAATTGAGAGCTGCACACCGCGCTTCCGCACCACGTCGCTGCCCGGCCTCAAGGTTCTGCTCTACAACCAGACGGACGTCGCGCTCTCGTCGCAAGAGGGCGTGAACCTGCCGCCCGGCTACTCGTGGGACATTCCGTTTCGGATGCAGAGCGTTCGTTCCCTTCGTTCACTTGTTCCAATCCCCGCGTTCTTTAGCGCCAGAAGTTCGCGGGCGGCACGTGCGAGCAGGAGACCGAAGAGCAGAAGGCGATTTCGATCTCGCAGTTCGACCACCCGCAGAACGTCCGCACGTGCGTTCTCCGCAGATTCCTGAGCCACGTGGAGCGAACGTGCAACTGCTCGATGCGCAAGGCTTACGATCGAAAGCCTAATGGTTCGTTCCGGTTATTGATGCAGTTTTTGTCGCTGGCCACTCTTCTACACGTGTTCTCAAGGGAGTCTGCTAGTTGCAGGGCTTGGCCGTAGACAAAAAGGGGCAAAAGACACCTATTTCTACCGTTCACTGACGACACCAAACGCAACGGGGCCTTTTGGGCGATTAGTCTTCACAAACAGAAAATTTGCATGAATATCTGATCATTTCAACGATTTCGTCCCGCTACTCGCCTTTTTCTTCCCGCCTGCCTGCCGCAAAGGATAGGCGGCGGCGTGTGGGCGCACGCACACGTCTATCTTTCATCACGTAGCACGCTGCCGTTCCACGGAACGGTGCTTGAAACGGAGTGTGTTCGTCCATACCCCCTTGAAAGCACGCGAACCCGTCAGATCTCGCAAGTTAAGCAAGGGTGGGCCTGATTAGTACTTGGATCGGAGACGTCCTTGGAATCTCAGGTGACGAACGCCTTTTTTACTTGTCAAATGAAAATGTTTTGATTGGCGTGATGGGAGTGAGGAATGCCCGAAATTTGCAGTGCGTTCGTTTAGCCAAGCTTTTTATTTTTCTATTTTAACAAAGCGGAAGTCGGTGGTGTTCTCTTGCAAAAACTCGCTGTCTAGAAGGAACGCCCAGCGAGGAACGTTGCGCATCCTTCCTCCCTCCACTCCATCCGCCATTTGCTCGTGTTGCAGAGAAATTTCCCGTCTGCAACGTGCACGAGTTCTACGCGTGCGTGGCGCCGCTGCAGAAGTGGGGCAACGACGGCGGCTTCTCCACGTACGGCTGCAACAATCCGTGCGAGCAGATCGACTACATCGCTTGGCAGGACATGGTCGGCACTCTCCTCATCCTCCCTACTCATCCCTGTGGTTGCAGAACGAGCTGCCGAACAACATCTTCCCGAAGATCATGGAGAACACGGACACCCACTTCGACCACAACCAGGAGCTCTCCGAGGAGGACGAGGAGGAGGACGACGACGTTCGTGTACTCCCCTCCTTCTTTCCTTCCTCCCCGGTTTGCAGGCCTATCCGGACGAGCTGGAAGCGCAGTTCAAGTGCGAGAACAACCAGCTGCTGGAGGACAAAGTGATCGACGAGATCAAGCGATCCGCCTACCTCGCGTACGAAAAGCAAACCCGCTACCAGGAGGACATTCTGCTTCGAACCAAGCGGTTGATCACGAAGGTGAACCAAACGGCCAATCGGTTCGTCCACCTTCTTTCCGTTGGTTCAATCTTTCGGCTGTTCAGGTTGATCGAACTGCGGTGGGGATGGCACGAGGAGGACTTCGTTGGAGTTCACGTACGTTCGTTGTTTCTCTAAAAGGTTGTGGGAGAATGGGTTCTGGTAGCTTCTCATTGCTAACATAACACTAGCTTTCTTTTGCTGTCAATTCACACCGAACAGCTGTCGAACGACGACTGATTGTGGGAAGCAACCTAAAAGCAGCTCCAACTGCACAAGAACCAGCACGCCGAAAAGACGCAGCCGAGAACTCGGCTACCCCTCCCGCAACCCCCACCTTATTGCAGATGCGCCTGTTCGAATACGTGCCCTGTTTCGCGAACATGACCGACCGCCACCGGCCCGTCTTCGACGCCATCCGAAATCCGCAGAGTCGCTCCGAAGAGCACCGTTCGCGGCTGCTGCACCAGCTGCTGGACGCGCGGAACGCCTCGCAGTCGGCCGACCACTTCAAGACGATCAGCGACGTGAAGCGGGAGTTCGGCGAGCGGGCGGAAGAGCAGCTCGCCGCGATGCTCGAAACGGAGTCGCTGCTCGTCTTGTTGACGAAAATCTACGACAAAACCAACTACAATCACTACCTGCCGGAGAAGCTGAAGCGAATGGATCGCATCCTCGCGTTGATGAACAAGTACGAGAACGGAACGCTCCAGAAGAAAGTGTGGGCCGAGGCCATGCAGACGCGCAACATGCGGCGCTTCTTCGATGAGGACATCTACGAAGTGCCTTCCCTTCTTCATTGCTTCCATTCATTTTGTTGTTTAGAATTGGTATAACCCGGTGGTGAAGGACCTGGACACGAACATCCTGAAGACGATCCGCCTGATCGACGACATCCTGCCGAAGCTGAAGCGGACTGCGACATTCAGCAATGGGTTCGAGGTGCGTATAGGGGATATTGGGTTGGGTTGATCGGTCGTTTGTGGTCTGCATTTCGACTTGTTTCAAGGGACAAGGAGGGACTGAAAGCCAACCTTTGTTGCTCGTTTACTTGCATCACACTCTTGTTCGTTGTGATACTTTGGGTAGCTTTGCAAGGAGGTTGTTCACTTGCCTCATCCACTCGCTCGCAACAACTTTCCTCTTCTTCTAACTCATCCCTTGCTCTCTTCAGATTGGCTCGACAATTCTGTTCGGCGACTCGCTGCAGGAACACCTCACGTCGTACGCCGCCTTCATGGACGACATCCTCGCGTGCACCACGAACGAGCTGCGCAATCAGAGCGCGACCATCCTCGAGGAGTTCCAGAAGGCGATGCACAACTTCCAAACGGCGTGCAACAACCTTTTCAACAAGGAACTCAACGACTACCTCAGCAATTTCGCCTTCGGCAACAAATTCGTGCAAGAGAACTTCGCCCAAGTGAACGTCTTCCTGCACAAGATGAACGTCGAGACCTGGAAGCAGGTGGGTGTTTTTCGCTTGGAATTGGGGAGAGGAGAACGTTTTGCTGATTTCACCATTGGCAGAAAGAAGGCAATGTTTTGTCGCTAGACGAAAATGGGAGTGAGTTGGTTGGCCACTGCGAGTGGCACACGAAGTCATGATTTAAACCTTTGAAGAGCAAACGTTTCCCTATCCTCTCGCTCGCGATCCCCAACGTTCTCATTCCATTCGACCGTTTCAGGACTCCACCTACTCGGTCTGGTCGCTGTTCTGCGACATCGGCGGCGCGTTGGGTCTCTTCCTGGGCGCCTCGTTGTTGACGTTGATCGAACTCCTTTACCTGTGCTTCCAGTACGGCTTTTGCCGGCCGCGGAACCTCAAGTCGGGCAATTGGTGAGTGCAGGGAGCTCGTTTAATTGGATTGGATTGATTTGGAGTGACTAACCGCGTGTTTCTGCTTGCAGCAAGGACGAGAACGACAACGAGAAGCCGCCGATCGTCGAGGAGGAGGACGAGGAAGACGCGAAAAAGGACTGATTGCTGCCTTCTAACCATTGATCTTCTTGTTCATTCGCTTACAACTGATCTTCTCCCAGCACTCACTCATTGGCCACTCACTCGCTTTTTTTACCCCGAATGTCATGCATTGATTACCGGTAATCCTCGACGCTCTTCGCTGTTCGATTCTCATCAGTTTGCATTTACTGCTTTGGTATGCCCATAAACTTTAACTTACGGATCGAGCGGATTATCCAATGGTTCGAGTGGGGGAGTAACAAAAGCAGGAAGTTGTTGAGAAAAGAATGCGCGATCTACTCATCTCTAGCGTCTACTGACCCTTTTCAACTAATCCTCACAGCACTCGAATCGTTTTTCGTAACAAACCAACCGCTGCAGGCTGTACGACGGAACGCATCGCTACCGCATGGGGCTGGGCAAACACCTCCGGCGGGCCTCCGAACGCCTCCGCAACAAGCGGGAGAAGAGGAAGCGAGCGGCCGAAGAGGTGGCGAATCCCAACACGTCGGACAGCAACGAGGACGATCCGAAGGCCCCGCTCCAACGGTCAAAAGGCCGCGCGCCTTCCTACTCGCCGCTCTCCGACGTCACCGAGGAGGTGAGCGCGGGCGGGAATGCGAGAATGCAGCCGCTTAGAATGGGTGAAGGCGGGCGGGATAAAAAAGCTGGCGGATCCAGCAGCTTGAGAGCGAAGTTCTTGGGCGCTTCTTTCGTTCCGACTTCTCCAGGGCGCTGATCGCAAACGGCAGACCTTTGCATCAATGAGTGATCTCTCGTTCATTCTTCCGTTTAGAGCAACGACCCGGTCCTCTCGCGCAGCTTCGAGGCCACCGAGTTGACGCCGATGATCGCCGAGGAGCCAAAATCAAAATCCAAATCGAAGAGTCCAGCAAAAAGCGAGGAGAAAAGTGAGTTCTTTCGAGCGAAAGTCGCAACATTCGTTCGATTCCAGCGCCCGAAAACCCGGCGGTTCGCATTCCGATGAACGAAACGGCGCCGCCCACCTCGGCTGTTCGCCCGCGACCTCGCCGCCCGAACTCCGCGCTGCTGAACTCGTCGACGAGCTCCGCGACTCCGCCGCCTCCCCTACCGAGTCGCCCGACTTCGATGCCCGTGGCGCAGCCGCCAACTCCCGAACGATCGGCCGCTTCGACGCCGCGCGCCTCCGCTGACGAGTTGCAGCGAGCAGGTGCTCCAGCAGGCGCTCCAGCGGGCGCTCCACCTGGTGCTCCAGCGGCCGCTCCAGCTCGCCAAGAACCGGGCGGAGAGCGCACTTCGCCGCCGTCGGATCCCGAGCAGCAGCCGCGGCGGCCCTCCGATCCTTCCACTTCGACCACGACGACGACGACGAGCACGGACGCCTCGTCGCCTCGATCGGGGCGGCGCGTCCCGCGGCTCGTCCTCGCCCCGCCGCCTCCTCCGACGATCAACGAAACGCTGCGGCTCGACGAACGCGGCGAGCCGACGGCCGGCGGCGGCGAGGAGCCCGAAGAAAAGCAGACGACCGTTTGATCCCCGCCCGTGTTTCTTCTTTGTTGTTTGTTCGGTGTAACTTATTGCCTTTCGTTTCACAATCGAATGAACTCCACTTGTTCTCCGTGAGGGTGGTGGTCAAGAGTCTGTTGGTAGAAGCGAGGAGAGCTGAAGCTTGCGGGGTGAGATTGGAACAAACAGAAGCGGTAAATGCAATGCGGATGGTGGTTGACTGGTGTAATTCGAATGGTTGCCTCCACTAGTCGATAGAGGGCAACTGAGTGCGCCAAGAACAAAGGCCAGAAAGAACCACGCAGTCGGTTTGGGCCAACTCCGTACATCGGAACTTCACGTCTCCATCAAAATCAAACTGTCATCACGAACTCGTTCCACTCGTTTTCTTCTCACGCAAATTTCCGATTGCAACCGCTCGTTCCGACCAGCCACCCAATTCGCTTCCTTCGTTCATTGCTCTCGTGCTCGAGTGGTCGGTCCATCGCTCCCGCTTTCCGCCTCCTCTTCGACGTCACGATGCTCGCCGCCAACGCCGTTCGCTCCGCCGTCTGGACGTCGCTGCTTCTGTTCGTCACCGTTTCGCTGCAGCAGGTGGCTGCCGCGGCTGAGCACGCGGACTCCAAAGGGCACGACTTGTGAGTCTTTCTTTTCTTTCCAAGCTGACTCCTTACCCCTCCAACTACCTAATGACTTCTTGCAGGCAAGCGGCGGGCGACGACACGGGTTTCATGGCCGGCTACGTTGTTTTCATGATTGTGGTCATCTGCTGCGGCTTGGTGCTCATCTTTGGGCCGATCGTCGTGGTCATTGTTGTCGTCCTGGTCATGTGAGCTCCCCTTTCTTCTTCTTTCACTCCCGTCCGCTCGTTTCAGCTACAAACGCAACAAGGAGGACCCGCCGAAGGTCTCCGGCCGCGTGCTCGCCGGCGACGACGCGGCCAAAAGCTCGGAGGAGTCGCTGGACTCCGTCTCGCTGCTCGACTCGTCGGATTCCGCGGAGTCCTCCGAGTTGTCGACGGACGTCGCCAGTTTGGGCGTGTGATCGCTTCAATCCTTCGGTTCTTCGTTTCGCGGTTGTCTGTTTGGTTTGAGAGGGGAATAAAGTCGTTTCTTTCGCTTGATACTCTTCGAATGTGAATTGGGGATAAACTTTGTAGTGCGAACAAGCAAGTGCGCGCAACTGCACGGAATAAACAGGAATAATCCTCCTTCCCGAAGGACGCGGGGCACATTCGTCTGCGGATTTGTTCTTGTTCACCTCATCGCTGCTTGTCCGACTCGTCGACAACCAAAAATCCCTTGGCGATCACTTTCGTAGTCGATTGCTTTGGAATGCCGGCAAACATAAAAGTCCCGCCGACTTTCTCAGAACGAGCGGGCGGCGGCGGCACAGTCGGGCGCAAAAAGGCGACGGGCGGCCGGGCAGCTGAAAGCCGAAAGGCCGAGCGGCCGCGGCCGAACGGAAAGCGGTGGCGATCGCCGTCCGCCTTCGCACTCCTTTTACACCCGGATTTCTTGCGGGGATTTCTTCCCGCTTGCCGGCCGGCGCTTCGGTTGACAAACCCCGTCCGTTTCATTCCTCGAAGGGCGGGGAGTTCTCTTGGTCGGCAATGGTGCCAGTTTGACTTGCGGGTTCATGCGGCGGTCCCCTTGTTGATTTTCACTCCTATTTTGGTCCTCCTCCGCGTGCTCGTCGTTCTCTCCGTTCGGTTCTCGATTGCGTTTGGACTTTCGCTCAACCTTATTGTTCCCCGCATTCCAGTTGCTTCTTTTCGCCTGGCTGCCCTCCCGAATGGCCACTCACAACGACGGGATCAAGAAGCCGGAGGGCGAGGACTCCGCTTTCGACCCCCGCGTGCAGCCGCCACCCGCACAACTCGCCGCTCCTCCGCCCGCTGCTCCTCGGCGGAGCAATCGAACGGTAAGCGCCCTTCTTTGCATCCCCCGTCCATTCCTCCGTTCGCAGAAGATCTGCGGCACGTGCGGCGTCGATCTTGGCAGCTTCTACTTCAAACTCCGCCACGAAGCGTGCCACTGGCGCGGAGATCCGTGGACGTGCTCCGTTTGCGGGATCGGCTTGAAGACGGGCACCGAGCGGAACACCCACGAAATTCGCGTCCACGGGCTGTGGCGAACGCCCCGGTTGGACGAACGAGAGCCGCGAGCGCTCAAGATTCGCGCGGTTCGTCCTCCTTCCTCCTCCTCATCCTTCGGTTCCAGTGCCAACTCGAGAAGCTCCACAACGTCGGGCACCGCCTGGTCGCCACTCAAGCGACCGCCCGCTCGTCCGCCGTCCACCGCAATTGGTCGCGGCAGGAAGCGACCGTCGCGCAGCTCGAGGAACTCCAGCGGACTCGACCGCATTGCGTTCGCCACTTGGTTCGTTCTTCTCTTTCTTCTTTCCGTCAATTCGCGTGCATTCCAGAAACAACTCTCGTTCTTCGTGGAGTTCCGAAAGCGGCCCAAGCCGGGAGTGCGCGGTCGACTGCTCGCTTCGATTCGCCGCCGCCGGCGGAATCGCCGTCCGCTCGGCCGTCCGATCGCCCGCCAACAAGTGGACACGGGCGAGGACGAGCGGCCGCTCTCGCCGACTCCGCCGCCTCCCGACCGTCCGGAAGCCGCTCACGAGCCGCTCGCCGAGCCGCCGGTCGTTGAGGCGATCGTTACGCTCGCCGTCGTTCAGCAGCCGCCCGCTCCGCTTCCCGTGCAACCCGCCGAACCGATCGTTCCGCCGCCCGCCGTCCAGCCGGTTGAGTCGAAGGCGAGTCGCCTGATGGCCGCGTTGATGCACCGCCCGCAGTTCATTTTCTTCGACTACTTTGCCGTGAGTTCTCCCTTCATTCTCCTCCTCCAATCGCCCATCTCCAGTGCAACGGCGAAGTGGGGAAGCTGCCGGTGAACACGTGGCACCACGCGCCCGCCTGCCGCCTGCTCATCCTCCGTTTGGAGACGCGCGGCTGGACGGCGCCGCCCGCGCTGCCCGCCCACACGCTCCTCTTCCGCCTGCACGACCTCGACGGCCACTTCCTCCTCTACGAGAAGAACGAAGAAGGGGACGAGGCGACCCGCCAGCTCATCGTTTCGATCACCGGCGGCCTCACCTTCCGGCAACTGGCGGAGGCGATCGCACGTTTGAACTTCCGCTCCTCGCTGATCATCACGGACGATGCGAATCGTGAGTTCTCCCGCTCGTTCGTTTCGTGATTGATTCATTCCCGTTGCAGACGCCTCGATCGGACACCTCGCTTCGGACCGCTTCGTGATCGTGTGACCAACTGTGATCGTCTGAATCTCCCAGCACTCTCATTTCCTTGCACTTACGAGTTTCTTGTTTCTTGCTCGGCCTTCATAAACTTTTATTAACGTTTCCTTGATGTTCACCGCGTATCTCGTGAATTCGACGACAAATCGACGCAACGGCATCATCCGGAGATTGTTGGGTGCTTGTAGAAGACGGAATATCGGCTCGGTGGTCGGGCAACGAGCGATCGAAGCCGCAGTCGAATCCAACGAGTAGAATGGAGAAGCCGCTTGCCGGATTAAGGCGACGAGCAGAGCCCATCGACCGCTCGCTCACGCAGCCGGTAAAGAGCCGCCATCAAGCGGCGTCCGCTGTTCGAAGTCGTGACCACGAGTTTCATTCCATTCGTCCTCCCAACCGTCCACTTCTTTGGTTAATCCCATTTATCGATTGAGCTACACACCAGCTTGTTTACACGAAATATCGACAAGAACAGAAGGATCCTAACGAGCGAGAGGGCAATCGAGCGACAGAAACCGAGGCCACGAGCAGGCGGGCGGAGGGACACGCGACTTCCGATCAGAAGAAGAGAGAAGCAGGACAAACGGGAGGGTGGGTGATCAACGGACAGAAGAAAGAAGAGAATTCGAGCGAATCGGGCGAGCGAAAGGGAAGATTGAAGACAAAGGCCGCAAGCTTCTTCGGGGTTCGATTCTGATCGGCGGCAGGAGGGAGCGGGAGGGAGAAGTAGAAGGACTGCGAACACAATAAAAGGAAGAAGAAATGACTGGACTGGGCTGACTATCTATGAGACGAGTACCCTAAAGAACGAACAAACAAACAAAGAAGAAGAAGCACCTAATTCGCAACAATTCGAAGCGATCGAGCGATCAAGAGCGGACGGTCGACGGGATCACGAGCAACCGGAGGACCGGGCGATCGAATGGTGGCCTCACTGCTTCGCCGCAGCCGCAGCCGCAGCTCCAGCGACGGCGCCCATCTCGAATCGCGGAAGGAAGAGGCCGAATTTGTGCTCGATGCCCGAAAAAGTGGCCGCCGCCAGCTTGTAGCCGCCCACATGGTCGGGATTCTCGGACGCCTGATCGACGACCGTCTGCGGCGTGGAGACCTCGGAGCCGGCCGGTCGGTGGCCGCCGAAATCGACGTAGAAGAGACGTTGGAGCAGCTCGTAGGTGAGCAGCGTGACGGCGAACTGCGGCGACGAGCGGCACACGCGCGCCGCCGTTCCCTGCAAACACGAGATGAACACGAGGAAGGAGCGGATGAAAATTTGATGGGATCAACAAATCGAATGCCTCGTGATTCATCTCATCCACATCAAAATCCCCATTCGATCGTTCAATCCCCAACGAAAATCCCCTCGCTTTTGCCCCAAAAGACCCCCGAATCCACTTCAATCTCTAAACCCAATGAAACGAACCTTCCAGAACGCAGCCGGTCCTTCTTCCGCGTACACCTGCAATTCACCACTCCGTTCATTCCTCCAATCGATCGAATCAACCCACCTTTCGCGCGCAGTCGATCACTCCGTTGTAGGACGTCTGGCCGGCTCGCGCCGCCACTTGCAGTCGGGTTTTGATCACGTCGGCTGCAAACACACGAGATCACGAGTTGAACAACGAGTGGATGCTCGAAAGAACTTGCCCGGAGTCACGAGAGCGGCCGCGGGAACTCCAGCGATGAAGGCCGAAGCGAACAAGCTGGCCGGTCCGTTCAGGCCCTGATCGTCGGCCGTCCGCTGCTTCGCGTGTGCGTACGCGGGGAAACTGCAACCAATTGATCGATTAAATGAAACAATTGTTGAAGGAACTCACTAGATGGCGGAGAAGGGAATGTCCCGAAGGAAACACGCCCGCGCGCCCTTGTAGAGGCCGATGAAGCCGAGCTCCTTCAGGACGCTCGTCACTCCCACCTTCTAAACGCGCCGCGTGGTTCAGTGGATTGAGCGAAGGAACTCGCCTGAACGCCCCGCAACTCGCCGGCCACTTGCAGTCGAATCTTCACGATCTCCAGCGGATTGGTGAAGACCACCTGGGAGGCGCCCGCCGTTCCGCCGGCGACAATTTCGGCGATCAGCGGAATCCGGCCGTCTTTGCCGGTCAGCTTGTCGCGCATGAAGTCGTTCATCTGCACCCGAATCAATCGAAGGATGAGAGAAAGGAACTTGCCGTTAGCTTGATCGCCTTCTCGGGCGCCACGCCGATGATTTGCGGGAGGAGGCCGCGGTAGAGGCCGCGGAGTCCTGCAAGCAACCCAGTAGAACAATTGGAATCGATTGAACGAACCTTCGAACTTGACCACCTTCTTGAAGCAATCCCAGCTGTTCTTGTAGGCGACCTCGCCGAGAAAGGAGCCCGTCCGTTGGTTCTGCATGCGCGTCTTCACCAAATCGATCGGATAGACGGCCGTCGCGCCGCACGCGCCCGCCACGGAGCCCAAAATGAAGCGATAGGCGGACTCCATGACGGCCGTCCCAAAGCCGCGGTCCTCCTTCGTGTGCACCGCCTTGATGTTCGTCAGTCTGCAACAAAAGAAGCGGTAAATGAGTGAACGATCGGACTAGCAGGAGTTTCCAATTTATTTGGACGGTCAAGACCCAATAGTAGCTAACGGCATCTTCAACATCACCCCCAGCAAGTGAATCGACCCCAATCCCTTTTCACCTCCCCCAGCTTACCGCCAATGGCGCCTGGAGAACGTCTTTTTGTGCTCAATTTCAGCACGAGGCAACAATCGAAAGTCGGCACTCATCGTCGAGCGATATGAGGGCAAAAGACAGGCGCCAAACGATTCGCAGATCTGTGGCTCGAATCAAAATACCAACAGCCTTCGTTTTCGAATGAACTGGGGTTCGAATGCGACAGAAAACACGTTGCGAAATGGACGCTGCCCGCCTTCTCGCCGTTCTGCTTGTTTGTCCACATTCATCAAAGCAACCAAACGGTGGTTGACGGATGACGAACCGTCCGTTCGCTCGCGTAAACAAGCGCAAGTGAACAACAATCGACGGACGGGGACGACGAGCGGGACGAGCAGGACGAGCGAGCGGGCAGCAAGGGAACGTCAAAGGCGGGGATTCCCCTTGGTGTCCGCTCAATTCGCTCTCGCTGACCACTTTGAGGCGTTGTCTCGCACTCGACCGTTCCCTCTCGTTTTCGCCCAATTCAGACAGAATCGAACGGAAACGACGAGGAATTTTCCACGTTCCTTCCCGAATTCCCCTCCTTCGACCAACCACCCTCAACCTCCCCATCCTCCAATCGAATTCAAGCAGCTCACCGAGTCATGTAGGAGACGCGTTTCAATCGCTCGGGGTCGATTCGCTCCAGGTCGGTCATTCCGAACGTGCGGTCGCCGGGATGCGCCAACTCGGCGATGTGGAAGAGGATCTCCACTTCGTACGGGGTGACTAAACTCGAACCAATCAATTCAATCCGTTAAATCAACGTACTTTGGGCGTAGGACTGGGCGGCGTGCAGGAACTCCTCTTTGGTGACGCGGAGGTCCAAATTGCCGCGCGCCAGCGCGTTGTACACCCGCTTGATGAGCTCCATTTTGTTGAGCAGCGAGTTGATCGCCTGGTAGAACGGAAAGCGGACCTGAACGCAGAAGAAATCCAATGGAAATCAACGGAAAGTCCGCCCACCTTGTGCGCACTCGACGACCCTCCCGCGATCGCAATCAGATTGTGGCGGACGAAGTCGGTGAGCAGATGACTCTTGACGGTCTCCATGATCGTGCAGAAGTCGGCCGCCTTGATGCTCCCGTCGCCCTCCTTGTCGAACCTTCAAACAGAAGGGGAATGATCGGAAGGAGCGGGGGACTCACTTCTTGAAGGCCTGCAATCCCTGCTCCTCGTAGAAGTCGTGCAGAAGTTGGGTGAACGCGTGGTAGCCGATCTGCCGCTGCTTCTTCCTGCAAGCGGCGACAAATCGAATGAATTCAATCGAAAGAAGGGGACTCACGCGCCGAAATATTTCTTGATGAACTCCGAGTTGAAATCGAAGTCCATCTCCAGCAGCGGGGTCGTGTGTCGGATGACCTGCAAGCGGGTGGGATGAGCGAGGAGTTCAACGGACTCGTTCGAGAAATTCGTCGAAGGGAATCAATGGTTTTTGGAACAGAAACAAGAATCCCCTCTCGAACTCAAGAATTCAGGTGGGGTTTGCTGCAGCCAAGTAGAAGCAGCTGACCGATTGCAGCCGAGGGTTTGAGTCGACTGCAACCGGGGGAGCGGATTGACTGCAGCTGCCTCCAAGATGCGCGAAATAGCACCCGGACCCTCCAGATCCCGCAAAAACCCACCTTCTCGAACTCATCGGCCGTGATGGACTCGCTGGCGTTGTTGTCGAAGATGTCGAACGCCGTCAGGTAGAGAGCGTCGGGCCTGAACTCCAGCGAGGATTCAACGAAAGATCGAAAGCAGGAACTCACGCGCACAAGGTGGCTTCGAAGGCGCAAAACTCCTCGAACGAGACGAGGCCGTCCTTCGAGGTGTCCGCCGCGCTCGCGATCAGTCGCACCGTCTCGCGGTTGTAGTTCTCGTCCGTGTACAGCCCCAGGTACCTGCAGAAGCGAACGAGTCATAAGAATTGAGCGGAAGAAGTGGACGAACCGCTGCACAAAGTCCTGGTCGGTCATAAAATGTTTGCCGTTCCGCTCGACGCTCGCGAACGCATGGAACACTTCGCGGAGTTTGTCGAAGTTGGCTGCAAGCGAATAGAAGTGAATTGAGCAACGGAAGTAGGAGAAGAAAGGAATGGATGGAAAAAGTGGACGAACCTCGCGGAATCAGCTGGCCCGGCTGCTGTTCGCATCGCGCCGATCGGAGCGGTCGGAGGCGCTCGACGAAACGGGACCACAACTAAACGAACCAAACGAATGAATGGAACGACGAAGTGGACGAACGAACCGAAGGATAGCCGCCGGACGGCTCGAAGAAGCGGCGGCGTTGGTGATCGCGCACGTGGACGTTGAGGTCCTCCATTCCGGGCGGGCGGATTCGTTTGATTGAACCCTGAAACGAGTGGATTGGACGGAAGGAAGAAGGTGAGTGGACACGTGCACGGGCGATCGAAAACGCGATTTTATCGACGGCGCGTGCTTTCGGCGATTTTCCGTTGCGCCCCGACCGTCGGCTCGCGCCTCCGTTTCTTCTAGCGGGTTTGAAACGACGAGCGTCTTGAATAAGTGAAGTGTGATCATGAAATACGGCAGGAGAACACAAATTATGAAGTTTGGGGATCAAGAATCAATGAAGCGGGTTCGCAGCAAAAAACGGGGCCAAAATGCAAGGAAATGCACGAGAAATTCTCCCGAGTTCCGTCAAAATTCCGCAAAACCCGTCGGAATTCAACGAAGTTCGGTCGGTTCGAAGCGGAGCGGCAAAAAGACCGGCGGGAACGACGAGCGGCGGCTGCCGATCGAGCGGGGCGGTCGGGACGGCGGCGGCGGCGATCCGCCCGCCGTTTCACACGCACGCGCTTCTTTTCGTTCCTCCCGCTCGATTTTGTTCGGAGGAACGACGGCGGGCGGAGGTCGGCGTCCCGTCGGTCGCGGCGTGCTCGAGTTCACCTGCCGGTCGCTCGGAGCACAGGCGGTCGCCGGGAAGCGGGACTGCGGGAGTGCGGCTCGTCTTTTCGTGATCACGGCGGAATTCTCGGCTTTTTTCGCTCGTAGAATTAATTGCGGCGAGATTGGAGCCGATCTTAAGTCAAGGACACAATTTCAAGAGGAAGGACACGCTCAGAACGGAAGAATGATCATAAAACGGTGCGTTGATTCAATCCAATGACGAAACAAATGCCCCAAACATCCCCAAAGTTTCTTATCACCCGCCGCTCACTCACCAAGGAAGAGCTCGCGGCGAGTACGCGTATCTTTTCGCAGCGAAAAAGCGACTCAACGCCGAGCGGGCGGCTTCGGACGAAAAAGAGCGGAAAATTGCGAACCGAACGGAAACTCCGACGGGCCGCTTGCCGTGTTTCGGGCGTGAATTCCGCGTGAACAAAACGGGGACTTGAAATTGGCGGTTCGTTTGCTGAATTCGATGGTCGTGCGGGCTGTAATTAGGGGACAGAACCGAGGAGATTGCAGTAATGAGTTGAAGGCAAATGGATTCGAATGGAGCGAAGGGAAGAGATCGCATTTCAGCTGAAATGTGCCCCAATTTGCCCCGATCGCTCCCGAATCTCCACTAAAAACACGCGAAACAGTGCGAACATCGAGAGTCAACAGGACGTGAGGGAGTGGAAGCACGTAGCAGACGAACTGCACGTCGACGTCAATCATAATTGGATTCAAGGCGGGAAGCGGGAGGAGAAGGACGGAACGACGCCTCTCCTTTCTGCTCGAAGCGTTGGAGTGAGCGGAGTGCCCACCGATCGACTTCGCTCGTCGGTTTCCGCTTGCTGCTGCTGACTGGAAGTTGGGAGAAGCGGAGATTCTTCGACTGATTCCTCGACCAAACCTTTTGGATTCCACCGGTTGTTCGTCCGAAGTTTGCCGCTAGTTTATGCTCAAACTGCTCCGCTCGATTGGACGAAAATTCGCGCCTCCGATGACTTCCGCTCCGCCGTCTCCGCTGATCGTCGTCGCGGGCTGCACGGTTTGTTTACCCCTTTGCTCTTCGATCATTCCTTTGTCGGCTTTAGGGCACCGGAAAGTCGGACCTGGGCGTCGCCATCGCGCAGCGCTTCAACGGCGAGATCATCAGCGCGGATTCGATGCAGATCTACAAGGGTTCGTTCTCCGATTCCTCCGTTTCGTCCACTTGTTTCTTCTGAATTCAGGGCTGGACATCGTGACGAACAAAATCACGCCCGATGAAGCCAAGGGCGTCCCCCACCATCTGGTGAGCTTCGTGGACGCGCAGACGGACGACTACAACGTCCACCTGTTCCAACGGGACGCCCTCCGGCTGATCGACGAAATTCGCGCCCGAAATCGCCTACCGATCCTCGTCGGGGGCACCGCCTACTACATCGAAGCGGTGATGTACCGCGACGCGCTCGTCCAGCTGGAGAACCACGAGGAAGCCGCAGGTTCGTCCCATTCGTCTTTCTTTCTTCGATCCTTCGTGTTTGCAGCGAAATTGCGCCCGTCGCTGCGGAAGAAGTCGGCCGGCGAGCTCTACCGGCAGCTGCAGGAGTTGGACTCCGAAGCGGCGCGTCGCGTCCATCCGAACAACCACTTTCGCGTCCTGCGCGCCCTGGAGATCTACCTGGCGTCCGGCGGCAAGAAGAGCGACCTGCACGGCGCCCAGAAGACGCTCCGCTTCCCCCAAACGCTCCTCCTGATTCTCGACGCCGATGCCGAAGTGTTGGACGCTCGGTTGGACAAACGAGTGGAGAAGATGAAGGAGCGGAACGTTCTCCAGGAGCTCGACGACTACTTCCAGCAGGTTCGTCCTTTTCTTTAGTGAATTGAACGACTTGCTTTCATTTCTTCGTGCTTCAACTCACTCCTTTGCTCTTCCACCCGTTCCTGCTTTGATTCCTTCGTTTTCAGCACAAATCCGTGCTCGGCGCGTTCGGCGTGAAGCAGTCCATTGGGATCAAGGAGTTCGCCCCCTACCTGCAGCTCTCCGCCGAAGAACGAGCGGAGGAGGCGAGCGGGAAGCTGCTGCAAAAGTGCTTCGACGACCTGAAGCTGCACACGCGGCAGTACTCCCGCAAACAGCGCTCGTGGTTCGTCCAGCGGTTCCTGCGGCGCGGGAAGCTGCGAGAGGTGAGATCTCTCTTTTTTGATTGATTCTTTTGGGTTCCGTTGTGTTTGATCGATTCCATTGGGTCTCTTCCACTCACTCTTTTGTTCCATCCTCCTTCCGTCCAACTCCCCTCGCTATTCTTCAAATCCCACTCAATCCCTGTCAAATCCCACCCGCTACTCCTTCAAATTTTACCCACCATTCTTCAAGTTCACTTACTCCCTTTCGTTTTCAGGTCCCCAACTGCATGGTGTTGAACACATCGACCGACTTCTTCGAGGGCGTCGTCCCGTTCGCTCTGGATCGTGTGGACGAGTTCCTCCGCATCGGGAGCGTCCTGCAAACCGAGGGGCCGTTCGTCATCTCCAACCGCTTCCCCCGCATCGACGACGAGGAGTACGCGGCCAAGGCGAACGCCGTCCTCTTCTGCGACACGTGCGGCATCCACGTGCACGGCGCCGATCAGTTCGAGAAGCACCTGAACGGCAAAGTGCACCGGCGGGGAGTGCGCGAAGCGGAGAAGCGGAAAGCCGCCGAATTGAACGCCAAAAGCGTGTCCAACCCTCCAGAATCCTCATCTTCGTTCACTTGATCCCCTCGTCCGCTTGAATCCCTTGTTTGCTGTTACTCGTCAATAAATTCCTTCTATTCACATGCTCGTCTCATCCGATTCGAAGGGTTTGCGGTGATTATGCTCGGTTTAATTCGATCGAAACAAACGACTAGAAGAAACGGTTAGAAAGAAACAATCATTGCAAACAGACGAAAGGAACCTGAATCGTGAGGAAGAAGGCAAAACAAACACACAATACTTCGTAGCGTTGAGGAGAATGCGGGGAAATACGTGAGTAGAAGGAGGAGGTGAGAGATGCGAGGGATACACGTGTGAAACAAAAGGAGGAATGCCCGTTCCAGTGGTCGATCAGATGCTCCCGTACTCGCTTGTCGCGCGACTGTCCAGCGGCTCCATCTCCTCGTAGCCGACGGTCCAGTGGAAGTCGTGAGAGCGCACTCGAATGTAGCAGTCGCATCGCCCCACGAGGCCGAGCAGTTCGGCCACGTAGGCGAAGACCTGGGCGAACATCAGGACGAACACGAGACCCGTGCACGAGTGGTCGACCGCGTTCCACGCGAACGTCAGGCCGAACAGGAGCGAGCAGACGGTCGCGTAGATCCACTCCTGCAATCAATCGAAAGAAATGAATGGAAAGAAAGGGGAACCCACGTGTTTGTGGAAGCCCACGTGCGTCAAATGCCGAAAGAAAACGACCGCATTGGCGACGAGCGCCAGGAGGTTCACGACCACGAGGAAGCCGACGTCCGTCCGTCCGAAACACGAGCCGCCGTTGAACCTGAAGCCGCGAGAAGGATCCAATGGAAGGAAGAAGGGAGGACGAACCAGAACGGAGTCAAAATCCCCAGGAGGATGAGGCCGAGCACGAGCTGCACGATCTTCACGCCGCCCAGGCAGCTCCGCAGGTACGCCGCGTTCAGTTCGGCCATCGGAGACGGGCGGGCGGCGGCGAGGGCGGGAGTTCGAGGCGGACGGCTGAAACGAGGGGATGGTCAGAGGAACGAGCGAGTACACGCGAATCAAACGAAGAAATCCAAGCGGAGGGCACGGAATGCAGGGGATGTTGAAGCGGACAAACGGTGCTTGAGGATCAACCTCAAAGGTCCACGAACAACCGAAGGAATCGAACCTTTGGGGTCTAATGTTTGTTCGACACTCAACGGAGTTCATGCAGAGGAGGGAAACCGACAAGAAAGCGATGAATTCACTCATTTCTACCCGATGATCACTGGAAAGCAAAATTTGACCTTCCATACGCGAAACATCGCCGAAATCTCCGCTTTCTGCCCACCAACTTTCCCAACTCGTCCTCCATCAACCGCTCCAAGCGAAGAGAAGATTTCAACCCACAAATCACCCCAAACTCCTGCAAACTGAGCGAGCGGGCGGCGTTCGCTTTCCGCCGGCCGGTCGACCGAAAGGCGAGGGCGAGCGCGCGGGTGTTTGCGGCGAGCGGCCTTCGAATTCCGCCGACTTTTTCCGTTTTTCCGCCGTCCACCGTTCGCTCGCTGGTTCGCGCGGGTTTGTGAGCAGAAAGAAGTGCAGGCGTCTAATTACCCAACGGAAATTCGTGTCTTCCTCTCGTCGATTCGAGCAGGAAGCGGGGGAAAGCGGGGAGTTCGCTGGGAAGCGGGAATTTGGGTGAATTCGGAGGGGAATTCGAAGAGGAAGCGAGTGGAAGTCGGAGGAATCCGCCGGCTTCCAATCAACCAAACTCTCGACCGAATTAGAACCGCCGAGTGCACGAAACAAATCGAGCCTCCGTAAACAAAAAGCGAACGGGAAGCGGGGCGATTCGGTGCGTTCGTTTGCGATTCGCGGCCCGCAAATCGGCCCGCTTTCCCGCCTTTTCCGCTCGCTCGACTTCGACCCCGCTCGGTTCACCTGCCCGCCTGCAACCGGACGCTCAATCGAGGCCGCAAAAAAGCAGGAGGCGAGCGAGGGAGCGGGCAGCGGCGAGGAGATCCGCTCGATCCAAAGGCGGCCGTCGACGGCAGGCGGACAGGCGGGAGGTGAGCGGGTGGCCGGTCCACCTGCTTGCCATCCGCTCACCCAAACCGCTCGCCCCCTCCTGGGAAGTTGGATGGGAACAACACGGCCGGGCAATGGTTCGAATCGACATTTCGGTCGCAAAGTGCGAGACTACCAAAACGAACTAAGAGCACGTGAATCGGCGTCGTTCATCCCTTCCATGTCGAACATTTTCGAGTGCCGATGAACTTGATGCAAACCGAAGTCTTCCCATTCGTTCGTCTTCTACTGGAAGGATCGAGGGCTCATCCCCTCGCTCCGATCACTGCCAACTCTTCTTCAAGCTCGTTCTGTGCCTTTCCCCCGCTTCTTTCGAGTCCTTCCTCCGTTCTTGCTCTTCCAATGCCCACGACTCGCTTTAAAACATCACTTTATTGCAAAACAATGATGTGTACAACGTTAAAGAATTTTGGAGACGCCGGTAGGCGATGAGAGGAGTTGAAGGAGGAGGACGGGCGCCTTGTCGACGCATTACAACAAAGGTTAAGTACAAACGAAAAGAAGGGAGGAGAAGTGGGAAGGGAGAACATTCGATGGGGATCGAAGTGGCCGTTCGGTGGGTGAGCGCTTAGAAGTTGCTGGCCTCTCCGTGCAGGATCTTGCCCTCGTACGAGAACAGGGCCGCCATGATGCCGATCAGGACCGTCGCGATGATGATGTACTCGCGGTGGGTGTTCACTTCGATGATGTACCTGCAAACAACGAGGGGTTAGAAGGCTGTAGGAAGGAGAGGGCAGAACTCACCAGATCATGAGAGCGCACGCGATGACGAACAGGATGGTGGCGATCCAGGTGTAGACTGAAAGGAGAGCGGTTACTCGAGTCCTTCGATTCGGGGGACTCACAGCGCTCCAGACGCCACACGGCCAGGTCCAGGACATTGAGCAGGAAGACGACGATGTTGATGATCGAAAGAAGGAGGAGATTAGTCGGGGGATCGGTTGGAGGTAACTTACCAGGATCACGAAGTTGAGGCCCGAGGCGTAGCCGAGGCGGCCCTCGCCGAAGCAGGAGCGGCCGCCGTACCAGTTGTAGCAGAGCAGCGAGCAGAGGATGAAGCCGATCACGATCTCGACGATCTGGAAGCAGGCGGGAGGTCAGTGGGAGAGATCGGAGTAGAGGGACTCACCTTGATGATGCCGCGGTTCGACTGCACGTACTTCATGTTCGGGGCGGCCATCGTGACGGTCGAGCGGTTGGTTGGAAGCTTGAAGGTGGTTGAGAGCTGAAAGCAGGCGAATGAACGAGACGAAGCGGAGAGTCGGGGGATCGCGAGTCGAGGCGAACGCACGAACGGACTGGAGGCCGGGAAGGAGAAGGAGAAGGAAGAAGTGAACGGGGGAACGGCCGTCCGGCCGGCCGGTAAACAACTCGGAGCGCCCAACGCCCAACGCCGAGCGCCCGAAAAGCGAAAACAAGCCGCCCTCCTGCCTCTCCTCTCCGCCCCAACCGACCGACCGGACTGCCCGCCCTCCCCGCGCCCGCTTTGATTCACGCCGCAAAGGCCGTCCGATTGCAAAACAGCCGATTTGGGAATGCGGGGGGAGCACGCGGCCCGTGAAGGGCGAACGACCGGCGAAGGAGGAAGGGAACGGTTGGGGGGAGAGGAGCGAACCGAAAACATCGACCGTCTTTTGGCAGGCGGGCGTGCACGAATGCGTGTGGGGATCAAACCACAACCGAAAAGCGGCAGCAGGCAGCCGTTTGATCGATCGCACAGGAGGAAGCGGAGAGGGAGGGAAGCGGCCGCCCGGCTCGGCGCCCTCCACCTCGACTGACCAAACGGACGAGCGGGCGGCAAAACATCGACAACAAGCCGCCCGCCCCGCCCCCTCCGCGTCCTCGCCTCGCCGTTGCGCCGGCCGGCCGAATGTTCGCGAAGAAAAAGCTGGGCGCTGCGCGGCGTAAACAACCCAACGAGGAAGGCGAGGGGGAGCCGCGCGGCGTAGAGATCAGAGATCATCGTCGACAGCCCCCTTCGTTTCATTGCGCTCGTTTGGGAATGTGCGACCGACCGCCGCGCGCGCCAAGTGCGCAGATCGCGGCGATCCGCGCGCCTGCGCTCTTCTCGAACCGTGTCGATCGGACGAGCGGCGAGGGGATCGGCGATGGCGGGCCGCCAACTTTCGAGCCAACAGGCGCGCCCGAATGCCGCGGCGCCGCGCAACGAGGGCCGCAGAGCAGAGGCCGGCCGGCCGGTTGGGCGCTCGGGAAGTTTCCTGCCGCCCTCGCTCGCCGTAATTCGGGGGGCCGATCGGTGGGAAAGCGGAGGCCGAAAGCAAGCCGAAAGCACGCGGATTCTCGAGCACATTCCGTTCGTTCCACTCCGCTCGCGCACAAAGAAGCCGTCCAATGGGCTTCGCTTCGTAACGAGCGGCGCGCTGCGCAATCGAATCGACGGCATCTGGCGAGCAAACGGGCGAGCGATCGGACGGGAGCAGGACGTCGCCGATCGAAAGCAAGTCGAAAGCAAGCGAGAAAGAAGGGAAGGACGAGGAAAACATCCCCGAAACGTCCGTAAACAAACGTGAATCACGCGTGTTGTCCGCAGCCGGCCGCCCGTCTGCTCGCCGTTTGGATCTCGTGTCCGCCGTGTCCTCCACGGCGACAGCGGCCGCGAGCAAACGGGGGCGGCCGAATCAAGACAAGACGGCCGGACGGCTTTGCGAAAACAAGCGGCCGGATTTCTCGCGTAAACACGCGATCCGTGGGCCAAAGATTACCGCTGGAAGAAGGCAGTGGGGGCAAATTGGAAGCAAAAGGCGGTAAATCTCATTACGAATCATTGCCCACGATACAAACCCGGTAGCAGAGGGCCAAAGACGGCGAGCAAAACGAGAGCTTCTCGTGACTTCTGGCCGTTTGTATCGTGAGCTTCGAGCTCGCTCGTGGTCCGACATATCGACTGGTTTGACTCACGTGCAGAAAGCGAACGAAATCGCCGTCGACTCACAACGACAACAAGCTTGTGTATTCTCCTCGAAACTAGCGAGGATTGCCATTTCGTCTCTTGATTGACGACGAGATCGGAAGCTCTCCACTCTCGCTCGAGTCGAGGCCGCTCGTCGGCAGCCGCAAATCACTGTCACGATCACCGCAGAGCTCTGCGCGAAACGGCCCATAAAACCGGCCGTAAACGGGAACCGTCGAGCGAGAGGCCGAGAAGCTGCCGAACTCCCCAGAGATCTCGAGCACTTGCGATCGAATCGATCGTCGATGCCGCAAGGTGGTTAGAAGAAGCTTCAACAACACCAATTAAAAGCAGGAACCTTTACGGAAATTGGTAGCTGTTTACTTGTTCGATTTTCCGTAAAGAATTTTCCGTAAACACTTTTCCTTCCTTTCGCCAACTTGTTTTTCCTCCTGCCGCTCACCGTCCGCCCGCCGTGATTCAAACGTTCGATTGCGATCGAATCAAACGTTTCTCTTTTCGGGTTCTTCCGCTTCCCTCTCCGAAACAAACAAAAACATTCGACCTCGATGAGAAGAGCGCCAAACGACGAATTACGCGGAAGCGGAAAAGCGGGCGGCGTGTTTGTGGGCGGTTTTTGGTGTCGGGTACACGAAAAACTTTACGTTTCGCGCCCACCGGCCGGCGATTCTGGTTCGTAACGAGGCGAACCGCACGTATCGCAAAAACACGCTGGAAATTGGACCGTTTTTCGAGCCAACACGGTCGCCCTTTCGCTCCGTTTGATCTTCGCGGCCGCTTCCTCCACGGAGCCCTCCGCAATTTTGTTCAAAAACGAGGCCGAACGTCGGTACGCAGCGAGCGGCGCGCGCCAAAGGAACGAAGAGGTCAGCGGATAAAAAGTCGACGACGATCCCACGCATTCATTCGAACGCCGCGTTGTTTTTCGTCTAAAAATGGCCGCAGAGCAAACGGTCGACCGCGCGGAATGGACGAGAGGTCGCGCAAAAAGGAGTTTTTCTTCCGGTCACTCCTTTCAACAGCAAGCGACCAACGATCACGCGCGGCGATTCGGTTGGGGCCCGTCGCGCAGTGAAAATCCATTCGAAGTGGGGGGTCGTTGACGAGATCGTTGCGGATCGTCGAGACACCCAATTGACGATCAATCTGCGCGGATCCACTCGTTTCGATCCACTCGCCCCGTGCGCGCGACCGCTTTGACGAAAACAACCTCAAAATCCCCGCAAAACACTTCGAATCGACGCCCGTAGTTTTCAACGCGGGACTGCGGAGCGAAAAGGCCGCTCGTTTTCGCCTCCGCCCGCCGACCCCTCCGATCCAAAAATCGAGCGAAATGACGGTCGAAAGCGAAAACAACGCGCCCTTCAACGGCTAATCGGCCTTTTCGCTCCGCTCCACCGGAGAACGTGACCTTCGAAATGGCGGACGTTTCTCGTTCGTAAACAGGCGACGAGGAAGTGGGAACGAGCCGCTTGAAAACAACAATTCGAGGCTCCGGTTCGCGCTCTCTCGAATCCAAACAAACAAAAAGGCGGAGATTCGCACTCGGCAGATTTACCGCTGGATTCGCGGCGAGGTCCGCGGCGAGGTTCACCGCGAGATCCACCGAGAGGAAACCGTTGGATACCGCGAGGAGTTGGCCGCAATCCAACGGAGTCCAACGAGATCCCGCAAGATCCCGCGAAGTCCAGCGAGATCCAAAGGAATCCATCGAGATCCTGTGAAATTCAACGAAATCCAAACCTCCTGCGCGCCCGATTCCGATCGTAATCCAATCTTCGTCCCAAGCGCGGCGTTGGCCGCGTTCTTTTGTTCCCGCTCGCCTTTCTCACTTTTCGCTCGCTCGCCCGTTTGTTTTCGTTCCGCTTTTCTGACCGCCCTTTACGCTCCCATTCGCGCCGCACGCCGCCGCACGTGCACGCGGGGGAACGAGCGGCGAAAAGCGCAAAAAAGATCGCTTCACGCAGAACGAAAACAATCCTCCAAAACGCAAACAAGTGCGAGCGCGAGCGGCGGGCACGTGCGTGAGCGACGAGGATTTCTGCTCGTGTTTGCGGCTAATCTGCCGTGCCGGCTTTGTTTTGTTTCGTTTGGTAATTGGGGAGGTTGGCGGGCTGGCGGTAAACAGCGGGTAGTCGGTGGGCTGTACTCGAGACCAAACGAACGAGTGGTGCGTAGGAGGTTCTGCAGAACGCTGGAAGACATTTCAATTCGCACTTTGAACCACAACAGCCTGCATTTCAACGCACGAACGGACCGACCATGCCCTCAGACAATCAGTAGTTTGCACGAAATTCGACCTTCGAACGCTCGGCGGTCGTGGTCACCTTCGGTCGGTCCGCCGCCCCGTCCATCGGTCAGACGGTCAACGGTCAGAATGGGAACAAATGACTCCAGCATTCTGCCGGCCGTCCGCCCGACCGCCCGTCCGGTCCCTCGCTTATCATCTCCTCCTTCTTCTTTTCAAGGGCGAACACTCTTCTCTCTTTCCTCCGATCTCGACAGTCAACAAACCGCCGCTCCAGCCGAAAGGGAATGCGCTTAAGGACGACCGCAAAGAAAGGAAGACGACCGCAAAAGAAGAAGGACGATCGATTGTTTGTGTTCCAAACACTCGTGCTCGCTCGCTGATAAAAGCGGAAGAAGGACGACGTTCGGGGACGCGCCACTCGTAAAACGCCGCCCGAATGCTCGCTTTTCTTTTCGTTTGTTTGCTCGTGATCTCCGCCGTCTTCCGCTTCAAAAGGAAAGAGAAAACGAAAGTTGAAGCTCGAAGCCGAAGGTTCGCATTGGAATCAATCGAGCGATTCATTGCTTCGAAATGTGCAGGGGACAACCGGAAGCAGCAATCCGACGGAAGAGAAGGCGGGCGGCAAGCAAGCAAGTGGGAGGACGAGCGGGAGGGCGAGGGGATGAGTCAAGCGGCAAACACGCGGCTTACGCGTCCACGTGGGCGACGCGCGCATCAAAACGAAACGAGTAGTGCGTTCGAACGCGCCTAGAACACAACTAAAATCAATCGCTTCCAAGGAAGACAATTGAATTCAATCTCCATCCTCTTCGCACGCATGGACAGCTCGTTTACTCGACCTTTTAATTGGTCTTGCGCCCTTCTCTCGACTCGTTTGTTTTCGCCGAAAGTCCCCACAACAAAGGCCATCGACCGCCGGTGACTCAACGAGACGGCAGTCCGCTGGATGAATCGAACAATCGACTGCGGGCGGAAAGCAATGACGAATGGTGGGAAGCAGTGCTTGAACGAGTGTTTATGCTTGTTTTCGTCTGCTAACGTCTGCGAACGGCGGTGATTCGTGGTCCCGTCGCATTTCGAGCCGAAGTCAACGAGAAATCGTTGGGAAAAGCGACGATTATTCGACGAGAACTGGATGTTTTCCGTCGCAGTCAATGGAAGGCTTTCCTTATTAAAACAACGAGCGGTGAGCGAAAGGTGGAAGGTCGACGTTCATTAATGCAGAGAGCTTCTTTCGTTCGACTGTCAACAAGAAGAAGGGCTTCTGGCTGGACTCGTTGAAAATGCATGATAACCGTTAAAAGCAACGCAATTGATCACCAGACATGTTGTAAACGGCGATTGAAGGTCAACGGAATGACGGTCCCTGTATCGACAAGACTGCCGCCTTGCAAACAAGATTCGTTTATCGCCGATCACCGCTGGGCAAAACCGATTAGCTCAACCACGACTTCCAATTCCAGAGGTTTGAAAAACAAAAGAAAAGTCGTCGGTTGAGTTGAAACCGCACGAATCATTCATTCGCATCACACCACTCCACTGTTTGTTGTTCTAACGTCCTCTTTTCTGCAAACCTCCACAAAATCCTCTACATTTTGCTCATTTTCCACTCCACCTCCCCTAATCTGAAGGTTGCAGCCGGAAAGCACAGAAACCAAAGACGTCAGTTTACAGCGCCGTCGTGCCCACGGCTGCGCGTGCGGCGAACAATTCGGCGCCGTCGGCGCCGATCGCTCGTGTTTTCGTCGTCGTTCGAAGCGGCGGCTGATCGACCGGCGCTCCAAAGGGCGGGGAACGAGGAAGAAGGCCGGAGAATGTAGGAGAATGTGGGAGGGAAAAGAAGACTACGCGGGGGCACCAACCGAATGAAGGAAATGAAGCTGATAGGGATCAAACGCTCGAGGTAGCCATGGACCCGCTCTCTAACTCAATCAAAACAAGTAGACAACACCAATCGAGCGGATGAAATCGGCTTGACGTTGCCTTCTTCCGACCTCATCTTCCCAACTCAAATTGCAGTACTTCAACGCTCAAGCGATTCCAGCCGCCCAAAGATCGGCCGCGGAATGCGCGTGAAATGAAGAGCGGAATCGAGCGAATTTCGAGCCCCCGAACACCGCCCGTCATTCGACCTTGTCGCCGTGATCGATCATCCCGCGATCGGGTGGGTTCTTCGAAGCAGCGGTTATAAAAGACGTTGATGAAAGGCCCTAACGGAACGATCGACTGTTCCTACTTCTTTCCTTCTGCCCAAATACCTTAAGCATCGTCTCGTCGTACAACTCACGAAAGGATGGCCCTGATCCAAGACACGAATCCCGTGGACGTCACTTTAGTAGTGGAGATGCCCGAGCAGAAGCGGCGGTCATTCCTCGAGTGGTTCACCAAGTACTTTCTCGAAGGTTCGTTCACCTCATTCTTCTTTGTTCGTTGCTGAGCCAGATTTTGCTGATTGTCAACAGAGGAAATGCTGGAGCTATAGCGTAAAACCGAGTAATGTGGCCGGGGACAGGAGGAGCGTTTGGATCGAAGTAAAAAAAAGCATCATTCTCTGTTTCTGCGCTGAACTCATCACCCATCTCTTAACGGCACTACTCACCGCTTTTCTCCTCCTTTCAGGCCAAACCCTCGACCAGGCGCCACTCGCCGACAGCGACCTGCAGTCGGCCGTTCGTTCGATCGAGGCGGCCGCGCGGCAGTCGGCCGAAAAAGAAGCTAGCCGACGGAAGAAGCGAAAGTGCGTCGCGATCTTCTTGCCGCTCGTCATCTCGCAGGTGAGCCCACTCCACGGACATTTGCTTGAATGCTTCGGGTAGATCCTCTGGTGGAGTGCGGCCATCAAGCACGACTACCTGTCGTTGTACGCCGACTATTGGCAAATGCCCGCGGCGATGATCGTTGGATCGACGATCGCCGGTTCGTCTCACCACTCACTCCTCATCGTTCCCGCTTGCTTGCAGGAATGACGAGTGAAGCGGGCGGTGCGGTCGCCTTTCCGGTGATGACTTTCGCGTTGAAGACGTCGCCCGTCGATGCGCGCGACTTCTCCCTGTTGATCCAGTCGTTCGGTACGGTCTTGTCCTTGTGGTTGTGCCGGCTGCAAACATCAAGAGTTCTCATTTGATCCCGCAGCAGACCCCACTTTCAACAAAGCAGAAGGTGGATCGCAAACTTATCACGCGCGTCGTTTGCAATGCTCCTGCAACTTCAGCGCGTTCAAAGATCAACTCACTTCTTTCCATCACTTCACAACTTTCTAACAATGATTTCGCCGATCTACTCCCCGCTTTCAACCTCTTCCTGCTTCAGGAATGGGCCTTGCGATGTTCACGATCGTCTACAACCGAATCCGAATCGAATGGCACGGGATCACGTACGCGGTGCTGGGCTCGTTGCCGGGCGTCGTCCTCGGCTTCCACTTTGTTTATTCCCCTCCCACCCGCCCCCAATTCTCTTCGTTTGCTGCAGGTCGATCCGTTGCTGCTGCCCGCCCAAAAGAAGATGATTTTCGTGTCGGTTTGGAGTTCATTCGCCATCGCGTTGTGGATTTTGAATCGGGAGAAGAAGCGGCGCGTCGTGGAGCGAATCCTCGGCTTTTGCCGGTGGAAGGGCGGCGTCCTGCTTTTTACTGGCTTCATCGGAGGTTTGCCTGACATCCAACGAGATATCTGAAATGATCTAGCGGATTCTAGGGATCTTTACGGCTTTTGCTGGTAGCGGAGTGGACATTTGCCTCTTCTCCGTGTGCACGCTGCTGTTCAGCTTGAGCGAGAAGATCGCCACGCCGACCACCATCGTCTCCATGGGCACGTCCTCTCCTCCCTTTCCTTCAATCTCCTGCTTCTTGTTGCAGCCCTGACCTCGTGGTTCGCCCTCTACTGGCGTGTGATGATCGTCGAGGACATCAGCGAGCTCGTGTGGAATTACATCCGCTGCTCGATCCCCGTCTGCACGGTCATGGCCCCGTTCGGCTCCTTCCTCGCCTCTCACTTCCATCGACAGGTGAGTTCCTACGGGCAGGGATCTTGTTTGTGTAGAAGCAGCTGGATTTGGCGGCATAGTGCGGTACACTCGACTGTTGATGCTTGTTGTGAGGCGGAAAGACGGCTTTGGGTTCACAAGGAGCGAGATTCACGAATGTGTGCTGCTATTTCGAGAACACAACCACTGGCCGGTTTTGTTCGCAGTGGCCGACGATACGAAACGCTCCCGAGTGCCTGGTGCTCCTTTGAGAACCATCCAACAATCATCGTCTCTTTCCGCAACCCCCGCACTCATCGCTAACCACTCGCTGTTGCAGGTCATGGCGCACCTGGTATATTTTTGCGAGTTCCTCGCCATGGTCGGTTTCCTCTGCACACGACCCGCGTGGTCGCTAATCGCCGCCTCGTGCGGGATCCTCGCCGTCGCCTTCGTCTTCTTCCAGTTCGTCTCGCGCAAGGGCGGCGAGCTGCTGGCCGCCGAGAGCCGAAAGGCCAACGACGCGGTTGCCCCGACGCTCCCGCTCGGCGGCAGCGGCCAGGAGTTGGAGCTGCAGCGAGTTCTGATCAAACCGCACGTAGAAGAGGCGGACGGCATCTGATTTCTGTTGAGCATGTGGTTGAGCGTTCAGCTGATTGTTGTGTAAATAAAGCTTGGAGTGATCGAGACGACTGCCGCGTGAAACAAACGAACAACTCCTCGTTTTCGACTCTCATACTCGCCAGACAAGCCCAGCGACAGTCGATCAATCCGAAACCACACACATTCGTAGAAGGCTGTTCTGACTCGAAACAAGAGGCTTGCGACCACCGACCATCAACTCAAGCGGAACCAATGGCATTTATCCACACGAAAAACAAGCACAGAAGGAAGGCGGGGAGAAGCGAGCGGCACGTCGAGCGTTCCGTCGAGAGCGCGCGACCCAACGGAACTCAAGCCTCTTCGTCGAACTCCTCGTCGAACCGAACGATCGACTGCGACCGCAAGGAAGCCGCCCGCTTCTTCTGCGCCTTGCGACGTCCGCAGGCCCTGAACGAGAGGATTCAATCGAAAGGATTGGAAGGAGGACTCACATTCCGCAGAAGTAGCCGCAGACCGACCAGAAGGACGACGAGAGGAAGAGCGAGAGGAAGAAGGCCGCGTAGACGGCGAGCAGCTTGTAGTTCTCCCGTTGGCCCTCCACTTCGCCGTCGTCGTCTCCTTCTTCTTGGCTGCAAGCGGGCGTATGAGGCGTGCTATTGCTTGAATAAGGGAACTCACACGTTGTTCCCGTGGTACGTCGCTTCGATCCGCCGCAAGGAGACGAAGACGACGAGCAGCGAGACAAAAACGAAGCGGACGGCGAGCGGCATCGTCGGTGGTTTGAAGCGAAGGGACTGGAACGAGCGGGCGCAGAAGGGAACGAACGGGATGAGAGGCCGCAAACTCGACGATCGAACGAATGAAATGAGCGGGAAGCGAAGAACAACGAGGGATGGACACGAGAAAGGTGGGATTTGCATCCGAATGGTCGGCGTCGTCTGTTCGTTTCGGCGAGGAGCGAACCTTACAACCAAGTAAGAGCAACGAACGAGCGACTCCACCCGTCCTTGAAGCCTCAATGATGGGCGGAAAGAATCGCCTTCTCCCTCTCTTCTGCATCCAAACCGCGCCTTCGACTACCTACTTTTATTCACGGCAAAAGAAACACACGTGCACAACCAAAGAACAGAAAGGATCCACTGGCTTCTACGACTTGCCCTGCTGAAAGCCAGAAAGAGATGAGAGAGTGATTCGGCGGTTCGGAACGAACCTTGCGGCGTTTGTCCTCCAGAAACTCGCGCGGCGGCGACACGGTGCGGGGGCGCTCTTCGACCGAGCGGGTGGGCGAGTGGGCCGTCTCCGCTTTCTTCTCGACGGCCTTCGGCGTCTCGACGGGCGTCTTCTTTCCGCCGTTCTCCTCGTCCTTGGCGAGCAGCGACTTCGGCTTCACGTTGTGCGCGACGGCGGCGACCGTTTCGCCGTTCGCGTCGTCGGCGGCCTTCAGCGCCGCGGCCGCCTTCGCGCCGTCCTTCCGCTCGCTTTTGGCCGCCGACGGCTTCGCGCTCGCGCCCGACGACTTCTGGGCGGCGGTTTGCGGGAGGTCGAACTTCGCGGCGCCGCCGGCGGCCGTCGATTTGGCGGCTTTGCGCTTGCGGCGGCACACGCACACGACGATGGCCGCCGGGACGCCGAACAGAAGGAGCACGAGCACAAGCACGCCGCTGCAACCAAACGAGTGAGCGGTAGAAGGCGGTAGGACGTACACGATGATCAGCGCGAGAAGCAACGTGGAGAGCGCCCCCGCCCCGTCGGCGTCCGACTTGAACGATGCGCCCGTCTGCAACCAAAGGATCAGAGGGGAGAGGAAGCAGAGAAGACTCACAAAGGTGGCCGTGAAGTCCGGCGCTTCTTTTTCGAGCGTGATGGAGATCTTCACGAAGTCTTGATCTCCGTCTTTGGTGAACGGCTGGCACGTGGCAGAATCGGGAGAACTGACGCTGCCCGGACCACCAGACACCGCCATCTTGCCGTCGCTTCCGGCGATCGTCAGCGGAAAGTTGTAATTTTTGTTGTTGTCTGAAAACTCTCCATGAAGCGCCGAGGACGAGAAAATCTGACCGGTTTTGATGGACACCTCATCAGAAGCGACAGTCACCCGGCCTCCGACCGAACAGCTTCCCGTTTTGATCGTGACCCTAAACGGCACCATTGACAGAACAGAGAAAGCGACTCACTTGAAAGGAAGAACCCCGTCCATTTTCTTATGATCCCAAATGGACTCGAAAGACGCGCCCTTGAACACGAGCTCGGCCTCGGCAGTCGGCGACGTTCCCGTGTACACGCTGCAACACGAGGAGTGAGCGGAGGGAGGAGGGGACTCACATGTCGCTGCCCTGAACCTCGAAGCCGGCGGGCGGGTCGGCGCCGCACGAGACGAACAGGAGGGCGGCGAGGAGGAGGGCGACGGCCGTCGACTTCATCCTCGAACGAGCGGGCGGAGAGCAGCGGGACGAGCGGAGCGAGAGGAAAGAGACGACCGATTGGCGGCCGGCTGGACGAAACGAGTGAGCTGCTTTTTTGTTTGTTTTGGGCGAGAGATCAGCCGGCCGGCAGGTCTGTCCACCCGACTTCCCTTCGACCAGCGGAAATTTGCAAGAAGAACATGGACGCTATCCCTCTCGCGATTTCTTCGGGGTTTCCGCGCCTGATCGTTGGGCCTGGTTGATCAAAGTATTCGCCACTTTTTACTGTTGCTACCTTGCTGACAGCTCTCCACTCACCAACAATTTTCTGCAAACCCCGAGTAGTGGGTCGCATCCCGTGAGTCTCTTTTCAACGAAACGAAGGCGCCCTGGCCGCGTCCCAGCTACTTCTTCGCTCTTTCGTCGAAGCAATCGGCATTGAGTCTTGTTTATTCAGCAATTAGAACAACAACCACCAAAGAGCAACTGGAGCATGAAAGATGCTGCAAGAGAAAGGAGAGGGATTACTGAACTTTCACAAGTGTAAGGGACGAAATCAGAGCATAAAGACGGAAGATTCGGACTGGCGCGAGGCGGAAGCGGTCGCTTGCTGGCTGTCGCTCATACGTTGCTCCTCCAATCGCTGCCACTTCCGCACCTCACGCTCCTGCTCGATCGTGCGGATCTTCACGGCCATCCAGTGCGCGTACTCCGCTTTGCTGACCGCCAGCGAGAAGAAATCCTCTTCGATCTTTTGGGCGAACTCCACCAGCGGCCGCACGCGCTCGGCGGCCATCGCGGCGCGCGTGAGCGACGGGCAGGTCGCCGTGATGAGTTTGGCGATCATCTCGCTGCGGAGGCCGGTGGGCACCAGCGAGTGCCATTCCTTCGCTTCGGTCGGCGGCAACGGGGCCGGCTGCTCCTTGGCCGAAGGCGGGAGCGCGTTGCGCGGCGCGAACTCGGCGGCACTGTGCGGCTTCTCGACCGAAAAGCCGAGCGACTTGAACGGAATCATCGGGGCGGAAGGTTCGCTAAACAAGCCGCTCAAAGTCGGTGGAAGAAAAGAAAGAACTCACGTCTTCGCTTCGGTCGGCGGGAGCGAAGGCGGCACCTCGTTGCGTGACGCGAACTCAACGGCAGTTTGGAGTTTTCCGTTCGAAATGACGAAAGCGTTGGACAAACCCGTCGGGTCGAACGCGTCACTAGAAAGGGACCACTCAAAGGTCGGTGCAAAGAAGAAGATGCCTCACGTCTTCGCGCTCGCCTTGTCGTTCATCCGCAGATTGCCCGGCTTGCCGCTGAACGGTCGCGGGGGCGGAGTGGCCGCCTGAACGTTCGCAGACGCCTTCTTTCCATTCGATTCTGCAAACAAGCGATCTCATGTGCATTCACTTAAGAGAACTCACGACCAGATAAGTCACGCGGCTTGCACATGATGCAGCTCTCCTTGCACATGCCCGCCCACCACTCGTTGAGCAGCTGCTGGACGGACGCGCAGTGCGGGTAGCCGCACGACGGTCCGTTCGTGCAGTAGGCGGCATGTTCGGTGACTGCGAAGAGCGTGTTGCAGTGCGGCAGCGAACAGACTCCTTCCGGTTTGTTCTCGTTGTTCTTCTGACCCTTCTTGCTGTCCTTCAGTGCTTCATCGCGAGAAAGATTCCAGAGGGAGTGGAGCGACAGGTGGGGCGCGAGCGCCGTCTTCTTTCCTTCCACCTTCTGGTCTTCCACTCCCAACACCTTCGTGCACTCGGCCTGCAGAAAGAAGAAGATGAACGAGAAGCTTCAAGGACGAACTCACGATCAACTCGGAGATCCCGAACTTGCGCCCAACCTCCCGCAGCTCCGGCGCGTCCGCCGCGAGTCCGTCGAGACGCCCGCGGTACACGAACTCAACCATTCGCTCCACGACCTCCGGCCGCGTGCCCTCCACCACGTACTCCGATTTGTTCGGATTGGCGCGGAATTCCGCAGCGAAGAAGGCGGACTTTGAGGCGAGAACGGACTTGTGGATCTGCAGCAAATAAACGAGTGAATGCTCGGGCATCCCGTGCCGCTCACGTTGATCTCCTTGCAGTCGACCAGCAGCCGAAAGTCCGTGACGCCGCCGTTCTGCCGCATCGCCCACAGCGTCTTCCGGTCGGCGGGCGTGAGCGGTTCGTTTCGCGCGTGTGTGGGCGCCCGCTTGTCGCTGCGTGCCAGCGCGTCGTTCACAATCCGTTTGCTCTGCAATTCAAACAAAACTCATGATCGAATGGTTGAAATGAACTCACTTCAGCGAGGGCATCCGTTCCGCTCTTCTCTTTTACCGGCTGTGGTTTGCGTTGAATCGGAGCTGGTTCGTGTTTGGGACGAGCGTCTTCTTCGTCCATTTTGGTTCGCATCTCCTTGATCTGAAGTTACATTAGTTGCAAAAGAGTGAAGACGGGAATTACGTTTGCGAGCACGGACGCGAAGCCTCCTTTGCAGGAAGCGTTGTCCATCTCGCGCCGCTTCTGCAGCTCCGCGCACTTGGCCTCCAGCTGGGCGACCTGCGCGACGAGCACGCCGTTCTGGAACTTCAGGGCCTCGTTCTAAACACACGGATGAGTAGAGAAAAGGATTTTTCAATCGAACTCACTTCCTTTTCGACGGCCTCCCATTTTCGCTTCTTTTCGGCTACCGCTGCATCCAGCCACTTCTGCACGCGCTCCGCGAGCACTTCCTCGCTGTCCGCGCGAGCCGGTTGTTCGGCGAGCGCGTTCTCCAGCTGGTTGACCTGAAGCTGCAGACAGCCGTTATGGACGAACTAATGGATCAAAGAGAAAAACGAACCCCAGAACCGAGCTCTGAAGCGGAGGCCGCCCGCTGACGCCCGACCGGAGGTTGGGGCGCTTCGGTCGGCTGCAGCGCGTCAGCGGGAGCTCCGGGCGACTCCCCGCTGATCAACTGCCACTCGCAGAGCGCGCAGTTCTCGCTCCACACCTTGCAGAAGACGCGCGTTTGCGGGTCGTTTTTGTTGAGCTTGTACTCGCAGTTCCACTTGACGTTCGCGACTGAAAGCAGGCGAGCGGTTAGGAATAGAAAAAAGGAATGGTTAGAAGGTAGAGGACCGGCCGATGGGCAGTTTGATGCCCAGTTTTGACTCACTGCTCTCTCCGTTCGTTTAGCGACTCATCCCGCACCAACCTCCACAACAGAAGCGACTCACCAACTGCGGACTTGGCGCCGCTCGAGTCCTCCGCCCACAGGGACGCCCGCAAGTCCTCGCCGTCGCCGTCGATGCCCACGATCGCGCTCAACATCCGCGCGCCCCGCGGAGCGACCACAACGTGGCACTTCGTGAACGGGCGGAAGCTCAGCGCCTCCTCGACGGTCTCGTTGCACCCGACCGAAATCAGCGCGGAGTGCGGGCAGTCGGCCATCAGGGCCCGATCTTCCCAGTGCTGCATCGTTTGCGGTGGAAAGAGGGAAGAAGGAAGGAAGGAGTGAGTGAATGAAAGTGGTGGTCGCACTGGACTGGACTGCCGCTGCCAACTGATTGTGAGCGACCGATGGACCGCCGAGCGGCAGGGGGGACGCGGCGTTGTTTTACCGCGTGGGTCGCCCGCGTGGGTCCCCGGGTGGGTGCGCGGCGTGGGCGAGCGGATTGGGTCGTCCTGCCGCACTCCGCAGTCGGCATTGCGAAATCGCCGGCCTCGTTGTACCGCGAGGCATTGCGGCGGTCGTAAAAGCGGCGGGGTTCGCACAACGCGCTTTCGTTCGCCTTCCCGTCCAAAAAATCGGCAGCATCTTCGACGAGCGAACAATCGCTCGATCGAGCTTCCTTTCTTGTGGATGTGAACAGACAAGCAAACAAATTCGCTCCTTTTGATCGGGACATTCAACAACAAGCAAGAACGATTGAGCAAACAGCATGAAACATTCACTGCATCAATTGGACGATCTTTTCGTAGGTGTTCATTTCGTTCCGCACGAGCCAAACGATCGGTTTGGCCAACAGAAGCAGCGTCTTGCCGCCGTTCGCTTCCGCAAACTGAAGCACGAACGCGCTCAGCTCGTGATCGTCGTGGCGGGCGGCAAGGACGAGCAGATCGGCGGCGTTCTCACGCGTGATTCCCACCTTCAACGCGCGAGTGCACTCGTCCTAAACACAAAAGATGATCGAAAGAAGTAAACGGGGCGCTTGCCAGCAGTTCGGCGACTTCGAAGCGGCGAGCCGCAACGTACAACTCGCGAGCATCCGCCTCCGGCTCGTCCAGGCGTCTGCAATAAACGAAGACAAGCATTTGCTTCACAACTTCCGCTCGAATGCCCTCCACCGACTGTTCGCTCTTCTGCGGATCCGCGCGGAAATCGGCGGCAAAGACGGTGGATTTCAGGACGAGAACGTTCCGGTGCGCCTGCACGCGTGTGGTGGGATGAATGGCCGAATTCAGCGGCAACTCACCCGAATCTCTTGACCTTCGACTAGGAAGCGAAAGTCGCACAAGAATCCGCTCGTCCACATCGACCAGAAAGAGGCGGGAACGATCGCCTGCTGCTGGTCGATTGGCGGCAGCTCCGTTTCGTTCGCTTCTCGTTTGACAGCCGTGCGCGCTGCGTTCTCCTGCTCCAACCGCTTGCACTGGAACGAACCCTTTAATCAAGGAAGAAGTCGACTCACTCGTTTCTTTGCGGCCGCTTCTTTCCGCTTCCATCGAACCACAGTCGAAGTCAACTCCACCGCTTTCTTTTTTTGCTCGTCGCATTCGGCGCGGAGTTCGGCGATCAACGAAGACGAGCGGCTCTCTGGTTCGTGCAATTTCGACTTCAACTCTTCGATCTGGAAAGGACAGGAATCGTTAGAACAGAATGAAGCAAGACACACTTCGTGGGTGAGTTGAGCGATGTGCTGCTTGTGCGTCTCCGCCGCTTTCTCGTATTCGTCGCACTTTAATGCCGCGGCGGAGAGTTGAGCGGCCATCTCGAGGTTCTTCGACGTTAGAAGTTGGCCCTGAGCCGCAAATTCAAACCGCCCGAATAGCAGACGACTCACCGCTTCAACGGCCGCCGCCAACTTCCGCTCGTTGTTCGCCGCTTCTTCCTCCAGTCGCTGAATGCGAGACTGGAGCGCGTTCACGCTCTCTTTCGACTGCACTCGCTGTTCGGCCAAGCGGCTCTCCAATTGCTGCAGCTGAAACGGGTAGCCGGATGGATGGGAACGAACTCGCAAACGAACCTCAGCTTGATGAACCGTTCGCTGTTCTGCGAGCGCCACAGATTCCAGCTCTCCCTTGCACGAGAGGCACTTGTCCGCCCACACCTTGCAGCAAATGCGGTCGCCTTCCAGCGAGTCGGCAATCGTGTAGCTTTTGTTGAGCGCCACCTCGAACTCTCGGACTGCATTCAAACGATGAAAATGTTCTTAATGTCGGCAAACCCACCCGCTTTGGTCGTCCGCCCATTGCCGTTCACGATCCAAATCGAGCCCTTCAAGTCCTCCATGCGGCCTTCGACAACGATTCGCACATTTGTGGAGGTCGAAGAAGCGTCTCTCTTCGAGATCTCGAGGCGGCATTTGGTCGACGGGCGAAACGAAAGCGGGCACTCGTGACTTTGCGCGCCTTCCTGCTTGAAGACGACGCGGTGGACAGACGAAAAAACAGCGGAATGTTTGCAAGAAGCCATCATGGAGAGTTCAAAGCAAACGAATTGAAGCAAACGGTCAATCGAACTACCAACCGAAGACGCCGAACCGAGGTGGAAGATCGCAAAAGGTGGTAAACACCCGCGGGCACTCCGCGCGGCCGCTCGCTCGCGTTCTTCCGTCCAAGCGGCCGACCGCAAGCCGAAAAACGCGCGCGAAACGAGCGAGCTGGCGGCGGGGACGCCGCGTCTTTCCGAAACGGCCGATTCGAACGAGCGAAAGAACGCGCGCGTGTCCGAATGAGTCACCGTGCGCTTCCATTTCGCCCGCACATTCGCATTGGTTTTTCTCGCTCTGTCCGCAGTCCCTTTGAACGCAAAACTCGTGAAATATTTCATTGAACAACACCCAGCAACGCGTGAAGTTACAAGCAGACAAACGGCCTTTTCGGCCGTCCCCAATCAAGTCAAGAACTCGTTGCTGCTTCGTTTATTGTCCGAACTGAATGAGTGGCCAAAAGTTGAGTGGAAGAAAGGTAGAATGCAGTTGAGAACACCAAATTAGAAACGTTACGATTGAGAGAACAAAAGAAGGATGAACACAAGACGATCGACTTCACTCGGCGTCCACGCGCTCCCATCCGCCGGACGCAGCGGAGTCCGAGCGGTCGTCCGCGTCATCCGCCGACTGGAGAGCGGGCGGCAGCTCCGCGTGCTGCTCGCCGAGCATCGAGCCGCACTTCAGCAGCTGCACGATCTTCTCGTAGACGTCCACTTCGTTGCGGACGAGCGAGTGGATCGAATCGGCGACCAACAGGCGGAATTTGTCGCCGTTCGCCTCGGCAAAGTCGACGGCGAAGTCGGCGAGCACGTGATCGTCGTGGCGGGCGGCGAGGACGAGGAGGTCGGCCGCGTTGTCCGCCGAGATGCCTGCCTTCAGCACGCGCGTGCAGGCGGCCTGAACGAATTGGTTGAAGGAAGAAGTGGGTGAGCTGAGGGACTCACGACCAAGGAGACGACTTGGAAGCGACGAGCGGCCGCGTACAACTCGTGGACGTCCGTGGCCAACTCGCTCACTCCGCCGCAGTAGCAGAACTTCAGCACTCGCTCGACGACCTTCCGCTCGATGCCCTCGACCGCGAACTCCGTGCGGGTGGGCTCCGAGAGGAAGAGCGACTCGAAGAAGGCGGATTTGAGCGCCAAGACGTTGCGGTGCGCCTGCAAACCGGAGGAAAGAAGAAGGGTGGTCGTGTGTTTTCTGCGGACTCACGGGAATCTCCACGCCGTCGACCACAAGGCTGAAGTCCGTGAGGAAGGCGGTCTCGCGCATCGCCCACAAAGCGGCGCGGTCGCCCGCCAGCGCCGAGTTCTCCGCCGGTTGTCCGCCTTCCTGTTGCGAGTGCAACGCCTCGTCCTGGAACACAAAGAAGCATTCGGGAATGCATCGTTTGGACTCGCCTCCGTCTCCGCGCGAACCGACTCGCGCGCCTGCCTCTGCTGCTCGAGGGCGGCGGTCAGCTCGGAGATCTTTGCGGCCGCCTCCTCTTTCTCCAGTTTGAGCGACTCGCACTAAAGCAAGCGGTGATGAACGAAAGGCAGCCGATGACTCGCCTCCTTCTGAACGGCCGCCAGCTTGGACGTCATTTCAATCGCGATTTCCACCGCTTTGATGGCCGTCTTCTTCTGCTCGCTGACTTGTTGCAGGAGCGAAGAGAAGCGAGTTTGCTCGTTGAAGAGCGCCGCCTTCAGCACCTCGACCTAAAGCACAATCGATCGACCATTGGAAGAGAAAAAAAAGGAGGAAACAAACCTCTTTGACGGCCGCTTTATACGCCGCTTTCTGCTGCTTCTCGTGCTTCCACTTCAAGTCCTCGATTTGCGACTTCAGGTCGGCGTTCTGCAAACACAAACAAACAGTTGAATTGCTGGAAGGATGAGAACTCACCTCCTCGGCCATCACCAGCATGTTTTCGGAGGCCTCTCTCGCCTTGCCGACTCGCTTGTGTTTGGACTTCTTGCTGGCCATCGACGGCTTTCCCGAAATGCCCCAGTCGTCCGCCTGGAATAAACGGTCAAAAAAAGAAGCAAGAGGATGATGGACCTCGCTCCAGCGTTTGGCCCAGCTCATTGCGTGTTCACCGGTGAGGATCGAAGTGGAAATTGGCGGTCGACTGAAAACGGTAGGATGAGCGTAAGGGATCGATCGTGTCGACACGGCGCGTCGACCAAAGCGAAAAACCGCACGGAACAAATCGGAAGAGGGAAGACGCCAATCGAACGAGAAAGCGGCCGCAAACAGCGTAAACAACGCCGAGGTACCCGCCCGTCCGCGTTCTCAGACCGCCCATCTGCCGTCGCCTTTCCGATCGGCCGATCGCCAGCCGAAAGACGGACGGACGGGCGAAACGGAAGTGCCGCGCTCCGACGAAGCGGTCGTGTGAAAGCGGGCAAACCAACGCCGACTCGCCGGACGCCGCAATTTCGAAACGGTGGGGAACAGCAGGGATTTTCGAGCATTCGACGGCCAACTGTTGATCGGAAGGGCTTGGCGTAAACAAGATGGAGTACTCGAATGCCCGCATGTTCGTTTCGTCCTGCTTGCAATCGGAACATTTCCGTCTAGTTAGTCAAAGAAAATTCACTCGTCGACGTCAACAGAAAGCAGAAGAACAAGTGAAGCACGGGCGACACGCGATCTGCCGTTTATGTCGACGGGCGGCGCTTCTGATTGCAGTCCACCCGTCTGCCAAGCCAGTCGAAAGAAAAAAGAATGCCGCGAATCGGTTCAATCGAGGAGCGAAAGCGAAGAACCGGCGGCCGGCTGGCGTCAAGTGCGACGGCCCCAATTCGATTGGATCGCTTTCGTGTTCGGCCGACCGACTTGCGCGCGCCGATTGCTTCGATTTGTTTCGCGGCCGCGGCCGGCGCGCGGATCGATTTGAACCGAAAACGAGCAAGCGGCAGCGATCGGCGAACGACGAGCGAGGGATTAGCGAAGCGAAACGCCGATTTGTGGCCGAAGATGCAGCGGATAAAACGAGATCGCATTGCATTCTCGCTGTTTATTCCGATCGTTCGCTCGGTGTCCAACAAGAGAAAAAAATCGAGGAAAGCAGGATCAATAGGTTTCGTCAACGCCCAGTTAGAACGTTGATTGGGGGCTTCCGTCAACCGTCCACTCCCGACCGCTCGAATCTATCAAACGGCCGCTATTACGTCGACGTCAAACCACACCACCGCCCATTGCACCGGTCGAAAAAGGATCGTTCGCTTGGCAAGCGAACGGACGAGATCGAGACTAGCGACACGACAGCCCGCTTGCAGTCGTTGATGCAAATTCCTGTTTGGCGAACGAATGTCAAAGCAACGAAACAATGCTCCCATTCCTCCCCACTCCTCCCGCATTCCCATCGGCCGGCAGTCCGTCGAGCGGTTGTCACTCCTCCCTTCCGGCTTCGCGTCTTCGCTCGAGTCCGTTCGACTCAACTCGGCGATCGGTTCGTCCACTCACTCCTCCCTTTACTGATCCCTTCGCTTGATTGCAGCCCGCACGCCACGAAATGGCCGACCAGTACGAGCCGCTTGTGATCGGCGACGTGCCGCCCGCCCCGCCACGCCGCTCGAGTCGACGCGCCTGCAGACGCTGGCGGCGGCGTACGGCGGAGCACCGGAAGTCGGAAAGTCGCCCGCCGTTTCGCCGATGGTGAGCTCTCGGGGGATGCCGGCGGGTTGCAGGTTGTTTGGGGCGTTCTTCTTTCTTTCGTCTCCTCGCCTTCGCTGAAATCTTTTTCGTTTGCCTCGTCTTGCTCTGCGTGAGCGGATGTTCAGTGGATCTCCCATACATCCATTCGGTTGTGTTTCTGTCCACCCTTATTCATTTCCGCTCGTTTGTGGGAAGATCGGGGGATTCCGAGCGTTCTCCAACGATCATCCCGTCTCTCAATCATCTGGTCGGTTTGCGGGGTTCTCTTTGTTCTCATGGTGCCTTCCTACCACTCACCACGCTCACATCTCCAATCACTAATCTCCCTTCTCGTTGCAGGCCCCAGCCGATGGAGACGGACCGAAGCGGATGGGCTACGAGACGGTCGACTTCAACGGCGTCTCGTCGCGCACTCCCGCTCGCGAGCCCGCGGCCGCCAAGGAGAAGAACGGCCGGACGGCCGCGCGGATCGCCGTCTTGAGCGTCGCGATGCCCGCTTTCGTCCTCTTTCTGGTCGGCGGCACGGCGCTCGGCGTCCTGCTCGCTCTCGGGTGGCACAAGTAGGCGGTCGATTGAGCGGAATAAACGACTGGTTGGAGCTTGCGGGCATGGAGTTTGAAGAAGCAATTCGGAAGAACTGACGAAAACCAGGCGGGGTGGGAAGAGTTGCTTGTACGTGGGTGCAGTCGAACAAACAAGATCCCCTTCTAACAATCTGGCCGGCGTTGTTTCGGAGAGGGCTCATTGGTGGCTTTGCTTGCCCTTGCTTCCGATCCCACCGCTCCGACACACGAACAACTCACTTCCACTCGTTATTTATTGGATTCACAGCTGAGAACAAGAAGGAGTTTCTTCCAGTGAAACGAGCGAAAAGGCGGCGTTCCCCGCCGATCAGTCGTTTTTGTCGCGAGCAGCGGGCGCTCCGCTCGTTGAAGTGGATGGGCCGGCGTCGTCTGAAACAAAAGAGATCGTTGAACACACGTGCTCGCGCGAAGAAAGTGGCTTCAAGTGACTCACTCGCAAGAAACGTGCCTTCGGCCGTCAGCTCCCATCCGCTCGCTTCGGCGAGGTCTTCAAGGTTTCGCACGTCGGCGGCGGGGTTGCGGTTCGAAATGGCTGGAAGGAAGGGCCAGTGGAACAGAAGAGGAATCAATAAGTTTCTAGTGGGCAAGACGGTCGTTCCAATGCCAAACAAGACGGTCCTTGTGTTTGATGTTCCCATCCAATCCCCTTTGCATTTCACCCATTCCTCCTGCTCGTTCCCGTCCCATCAATCCTTCCCTTCAACTGTGTTTCCGTGATCACCGGAGCCCCCACCACCTCCGCCCGCTTACCGAACGCCTCGCAATCGGCGCCGAACAGGCAGGTCGCAACGAACGTCTGGAGCTCGCGCAACGTCGCCGGCCGCAGCTTCTCGAAGTCCAACGCGAAATTCGGCGCGCAGTCGG
Source organism: Aphelenchoides fujianensis (assembly GCA_024699865.1). NCBI lineage: Eukaryota > Metazoa > Nematoda > Chromadorea > Rhabditida > Aphelenchoididae > Aphelenchoides > Aphelenchoides fujianensis. The sequence continues at coordinate 198,004 of JAMPIO010000094.1, read as the reverse complement.
CGCCCTCGCGACGCGCGACGATCGCGAGCGCCTCGTTCAGCTGCGCGTCCGCCAGGCGGTCGAAATCGTCGACGAGGCGCCGCTTCTCCGCGTCGCTCATCTCCGCGGCGGCCGTGGGAACGAAACGGAGCTCAGCGCCGCTCGCTTCGGCGAACTCGAGCGCGAATTTTGCCAGCGGAAGGTAGTCCTGTTGAACGGCGAGGACAAGGAGGTTGGCAGCGTTCTCGCGCGTGATCCCCGCCTTCAACACTCGACGGCACTCGTCCTAAACACGGAGGATCGAAAGGGACGAGTGCGGGGAGCTCACAAGTAAACGGACGACCCGAAAGCGACACGCCGCCGCGTACAGCTCGCGCGCGTCCGCCTCCAGCGCGTCGAGTTGCTGCCGGTAGACGAACTCGACGAGTCGCTTGTCGCGTCCGCGATTAATTCGCCTTCCTCCGGCCTCGCGGTCCCGCGCCGACCTTCCCCTGCCGGGCAGAATGCCAGCCGCTTGCTGCCGACTTCGCGGCCGCCGCCGAAGATTCCCGCACTCTTCCCCTCCGCTTCCCTACCGAGCGGTCGGTCCTCCTCCTCATCTGCATCGCGTGCCGAAGCACGGCCGCGATCTCAACCGACGAACCGACGGACGACCCCGAAGGACGACGCGCGAAGCGAACCCCAGCGAACCAAACGGTCCTCCTTTCCTTCTCATTTGTTTCCCGCTCCATTTAGTCGAATAAATACCACTCATTTATTCCCGACTCCCTCAATTCTATCGGCAATTCCCCAGGGGATCCGATACGCTCGACAATCCGAAAGCCAAAGCCCTCCACCGAGAAGACGGCGGCGCGCTGATCGCGGTGGAATTCCGCGGCGAAGAAGTCGCTTCCCGAGGCGAGGACGTTCTTGTGCACCTGCAGCCAAGAGAGGAGTGAATTGAATGGGATTTCTTGAAGTTTACGGCGATCTCCCGCCCGTCCACCAGCAGCCGAAAATCCGTGAACTCGCCGAGCAGCTGCATCGCCCAGCGGGCCTGCAGGTCGGTGTCGGAGAGCGACACGCTTCCTGCTTCTTCTCCTCCGGGAATCATCGAGCGGGAAGCTTCCTCCTGAAGAAGCCGATGGATCGAGCGGGAAGATTGCTGAAGATCCACCTCTTTCTCGAAAGGCTGCCCGCTTTCACCGGCTCTCTGCTCAGCAGTCGACCTCGTCTCGTCAACCCGGGCATTTCGGTCTTCAGCGCACAACGGACAGTCCCGGAGCCACACTTGGCAGCAGATTTTGTCGCCGGCGAGCGGAAGAAAGAACGAGTGCCGTTTGTTGAAGTAAATGTCCGAGCCTGCAACCGCGAATGAGTTATGAGGAGTGAGATCGACCGTGCGAAAATAACAAGAGAATCAAACAACATCTTATGCAGTTGGAAGAGAGAAGTTACTGTCAATCCCGCCTCTTTGCTCAACCGATCGACCAATCCACCAACTCAAACCCCTCTCACGCCACTCACATCGCTCCTTGGGCCGCCCGAGCGAGTCCTCGATCCAAATGGCGCCCCGCAGGCCGCTCGCGTCGCCGTCGATCGTCGCCCGCACGCGCCACGTCTCCGCGATCCGCGTCGCCTCCAGCGAGCAGCTCGTGGCCGGGCGGAAGGGGAGCGGCGTCTTTGGAGTCACGAGCTCCTCTTTCGCGTTCTGCACGCTGTAGACGGAGAGAAGGACGGAGTGCTGGCAGGGGTCCATCTTCTGTTGGATGCTGGAGAGTGGGCAATCGACGGCGGAAGGCTCGTGTGTGTAAACGAAGCGATCGAGCCAGTGGGAAAGGAAGAGTCAGCAACGGAAAGCAAGCGAGCGAGTGGGCGAAACGGAAAGCGGGCTATAGATCAAAAAGGGGTCTGCTAGACGAGCGAAAGTGAGCGAGTGGTCTGAGCGGAAAGCGATGGAAATGGCGGGCTTGCCAAGGTCGATCGCAATCGGCAGAACGCGGGGCGGCCCGAATGACCGCGGGGCGTTCCCGCGCGTTCGTCCGCCCGAACGAGCAGGCCGGCAGATGGCCGCCGGTGTTTCTGGACGGACGAAGAGCGATGAATGGTTTTCTTTCCGCGAATGCACGCAATCGGACGGCTTCTGCAGACACCCAACAAGGATCGAACTCAACTCTTTCTGACAGCAAAAGGACAACCGTTGATCCATAAATTCTCGTCTTCGACGAATGTTGCTGTTCTCTCTGGCCCCCGTTCCGTTAAAAGAAAGCCGCAAACAAAAACCGATGGCTGAAGACAGTTCGCTGACCGCTTTGTCACGAATGACGCGATCGCAATATGAACCGTCATCGCTTCCATAAAAGAACTTTTGGTTTATTCGTTTGTTTGTTCAGCTGGAGTGCACCTATTGACGCCTTGTTCGAAGAAAGAAACAACTGACTGATTGCTCCCCGTTCGCCCGATAACGGCGTTCTTTGGCTTTGCTTGCAAACAAGTCGCCAGCACGTGAACACCGCTCTCGATCGTTGACCAATTTGAAGCACGCAACTTTAATTGCATCAACAAGCAAGTGTACGGTGCCTAATGCCGCGGAAATTCGCTCAAGTGACAAGCCGACATTTTCGGCAGCAAACTTCAACTGCAGCAACTCACCTTTCGCTTCTGGTCGTTTAGCTTCTTACTGCTATGAAACGAGGAGCACATTCCAATGCAGCAATCGAATCATTGCACTCTTGTTTACTCGTTTCTTGTTTGGAATGACCATCGATCACCGCTTGAAGGGAAGTCGAAAAGAGGAATGAGCAGGGCGTGCGTCTCTAATCTCATTGTACTGTGATCCAATTAGCTGTCCGCTTTGGGCGTCGAGTATGGTAGTTCTTTGAGCTCCGAGCCACAGCCTGGCATTCAGATGATCTCAGCTTGTTGAACAAACAGATTTTGCACCTCGAAACTTCATCTTTCAAGTGATCATTCTTCGTTCTTCTGCGAAGCGCCGCTTTACAAGAGCCAACAAGTAGTCGATGATACGCCATCCTTCGTTTATGGAACAAAAGAACCGACAACAAGCTACGAGATGGCGACGATCTTCTGAACACCACTGCGCGTCAACACCACTTGGTAAACGACGGCCGTGAGGAGGGCGTCGGTGGCGATCGCCGAGACGACCCACGGCCCGTACGGCTGCTGCGGGACGCCGAGGAACTGCAGGGTGTACCACAAACAAACGGGGAAGTAGTTGAGGAAGAACTCCGTGCAGACGGCCGTGATCGCCACGAGATTCGCCTGCAAGCGAGTGCGCGATAGTCCAGTGGCCGGAAGGATGGAATTTCCCGAAATTCCTGCGCGATAACCACTGGACTACGACGCCTTCCGGGCGCTTCCCCCTTTCAACCAATCTGTCGAAAGACACGCCGCCGCTCTTCGCTCTGCGCGGCGTGTCGCTTGAGGAGGCGGCAGAAGAAGGCGGCGAGGAGGACGTTCGGGACGCCGACCGCCATCTTCGGCGCCACGAGCAGCCGCTCCGCTTCTTTCGTCGTGACGCAACGGATCGACGTGCACTCTGCAGCGGGAATTGAACGATGGAAATCCTCGATTTGCTCACTGGTGGTCGGCGGAAGGGGCAACACAAGGGCGGGCACGCCCACCGCAACGATCAGCCCGCCGACGAGCATCGCGCCCACCGAGAGCGCGACGAAGCGGCCCCGCGTGAACGCGTGCTGGACGGGCCGCACGAGGGCGAACGTCCGGTCGAGCAGGAGGCACGTGACCGAAACGGAGAGCATCGAAGCGGCCGCGTAGAAGGCGACGTAGAAGAAGACCATCCAGCCGGCCGAGTGCTCTTCTGCAATCGGAGGAATTGATCGGGGATTCTTTGGAGAAGATGGGAGCCTCGAGTTGACTGGTCCCCTTTGTTTGCTCCTTGGTTGAAGGCGTGAAGCAAATTCTTGCTTAACTTCTCTATTTGTGGCTCTTTACCTTGTGGCCTTTGCGTTTCAAAACACGCACGGCCTTTTCATTGAAGCAGATCGCCCGGCTACCGCCCCGATTGCCTTTCAGATTCCTGTTTCTTCGGCCTTGTGAACAAACGACACTCACCCACTCGCGCCCGCCCTTCTCGCCCAGCACTCTCTACGCTCCTCGCCGCCCACCTTCCAGACTGCCCGCGAGAGCCATGTACGCGCCACACGCGGCGCCCATCGCCGACGTGCTCATCCAACAGGCGACGTTCAGCAGCAGGCTGCCCGAGAGCTGTTTGTGCAGCGAGGACGTGCGAATCCGCAGGAACAACTGGGTTTGCAAGCAGAAGGCGCCGAACTGGCACACGGCGATGTAGAGAAACTGGGCGGCCACTACGGTCGGCATCCTTTTGTTTGTTTGCTGGAAAGAAGCGAGTAGGAATTTGAGTCAAGGGCAGCAGTTGTTTCGAATTTGGGGCGGCAGGATGAAAGATTGCTCGAGCGACTCGATGTGAATCCGGGAAACGAGGAAAGAAAAAGGGGTTGTGGAGTGGGCCGAGCGAGCGCTTCTTGACCGTTCCCAAATCGAAATATAACAAGAGACAAAGCGGAAGAGTGGCCACAATTGCCGACTCTTCCACCAGCTTCCTGATCAGAGAACCGAAACACCGCCAGTTTGAATGCACTCGCCGACTCGTGTGTCTTGCTCCGCCTTCTTGTTTGTTTGTAGCCGCTCGCTCCGCCCTCTTCTGCTTTTCAAGCCCGAATCGGAACATGCGAGAAGGAAAACAAGGCTAACAAGTTTACGTCGACTACAAACGAGTGCATGCTGTTTCAGGAAGCAGGCTGTTCTTCGGTGTTCCCCGTTGCCTTTTTAAAATGGATAACTGCAATCATAACTGGGCGATTGCTCTCCACTTTTCCCTTTAATCGTGAGATTGAAGGGCGACTTCTGGATTCTCGTGAACACGAAGCTCTCGCCCAGCGATGTCCGAAAGATCAACCTCGTCGGCGGGTGTCCTTATTATTTGGGAGTGGGAGTGAAGGAGGAAGCGGGTGGAAGTGAGGAGGGAGGCACACGAGCGGCTGCGGCGACAACCAGTGGATCGAAGAAGTCGGTTGAGAAGAAGCGCCAGGCTGCAACGAAGAGTCGCCGCCCGCCCAAGAGACGCCCGACGATCAAACGACGACCGGCGGCGCGGAATAACCGCTGGAATTACGGAAGAATCGCCGCCGCTTCGGGCGGACGGCGCGCCATTGAACTCGTGTTCACATTACAACGTTTAAAAAATGGACGTTTTTGGTTAAGGTGGCGATAACCACCCGACGATTTTGTTCGCTCCCTCGCCGAATTGCTGCCCAGAGCTGTCGCCTGTTGAAGGTGGCAACGACGTAGCAAGGGATCATGGTTAGGGCAAGAGGAAGAGCGGAGAAACACAGCCCGAATGACCCACTTCCCACCCAACGAATGTCCTCGTTTGACCGCGGGTTTTTCGGCCGCAACACGGAGACCTCCACTGCGTTCTGCTCGCTGCTCCAACGGCCGACCGGCCGCTTCCCTTCACTCATTCCTTTCGGTCGCCCCACTCGTTACTCACTCCGCAGCCCTCCCAAGGGACCGACTTGCCGTTGCGCGCCGTCGCGTTGGCAAGTTCTTCGCGGACGTTCGCGATTCTGTCGAGTCGCTTTGGACTGGAATCCGCGTGTTTCGCCACGAATCCACCGACTGCCCGTGCGACCGGACGAGCTGGAAGAAACAAACGGACCTTCTTGTCCAACGATCGACTTCTGCGTCCAGTCGCCGGTGGGAACGCAAAAATGCGAATAAGCGTGTACTTTTCGTTTTTAGACAACTGACGGGTTTCGATCGCTTTCATTCGTCTGCCGACGGCCAGCTCGCTTTTTACGTCCTGCAACCAAACCGTTGGCTCGTGTATGACCTGCAAAACAACAAGATGCTGTACAGACTCTTCTTCGGGTGGAATAATCCGTTTGATTCACAGAATCCTGCGCCCATCTCGAAACTCCGTCTGAAAGTGGGGACCGCTCTTCGATACGATGAGTTCAATCGAGTCGTCTTTTTGAACACCGTCCGCATTCGGTCGGCCGATCGGCAGGCAGGCTGGCGAGTCGGGCGGGTGGCGTTTCCGCGACCCACTTCTCGGTTTCTTGCTCGTTCCAATCGGATTCCTTTCGGTTTCGAAGCAAAACAAAGAGAAGGCGGATGTCAGCAAAGAAATCTCTATTGCAATCCGGAAGCAAACAAGCACACCACACAACACAAATGCAACGAATTCGGGCGGACTTGCCGCCGATTTCGACCTCTTCGCTGGTTCCACCCCAAACGACTCGCATTTGAAGCGGACACCTCTCTGCTCGTCACCACAACAAACATACGACTCCAACGACTGAAGGAATTCTATCAAGAAGACAAATTTCATCGATTGGAAGCCCGGCCGAAAGTGACGGCCAACGAACGATCAACGGCCACTCGACTCGTACATGAGCTTCAAACTCGCGTGAGTGCGAGTCGGTAAGACTCGTTTGATGTCGGTCGTTGCGGGATGTCCGCGAACGAAGAGAAATGTTGCCGTCTGGGCGCTTCGCGCTTGACACGCTGCGAGTGGGACGAATGACGACCGGCAGGATCGGTGGTTCCTTTCAAGGAATCGAACGGAGAAAACGAGGGCAGAGGTTAGGTCGAATACACGGGCATTCTTTTCCTCTTCCCAGCGTTGTTTTCGAAAAACAATCCCGCTTTTGGTCCTCGCCGAACCGTTCAAAGGAAGGATTGGTTGAAGTGCAGAGATGCAAGTGAAGAGCATTCCGTTGTTGCGCTTACGACCGTCTGCTGATGACCGCGGGGCATTGGCGCGCAGAAGGGAGGCCCGCCTGCTTTCCGCCCCGCGCTTGCAAGGACCAACCGGCCGCCTTCCTCCCCGCATTCCATTCGTTCGGCATTTCTCCGAATGGACCGACTTGCCGCTGCGCGCCGTCGAGTCGGCAAGTTCTTTGCGGACGTTCGCGATCAAGCGGCTCTGCTTCGAAAGAAGATCCGCGTGTTTCGTCACGAACCCGCCTGCTGCCCGTGCGACGTCACGTACGAACGGGATGAAACGAATGCTCCGTCTTGCCCGACGATCGACTTCTCCGTTCTGTCGCCTGTAAGTTCTCGCAATAAACAACTACGATTATTTGTTTCTGTTTAGACACGACTGAGAGGCTTCACGTGTTTACACTCCTCTCCCGACGGCCACCTCGCGGTCTATTTCCTCAATTACGAACGATTGCTCGTGTACGACATGCGCAACGACAAAATTCGGTAGATACTTTTCTTCTTTTTGCTAGCATGATGCGGCTGGAATTGCAGGATCCTGCAACCGTCCCCGTTCTTCTTGTGGCACTGGCAAATAACCCCGCTGCAATTGGATCACAATTGGGTCGTCTTCCTCGACGACTTCCGTTTCTTCGCTCTTTCCCGTGGGATTCAAGACCCGTCGGTTTCGTACCTGGTCCTCGGCAAGATCGATCTGACGGCCGGCTGGTTCACGTACAAAGTGGTGCGCCGCTTGCCTCAAGCAATGAGAAGCGCCGCGTTTGTCTACGGCCTGCGGGGAAGCGGCGACAGCGAGCCGCGAATCCTCCAAAAGAATCGCAACGAAAACGTCTGCATTTTCGATGCGCGAGTCAAAAGCAGCGGCAAGCTGAAGTTGGAGTTTCGACACACGGCCGCTCTTTCGATCGACGTCCGCTTTTGTTTCGTGTTCGAGGGCAAACTGTACGCGTTCGAATGCACACGGCAGCGCGTGTTCGATCCGGACAGTCCGATGATGGACTTGAAGCAGCTGTTCGTCAGCCAGTTCACTGCCGAAAGTCAACAGCGGCCGCTGTGGGAGTTCACGTCGATTCCGCTGGGCGCTGTCGATCAATTGGGCAAACGCGGCAGTTCGGTTCGTTCTTCGTTCTTTTTCTTAATTGATCGCACTTGCAGGACGTCCGCTCGATCACACGCGTCAACTCTCTTGTGTTCTGCGATTTCCAGCCCCGCAACGAATTGATCCAAAACCTTTTGTGTTTGGATCTGCAGACGATGCACTGGCGGAAGCTGCCGTTCGACTTCTCGCACACGATCCTGCACATGTCGGCCGTTCTCGAGGAAGACGGCGGCGGCCTGCTGATTCACGCAGCGAAAGAGAGCAGAAATCGGGCGTCTGCCTTACGAAAAGAGGACGGAAAAGTGCGCAAACTGGACGCAAAAGAGTGGCTGCAGCGTTCCGCGATCTACCGCCTTCCTTTGCGGTACGCCTTCTACTCGTTCTGATTTCATTGGTTTCTTAGACGTCCCTATCGCCTTACTCACTTGTCGTGGTGGTCGGCACAGAAAGGATTGAATGCGAAGCAGAAGGAAGCCGCCCACTTCTCGACGTTCGCGGAATTCGTCGAACGGACGGCGTTCAAGCGGATCGTTCCGTTTTACGATCGAATGGAGCCGATGCCCACTTACAAGGCAAAAAAGACAGCTGTTCTCCCATCCACCTTCTGCTTTCAGTTGCTCAAACGCCGCCTTCCGCCTCGTCAATGAGCGAATGGACAGAATGTCCTTCTCCCATGACTCTGCTGTTGTTCTCTAATGTTTGAATAAACGATTACGTTTTTTATAAGCCGCATGTGACCAAGAAAGAATGAAAGAAACGGCCGTGAGCGGTCACTCAAACGGCGACCGTCGGCGACCAAGAACCACTGCATTCACGAGAAGAATCGCCGTTCAGTGCCACCGACTGCTGAAAGTGGAATGTCAAAAGTGTGGGGCTCATGGTTCGTTCAGGAGGAAAGAGCAAAAGAAGATCCCTTGAATTACCCGCTTCTCGCCCAACGCATGTTCTTGTTTGAACGCGGTGCGTTTGTGCGCAACACAAAGGTCTCTACTGCGTCCTGCCCGTCACCCCCAACAGCCAACCGGCCGCATTCTTCCGCTCATTCCATTCGATCGCCAAACCGACCGCTGGCTTTTTAAATGGACCAGATTGCCAGCGCTCGCCGCCGAGTCTGCCGCTTCTTTTCGGGCGTCCGCGATCGATTTGTTTCGCCGCTAAAAATCGACGAGAACGCGGTTCACTTGTTCTATCGAAGGCGCACCGGTTGCTCGTGTCGCGGCAGTCGACTGGACGGTTTGCCGGCCGGACGGCAGAAAACGAGCGTTGCCGCTTGCCAGACGATCGACCTGTGCTTTCTGTTACCCGTAAGAGGATCAATGGAAGGTGGAAAGTATCGTTTGTTCAGGAAACTTGCGACCAGTACGGCGCCGTTTTCTTTACGCCGAATGGCCGCTTTGGGATCTATTTCGTGGACTCGAATCGATTGCTCGTTTATTGTACGATCTGATGAACGACAAAATGAGGTGATTTTCTTCTCCGAACGTCGATTTCCGGTGGCTGCTCGTTGCAGTCGATCGCTCGGCGGCTTTTGCGAATCCCAAGTTCCTGCTGATCATGAACACTCGTCTTAATTGCAGCATCTTGGAGCCGTCTTCTCTGGGCGGACTGAAAGAAGGGGAGCTCGCGGCAATGCGGTTGTTGTACGAGATTGAATTTCTCGTCGATCATCGCTTCTTCGCCGTTTTCGATCGTCGCAATGCCGGCGGATCTCACGAGTACTCGCTGCTTCTCGTGGAAATCGACGTGCCGAGCGGCCGTTTCACGTTCGTCGAGCTCCACCGGTGGCCGCTCCGACGACTCGCGGACGCCGCGTTCATTTGCGGACTTCCGATGCGCAACGCCGGCGAGCCGCTGGTCGTCCGAATGAGCCGCTCGCTCGGCGCCCGCCGTCCGGTTTGTGTGTTCGACGCGCGAATGGATCGCGGCGGTAAACGGAGGCTGGAGTTGCGACAAGAAGCCGCGCTCTCCGTTAACGCTGGCTTCTACTTTGTTTTCGACGGCAAATTTTACTCGTTGCTGATCAGAAGCCGACCGGATCGAACGCGAGCTCCGCAGTACGATCTGGAGCAGCTTGCTGTCTGTGAATTGAATTCATTGGCTTTGGATCGACCATTCGACGATTGGGAGTGTGAATTGAGGGCGCTGAAAGGAGTCGACGCGTTGAACGACGGACCCAATTCGGTAGACCGTCTTTTGCCTCCGTTCATCCACACATTGCTTTCCAGTACGTGCGCGGAATGAAACACGTGAAATCGCTTGTATTCTCTGACTTCTACGACAATTGGTGGCGTAATTTGTTGGTGTTGGACTTGAAGACGCTGCGGTGGCGGAAGCTGCCGTTCGTCTTTCCGCATTGGATCATGCACATCTCGCCGGTTGCGGACGAAGAAGGCAGCGGACTGCTGATTCACGCGTGCGTGTCCAAACGAAACCGAGCGGTTGCTTGCCGAACGGAATGCGGAGAAGTGGGCGACGTTCGTGGAAAGCACTGGGAGGTGCATTCTCAAATTCATCGCTTTTCATTCCAGTACGTAGAAAGATTGAGCAACTAACCATTGCGTGATTTCAGGCGCCCCCAACCACTCCGCCAGCTGTTGTGGTTCACCATTCAAAAGGCCTTCCGAACGAAACGAACGAAAATCGCCGGATGTTCGTCGTTCGAAGAGTTCGTGGAGCGGCCGCCATTCAAGCGAATCTTTCCGACGTTTGAGCAAATGGGTCCGATATCCACGTACAAGGCACGTGAGAAGTGTTCTCCAATCATGTCCGTTGTTTTTAGTTGCTCAAATTCCGCTTCTTTAGTCGTCAATGAGTGAGTGCAGTGCAGGACGTTCTTTCTTTTGCGACTTCACGGCTGTTTACTTTAATGTGCGAATAAACGGTCAAGTTTCTTTGGAAGAGACGTGAGCAAGCAAGCAAGGAAGAAACGAATTGTGAGCGGCTACTCAAACGATGCCCGGTGGTCGAACGGTAGCGGCCGGTGGCAAAGATAGAGAGCCGTAAACAAGCAAAGAATTGCCGGCACTACGGACGACAGACGTGTCATTAAAAAGGAACGGTCGAGTGTTGAACACCTGCGGAAGAATAAACTAGATTGCAATTGTTTCATTGCGGTACTACGTTCGGAAATAAATGAGTTCACGGAGCGAAGCTGAAAGCTGAAACAACGATCGAATGACCACCTGCTTTTCTATTAGCTCTTGAGTAGCGTGCCCGAATAAAGTGGCGGGACAAAGAAATGAAAAGATTGCTTTCGTGTGTGAGAAAAAGGTTCTCCTTTGTGTGCCGCTTCAAAGTCACTAATTAGTGCCAACAGTCGGGAAGCTCAAATTGAACTGGTTTGTGACTCATAGCAGCAAAAAAGTGAGTTCTTTTGAATAGTTGCCGAATTAATCGTTTGTTTTCAGCATTAACGACGGGAAGATTCGAATTCCAATGGAGGATATAACCGCTTGCCATTCGACCGTCTTTGCTCTGGACCGTTGTCTCCGCAGAGACTCATCCTTTCTTACCCACTTGCTTTGATTTCTTCGTTTGTTTTCCAGCGTTTGCCTGTTGGTGAAAGGAATAAACAGAAGATCGCTGTCGTTCTCGGTGAATCCTCTTCTTCAAAGGAACTCAATCAACAGACACGACTTTGCGTTGCTTCCATTTGAGTGTGGTCCGCCCGCCGTCCCCCGTTCGAATAAAGCGAGCCCCTTTTGCTCGTTCGAATCCGCAACGATCATGAAAACGAGCCGCTTTGCCCGCTGGAATGGCCGCCAACCGAAAAAGACACTAATTGCGCGTCCGTTGCCGATTGCTTTAGATGATTCCGTTCTGCTCATTAGCGCGACGAAATTGCGGCCCCGTTCTTCCGATCGGCGGCGCGCATTTCGGCGTTTCGATCATTCGAGTCGTCTTTTGAGTGCCGCTCGTAATCGGTGGCCACCCGTTTGTGGAAAACGGGGCGAACGACGCGTCGGACTACTGCTTTCTGCTCGTTAACGTTCAAGGCGATGACTCAGATTAGAGAATACCGATTGGCTCGTGTAAATGCGGCCGGAATCCACCGGGAATGTGCACGTCGCTAATCGTCACAAGTCATGAAACGGCGGATGAGTGCGTAAAGTGGACGGTTTGCAAAATGGACTCGAATCACATCGAACCTCGTGTTCCATCGCCCGTTTACGGCCGGCGTTCGAAAAGGATCGAATAACTCGACGCCCTCCGCCCGCCGCCGATTCCGTCCGACGCCGCCGACAAAAAGAAGCGACCTTTTGCACGCGTTCCTCGCCACCACTCCGAAACGCCGAACGGCTTCCGCTCGCTTCCTTTGTTTCGAACGGCACTTGCGATCGGCGGGTGTCTTTCCGCTGCTCGGTGTATTTGTGGGTAGAAGTCGTGCAAGTGGCGCTGACGAATTGAAGTCGGAACGAAAGGAAGCGAAAACTAATGCTCGAGGTGACTCTCGACCTTCCGCAAGTGATCGCAGACAAACGAACTCAATAAGAAGGTTGATTTCTTGCAAGTCGAGATTTGCGAGGACTCCCAAATCTTCCGATCGCTTGTTTCGCCGAGCAAAGAGCGTCTATTGGAACAATCCGAATGCCCGTGTTTCTGAATTCGGGCAAGAACCGAGTGGAAGCGAGCGGGGAGGCGTCCGCCAAGTGAAGAAATCCCGTCCAAAAGCGGGGCGGAACGCGGCGATCGGCGGGCGCGACCGGCAGGACGGACGGGCGAGTGCGCCGGCTGTCTGCAGTCAACTTTTGCCCTTGCGCCCGCCGGACGGCGTCTTTCGGCGCCTCCCGTTCCTCCTGCTTCTTTTGTTCCTGCCGCACGTGCACGTCGTCCCACTTTGCTTATTTGATCGTGAGCAATGGGTGTCAATGAGCAATTCGGCTCTCGACGTTCGCTTTGATCATGGCCGCGTGTCCGCAACGGACCTCCGGCGGGCAGTTGGTCGCGCGCACTTCTTCCTTTTGCTCGATTGACCTCCGGGAAGAAGTTCGACGGCCACGCGTCCGCAAACCGCGACTAAAAGCTCCACCGATCGGCAGCGCGTTTCTTCCGCTTTTCTGCTAGCGCCCTCCGACTTCCTTTCTTGCGAAATGGAGCAAGCGGGCGGCTGGGAACTTCTTTGATTGTTCCAGACTTTCTTTGCTCCTTGCTTGCGGTTGTCAGCTCGAATCGATGCCGAGGACCGCTGAAGCGATGGAAACAATCGCGCTCCCAACCAAAACGAAAATGCCGGCTTTGCGGGTGGTCCTCGACAATCCATCCATTTGTTTTGGGCGGAATTGTGTCTCGAGCATTGTCATGAACACGAGCAAGCATTCCGTTGACTCGAATTCCCGTCGCATTGATCACTGCTCTATTTTCTTTCCGAAATTCGAGAGCTCCGCCGAATTTTAGGCGGCGGGCAGCCGAGCGGGCGGGCGGGCGGGCGGCGAGGCGGCTTTTTGGGTGGCCCGCTCGCCGGGCGCCCGCTTTCCGGAAAGACCACCCACAGCGGACCAATAGGCGGTCCCGAATTGCGGCGCGCCTCCTCTCCGGGATACGATCCTCTCGTTTCGTGGAACTCTCGATTCTCGAGCATCGTTTGGATTGATGACCAGTGGTTTTGGATTGCTTTGCGCTCTTCCTCTTTCCTCCAATCAAAGGATGACCCGTCCGGTCGAAGTTCGAAGTCGTTGCTTTTGCCGCTGCAAAGCCGTGGATGACGAGAACGAAACGGGAGGACAAAAGAAAGTCCCGCCGTTCGCGCACGCAATTAGCATCCCGTCTGACAAGAACCGCTTGCAATGACAATGAAAGTGAGCTTCCTCGTGTTGATCAACAAACGGCTGGACGGCGGCGGGCGTCTTCGACCCGATCGCTCGTTGACGTCAGTCGGAGCGCACGTGCACTCTTTGATCGCCGCTCCGTCTGCAGTTGTTTTCGTTTCGTCTGGCGGCGGGTACCTCCTGCCCGCCCGTCCGTCCGTCCGTCCGCCGGGCCGGTCGGGTGGCAAAAGTTGAACGCGCGGCGGCGGCGGCGGCGAACGGATCGAGGCGCTCCGCCCCGATCGTCCAGCCCGATCGTCCAGCCCGACGCGTCCTCGTCGGGCTTTGAATGCGGGCGGCCGTCCCGCTACCTCGTGAGCGGCAGACCGAACGCCGATCGAAGAGCACTCGCGTCTTGCAGCAGACGAGGCAAGACGGCCGCCGCGTGTTTTGCAACGCGCCGACGGAGAGGCCGCCCGTCTTCTTCCATTCACCTTTGGGGCGAGTCGTCGGCTCGCCGACCGACCGGTCGGAGGGCAGACGAGCGGACACCTTTGCGTTCGAGTCGGCCGACGCGCCCGCTTTCTGATCATTCCGCAATCTTCTTCCTTCGCGCGCAAACCTCGTCTTTCTTGCGGGAAGAAGCGGGGGTTACTGTAGGGCGAGCGAGTAAACGGGACGAATGTCCATTGGGTTCCTTTTTTTGTTCGTTTACTTGCTGACCTCCTCTCTGCCCGCACTCGTTCTTGACGAGATGCCGCTGGCACGAATGCTGACCGGCTGGCGGGCGAATCGAAACGCGCTGTGCGGCGTCGAATCCGCGGCTTGCTCCATCGCTTGCGCTTGAGCGGGCGGGCTGATTTCGAAAGTTGTAGCGGGCGGGAGCCGGCGGCAAGCAGGCCGTCATTCCTTCACTCTTTTCGCTCGCTTTTGTGATCTGCGGAACGTCAACGGGCTACGCGTCCGTTTAGAACTTTTCTGTTGTGACACGTCGTTTGTGAGCGTTGTCTCCTTGATTGTCAACCTCTTCCCGTGATTGCAGTCATCTTTTTGCGGTTGTCGGTCGTGCACGACTTTGCGGGCATCGACCTGATGAACTTGAAGATGAAGGTCGTCCTTCAGTAATTCTTGCTGGACAATGCGGTGTGAATTTAAACGGTATAACGAGAGGAATTTGGAGCGGCGGTCGGGCGCATGTTTTCGCTTTATTGCGCGCTCGGCCTTGGACGCTGGGTGTTGTTTATGGACCGGCCGGCCCTTCTCCGTTCACTCGTTCCTTCTTCTTGTCTTTAAGTTCATGCGTTTGTGCGTTCGTTCGTTTCCCTCGTGATCCTCCTAACTCCTCCGTCGTTCCGTTCATCGGCCTGCTTTCAGTTCTCAACCGCCCTCAAGCCTCCAGCCAACCGCCCGACCGTCAAGATGGCGATCCCGAACATGGAGTACGTCCAGTCGAACCGTGGAGTCATCAAGGTGACTTCCCCTCCCAATCCAATCACTTTTACTGATCTCTCGCCTGCTTTCAGATCGTCGAAATCGTCATCGGCTTCATCCTCTGCTCGCTGCTCTGCTACAACTGGTACGGCGGACGCTCCTGCTTCGGCGAGGGCCGCATCGGCTACGCCTCGGGCCTGAACTTCGTGATCCTGGTGAGTTCTTCCTCCAATCGATCCCCCGCTTATCTCCTCCTTCTTTCGATCATCAATCTGGTCGTCTTCATCCTCAACGTCCTGGACACGGCTGTGTGGGAATGGGATCGCTGTGAGTTTGCCCGAGTTGAAAGACACAAGTAACCGTCCTCTGCTTTTAGTCTACACGGGTCTCGCGACGTGCTTCCTTGTCTGCTCCTCTGCGTTGATGATCTGGTGAGTTCTTCTGCCTTACTTCTGTCTCCTAATCACGTGTGTTTGCAGGTACATCATCGAAGTGAACACCCACCGCGAGTACATCATCATCTCGACGCTCCTGATCGACGTCGTCTCGACGATCCTGATCGGCATCATGGCGGCGCTCTTCTCCTACGATGTGTACCTGAACGGAGGATTCACCAACTTCTGAGCGCCCACCCACCGAACGGACACCTCGATTTAATCGAATGTTCTCTCTATTTCTCTTCTTTCTGTTGTACTAAATAATCCCTCGTTTGATTAAACCAGAGGAGATTGAAAAAAGGACAAGAAGTGAACTGAATGGAAGAAGCAAAAGAACGCTGGATTCATGAGATTTTATACGTAAGAGCTCAAACGCGTCGAACAGGGAAAGCGTGCATTACTTTCTTTAATCGGAGCAGACAAGTGGGCAGCCTTTCACTTGCTTGTGTTGCGCCGACGATCGGAAAGCGTGTTTCAAGCAAGGGAAGAACGCCGTCGATTTACATCTTCTCCGCTGGTATCGGTCTTCTCGCACTTTGGGGCCAAAATGTTGTTTTTAATCGATGGCCGACGTCTGTTGCTTCTTGTTGTCCGCGTTCCAACTTTTCTGGAGAATGCGAACAGTATGGGCAAGCGGCAAGCAGGTGAACCGGCCGCTCACCTCCCGCATGCCCGTCCGTCGTCGACAGCCGCCTTTGGATCGAGCGGATTCCCTCGCCGCTGCCGCCTGTTTTTGCGCCTTTCGCTTACTTGTGGTCCTTATTAGAAACTTCAATTTCTAGCAATCAAGTAAACGAGTAACATTGAGCCAAAATAGCATAAAATTGCAGCGTGGCTTGCGACACTCGTTCAATGCATGCATTTTTAACAAAAGTGGGTCTTTAATTGCAGGAGGGAAAAGACAAACAATTTTCGACTACAATAGAAGAAAAGACATTCAAGAAGATATCTTTCACGAAATTATGATTGCGATTTCAAAACATTGCACTTCATTAGCTAAACAACAACTACTAATCTTACAATCAAACGCCAACCTCAATTTTGTAGGTGTTTACAAGTCGCATTGGCTTGTAGGACGGAACGCTTCGATTGAACACCGTCCGCTCCACGAACTCCTCACGAAATGAAAAGTTCACAGCTTCCTTCTGCTTTGCTGTAAATTGTGTCTGAACGGACCACCAGGATAATTGGCAGAGTCGGTAAGGGCGTCTGAAAGCAGCAGCAATGTGAAGACGAGTGAATGACCAGCCTACTGGAGAGGAAGGCGGTAGACCAACGAGTGCACTAGCCACTCACTTCCGTTCAATTGGCGCACTTCTTCGTCCTCCTTGCAAAGAGCGGACGCACGGTTCCTGCCGCCTTTTGCGGCGCGAATTAACAGCCCGCCGCCATCCTCGTCCGGAGCGGCAGCGATGCGGAGAATCGTATGAGAGAAGTCGAACGGCAGCTTCGTCCAGTGCATCGTCTGCAGGTCCAGAACGAGCAGATTTTGCACCGATTCGTTGCGGCGGAAGTCGCAGAACACAAGAGAGTTGACGCGCGTAATCGAACGGAATTCCTGCAAGTGCTACTGATTGAGAGAGAGAAAAGAGAGTGAACGAACCGAACAGCAGTCACCGTCCAATTGATCGTCAGTTGTCAGTGGGATCGACCGGAACGCCCACACCGGCCATCGCTGCTCCTCCGTGTTGAGCTCACGAACGGCGATCTGCTTCAAATCGACCCGTTGTTTGTACGGATCGTGAACGCGTTGCTCTTTGAACACGAATGCGTGCAGTTTGCCCTCGAAAACGAAACAAAAAGCGGCGTCCACGGAGAGCTCGCATTCGTGCCGCAAATCCAGCTTCAGCTTGCCCCTTCTCTTCGTTCGCACATCGAAGAGGCCAACAGGTCGCGCCCGCCCGAAGCCCCGCAGCACGATCCGCGGCTTTTCGTCTTCGCCTCCCGGAAGGCCGTAGATGAAGAAACTCCGCACGTGAGTCTCACGCCACTGTTGCACCACGTCGTACGTGAAGCGGCCGGCCGAAAGGTCCAGTTCGACAAGCACAAGCAGCAGCCAACGAGTATAATCTTGCCGAGGGTACGCGAAAGTGATGAAACGGACGGGATCCAAAAAGATGGCTCGATTGAGCTCCATCGTATCGAACAGCGGTCCCCACATCCATGCCGAATTCGTAGATGGACGTAAGGTCCTGCACAAGACGGATTATTTTGTCTAAACGCAGGAAGCATAACTACCGAGTTGTGTCATTGCACATGTCGTAAACGAGCCATCGCTTGGGATTGAGCGAGTAGACCGCGAGCTGCCCGTCGGGAGAGGAGTGAAAACAACTCATGCTTTCCGGCTTCGTCTAAACACAATTGGTACGCGTTCATTCGCATCTCTTGCGTGCCTACCGGCAACAGAACGAAGAAGTCAATCGTTGGACAGGAAGGAGCGTTCGTGTCCTCCAGCTCTTTCGGTTGGTCGCACGTGCAGCCGGTCGATTCGGAATGGAACACGCGAATTCCACTTCCAAACGACACCACTCGATCGCGGACGTTCGAGAAGAACTTGCGAACTCGATGCCGCACGGCAAAAAAGCGATCCATTCGGGGGTCTGCCGAGCGAGCAGTCAGTTGGGGGATCGAATAGAGTGAGTGGAGGAAAGCGTTCGCTCGGCAAATGCCGGCGACGAGCAGGACCCCACTGCAACGCCCCTTGCGCATCAGAACCTCGCGGTCAAATGCGGGCATTCGCGTGAGTGAAAAGGAGGTAGCGGTTTGATGCAAGCCGGAACAAATGAGTCGGGCGCGCAAAGGCCGTTTGACGAACTGCCCAACGCTTTTGCTCGTTCCTTTCATGCCGCCATGGTCCAAACCCTCGACTCGTCTACAATACAATAAAGAAAATGGTTGCCACAGTCCATCGCTTTGATTCTGCTCGTTTATTTCCTCGTCAACACGCAATCTTCAATCGACCGTCTTTTCTAGAAACGAAATCTCCGAGTGGTCGACGTCGAACTTCATGCAGAAGGTCCACTGGAAGGGAGTGCCCAGGACGTAGGGGACGGTGGACGAAACGTCGAACGCCACCACGCACTTCCCGCCGCCGAGTTGGAGCAGAAAACAATGAGCACGTGAGTAGTGAGCGGAAGAAGAAGGACCAACGTCGACAATGTAGTTTGCGGACGGGACCACCAACTACTCGTTGTTGATCGTGAACACGAAGTCCTCGAAGCCGCCCGCATTCGAGCAGGCGGTCGTGTACACGCCGAGATCGAAGTCGAAATCGGGTTGAATCTTTGCGTGAACGGCCGTGAAGGCGGCTTGCGGCAGTTGGATCGTGGGAATCCTGAACAGCAAGTGATGGGGAAGTAGTGGAGTCTTTTTGTAGCGACATTTGCAGCATTACTTTCTGTTTGTTCCGCATTGCTCGCTCGTTTGTAACTCATCGCCGCAAAACCGCAGCTGCAGTCAATCACTGCCCTTTCCCCGCCTTCCGCTTGTTGTAGCGCGCAGTGAATCGACACCGTCTTCCTTACCGACAACCCGTTTCTACTCCCCACTCACCCGCTGTCCACCACCGCGACGTCGCCGTCCACCTCGTAGACTCCAAACTCGAAGAGGTCCAGCTGAAAGGCGAGCG
Organism: Aphelenchoides fujianensis; assembly: GCA_024699865.1. Classification (NCBI taxonomy): domain Eukaryota; kingdom Metazoa; phylum Nematoda; class Chromadorea; order Rhabditida; family Aphelenchoididae; genus Aphelenchoides; species Aphelenchoides fujianensis. Next base: position 178,915 of record JAMPIO010000094.1, on the reverse strand, counting down.
CTTTCCACGTGTCGTCGAAATAGAGCGGGTCGGAAGCGACCGGCTGGTCGGTGCACCAGTTCTCAACGTTGCTCCCGTACGAAATCTCCCAATCGAGCACAGGTTTGTGCCAGGACATGCTCTGCTGCAGCCACTGCACGTAGAAACGGGGCAGGTCGGGTCGAGCGGCGAACAAGTTGAGGATGGACGGCAAGGACGAGGTTGGAGACTTTAAAAAACATTATAAAGAATTGCTTTGTCCGGTAGATTACCGCATTCTTGTCTTTAGGATTCCTTAATCAATCCTGTGAGTTATGAAATGACTGGAAGTCGCTTACCAAGCCAATCCCAGCACTCCGTCGAAATCCGCGGACGGCGGGTTGTCCCCGTCGCAGTTGACGATGGAGACGAACGACTAATTCCACGCGGCGATGTGTCCGTGCTGAACGCATCCGCTTTAGGTCGGCTGGTTTACCGCTTACTTTCACGACATCTGCGTACCCGTGACCAGAAATGATCCGCTCGCCCGCTTTGCCCACCAAGTAGTCCGTTTTGACGCCGCCCGACGGTCTAAAGAGCTCGTTTGCCAGTCTGTTTATTCGTTCGCTTACTGCGGATCGTAGCTCGGCTGCCCGAATTGAATGGTCGGGTACGTGGGGTCCAAGAAGAAGAGCAGGTCGACGTTCGTTTCAAGCGACATTTCAAATGGTTGAGCTGCAAGCAGCGATTAGAACGAAGACAAGCCGGAAACGCCCACCGGTCTTCTCGATCCAAACGCCTGCAGTCAGCAGTTCGTCTAAACAACCATCGATTAGGAGCAGTTAGTGAGTGGTGGCTACCCGGACATCCCGGCTGGAAGTTCTCGTGCGGATGCAGCGCTCGTTGTTGCTGCTGGTAGACGAGCAGATCAGCGGCCATTCGGCGGTGCAGTTGGCCGGTCAACGAAAAGCCGTCGGGATCTGGTTGGAGGACCGCCGCATGCAGGAGAACGACGAGCAGAGCGGAGAGAAAAAGCGACTTCATTGCGGCAGAATTCGATGACGATTTGAGAGTGCGGGTTTCTACTGACGAGTCGCCTTTAAATTCAGACTACCCGGCGGAAAGCAATGCGATGGCACACCCAGCAATCATCAATCGGCCTTAACGACCTTTCGACTCCTGCTGTTTGGCGGTGTTTCTTCCAGCTTATCGCTCTCTTTGTCGTCTTATCTTTGGTGACGGCGGCGTAGTGCGGGGTCGATCGAGACGAAGACCTGCTGCAATTCAACAACTTTGCTCCTTTTCCGTAGGCGCCCACTTAAGCACAACACTGACGTCGGGATTGATGAAACAGGCCAAAAGCGGAGGGTCGATTGTTTCGATTCGTCTAAAGCGGTCTCATTGGAGCGTGCACGCTTTGAGCAACCGTTGGAGACAGGAAAGCGGCTTCTGGACCAAACGGAAGGCAGAACCAATGAGCAACAGTTGGTTTGAGCCAAGTAGATGGCGACAGATCGTGAGTGATGGTGGGCGAACGGGCGGTGCTCATTACGCTCTACTGACCGCTCCGAACGACCACGGCAAAAAGACGACTTGATCAATCGTTTGCTTCGCGCTGCCCACCAGAATCGTGTGCTCGACGAGCAAGACCTTTAAATCGGGCAAAAAGTGAACCTTCCCGGCCGGGAATCGAACCCGGGTCTCGCACGTGACAGGCGCGGATACTCACCACTATACTACCGAGAACACACTGCTGGGCGGCGAGAAGACGGCCTCTTCGTAGGAGCTTGCTCACTCGCCTGTCTGCTCGCTGTCCATGGACGGCCTTTGATTTGAGGTTCGTCTTTTTGGTCTCTTCTGTGCTGAGTGAAGCAAGAACCATCAGATCGCACACGTTCAACAGCTTTATTCACAACAATAACTGAACGAAGCAGCCAGTCAAAAAGTCGAAGCCGCAGGGCCGCGCGGACAACGACAACTGCGCCAATCGTTCGGGTTTGCTGCGAAGCGAACCGAGCGATCAATCAGCGAGCGGAAGTGGACGAACCGAAGGGGAAAACGGCGGACCGTGTGCTCGTAAACGGTGAGCCCGTCCTCTTCGTCAACAAAAGCCTGCCACCTGCTGTACGCACACTTTAGAGAGAACTTCAGATTCAACGTGAATTCTCGCGAGACGGCCGTGTCCAAATCGACCACTTGGAGGTGCACCGAATGGTCAACGGAATGCGGGCAGTTCTGCACGATGAAGAGCTGGGATTCCTTGAAAGCCTGCACTCGACATCGGTAGGCGACATCCGTCTAAAGCCGACAGTCAACGAGAAGGACAACAAGCGGAAACCGACCATTCTTTTCGCGTGTCGCTCCGAAAGCGTGATCGATTCAATCCGACTGTTCCCCGCGCCTCCGAAGACGCAGAAGATGCCGCTGATTTCGGTCGTCGCGCTCACTTCGTAGATTCGTCTCGTTTTCGCATTGAAGTGGTAATTGACGATGTCGTCGAAGGGACGAAAGGTGCCCAGCTGGTTAAAATCCCCCGTTTTGCAATCAACGAGTGAACTTCTTGTATGAGGTGATTCTCGACGATGCAGACGAGCTGGTCGGCGTCCGCGACGAACCATTGAGCACCGAGAAGCTCGCGTTTTGTCGAGTCGAAAGCGAAAAGTTGCTCGTGCGAGTGGGTGCGCCCGAGGACGTCCAAACGGACGATGCACAAGGCGGAGCGGCGCTCGTCCACGTGCTGCGCAACGAGGAGCGTGCGAATTCGTCAGTGAGCTCGCCGAGCTTCCGCTTCGATGAACGAACTGAAAGGATCGTTCATTGCTGCGATTTCTTCGAAGCGCTCACGTGTGCTCGCCGGACGGTGCGGAGGGTTGATTTTCGCATAGTAGTCGTCGAAGTGGAGCACGAAACGCCCGTCACGAGTGGCCCGTCCCTCGAACGGGAAGTTCGCGTCCCGCACGGCCGACGCCAACATGCCGCTTTCAATCGACGGCAGCCGGTTGGACATGGCGGGCTGAAAGCGGAAAGAAGAGCCCCGTTGCAGTCGGCGGCCGCAGTCGGCGGTTGCTCGTTGTGTGGCGCGCCGGCAGCCCGCGTGGATGGAGTTGCTCGATAGCGTTGACCACTTGTCTGAGAATAAAGACAAGGGTGATTGAGCGACCGCATTGTTCCTCGTGGTCATACGCCTTTCAGCAAAGAGGTTTCTTTTCTTTCGCTTGGGTTCTTTTGCACTCCATTCCTTCCACTCAAACTTCTTTCTTTCAGCTACAGATTGCAAGCAAACGCCTTGCTCCCGATTCAAGCAGCAGACAATGAACGAGTGAACCGACGAGTTTATTCCACGCGCCGCACACGGACAGAAACAGGAGAGCAGATGGAAGAGAGTCAATAGAGATCAGACGCTGAAGCTCGTGTCATCGCTGGCCGGCTCGTCCGCCTTCTCGACGTCGCGGCCGCCGCTGTCGCGCCCCTCCACGTGCACGCTCCCGCTGCCGGCCGGTGCAATGACCGCACCGACTTGCGCCGCGCGGCGGCGCTTCGCGATCCTGCAATCGAAGCGAGTTGGTGAGTGAATGAGAGAGGAAGGAGCAGACATGAGAAGCGATTGAGAGGATGGATGGAGAACTCACAAGAAGCCGACACCCACACCAATGCCGCTCAAGGATAGGCAGCAGCAGAAGCAACAGGGGAGGACGATGATGAGAACGATGACGGGGGTGGTCAAACCGCCCGGCGCGTTGCAGTTGTCCGTGTTGCAGAAGCACGATTTCCCATAGGCGCTGTGCTGGCAGCCATCGCTGGAAGGAACGGGTGAGTGGTGAACAAAAAAGAGGTGACGTACGCCATCTTCGGCCCAGGCCAGCAAACGTAGACGTACGAGCCGTCGATGGCGTATCCGTAGCCGCAGCTCGCGCAGTCGTCCAACGTAGTTAACGTGATCGCACGCTTGTAGTCCTCGCGGTCGCGGTCCGCGTAGCACTCAATCGCGTCCACGGGCGACGTCCCGGCGAGCAGCAGGCCAGCGAGCAGGAACAGCGGGGAGGTGCGGGCATCGCCGACCAGACGAGGAGCGGAGTGGAGTGAGTGAACACCGAAAGGCGCCGGCCGGCAGGTCCGAGCGCCTTTTATACGCGCCCCGAACTCGTTCGTTCGCATGCAAATTGCTGTGCCCAATCCGCGCGTCCACAAAAATCACTCGCTCGGCATTGAAAGTCGGCATTCTCCGCTTGCGTTCGTCTTCGGAAGCGGTCGCCTCGCTTCGGCGGCGATCGTCGGCGTTCGCTCCGTTTCGTTCCAAAAGCCGTCCACTAAGCTCCGCTTCGTCGTTCTTTGTCGCTTGCTTCCGTTTCTCCAAGCCCGTCACTTGCATCTAACTCATCGGTTGAAGGCCGCTTCTGCTGCCCCACAAGACGTCGCAAATCACTCCAACTCCACTCGCATCGAACGACTCAAACAAACGAACGAGCCGGCGAGTTTATTCCAGCTGCACACGAACGAACGAAAGAGCACAGGGAAGAGAGTCAGTAGGAAGTTGGAGCTCAGACGCTGAAGTTGGAGTCGGCGGCCGACCGCTCGACGTCCGCACCGCCGCTCTCGCGTTCCTCGACGAGCAGGCTGCTGCTGGCACGAGACTCCAGCACGGCGCCTCGTTGAGCGGTCGTCCGTTGATTCCGCACGATCCTGCAAGCGCGAGTGAGTGAGTGGACGACGAAAGCGAGTGAGTGGACAAAAGGAGGGACGAAGAAGCAGGACGGCATGTAGAAAGGGGAACTCACAAGAAGCCACCGCCGATGCACACGGAGCTCGCGGACAGACAGCAGCACACGACGAGCAGAACGATGACGCCGATCCAAAAGTCGTCCAAAGAAGACGGGGCCGGAGAAGGCGACGGCGAATTGCAGGCGTCTGTCGAGCAGTTGCAGTCGTCCGTCTCGCAGTAGCACACGTCGAAGCCCCGCGAGTCCGTCCGGCAGCCGACGAACCTGCGAAGAGGTGGGCGGAGAGAAGCGAGCGGACTCACGGCGGGGGCAGCGAGTTGCAGAAGTGGCGCTTCTCGCCGTCGACGGTGGCCGTCACGCAGCTCCCGCAGCCGCTCCGCATGGTCGGCTGGATGGCGCCGCTGGTGTCGTGATCCACGAAGCACTGGATCGCGGCGACCTGCGGCGGCAGCAGGACGAAAAGGCCGGCGAGCAGGACGAGGGAGGAGGGCGGCATCACGACCGACCGGAAGAGCAGTGAGCGGAGTGAGTAGGGGGGAATGGAGAGGCGAGTGGGCCGACTGCTCGCTTTGTGCTCGCTCGAACGGGTCGTTCGGATGCAAATTCCAGAACCCAACCGAAGCCAATCCTTCGTTCTCATCCCGAACGTCCAGCAACGCGAACCGCTCGCTCGGACTCAAAAGCAGGCAGTCTTCTCTCCGGTTCGCTTGCTGGTTGTTGCCCGACCCTTCAATCCGCCCATGCATCGGGCGGATCAAATCCATGCCCGGCTTCTATCAGGGGCACCGCGTTCGCGACTTGGCCGGCGCGGAGCACTCCGGCGGCTCAGGACGCGACAATGTTAACGAGCAGATTCCACAAGAGCTGCCGGTCGAGTGAGAGGCGCTCGAAGGAACAAGGCGGCTTGCAGGCAGAAAGCCAGCACGTAGCAGACGAAAGGTAGACGAACTGCGCGAACACCCGTTCGGACATCATCCCTCGACCGAATGGAGCGCTGCCGTCTCGTTTGTAGTGGGCGGCTACAATCGACGATCGGCGGCATTCCCCTCTGGTCTTCGATTCGATGCCGCCTTGAGTGCAAAAGAGTCAAATGGGCCGCGATTTGTACGCCCTGCACTTGCAACAATCAGTCTTTGTGGAAAGCGCGTAGAACGGACAGCGTTGTTTCTACAAACCAGTCGTTCTTCCTTTGGCATTCGGAAGGTTCGTTTCACCTCTGCGATCGAAAGTGGGCGCTCGAAACTCCACAACCGAGTTCGAAAATGTTGGCTGCAGCTCCAACCATTTTGCAGAGAAAACTGGGCGGTCAGCTGCAAGCTGCGGAGATAGCTGCATTGCATCTCATGTTGGCAGTGGGCTGCGGCTGCAATCAGGCGGCTACAGCGAACTGCAGTCGCAATTCGAACTTCGTTCCCCGCCCGTTTCGCAACCAGCGGGCGCAAGCGAGCGCACGCACGCCCGTTCACCTGCAGCTTATGCCCCCGCGCTTCCGCTCCCGAGCAATACGTTCCTGTGCTTCAGTCGGTAACGCGGCAGGGCTGTGGGGCGGTCGGGTCGCTGGTTCGAGTTCGGCGGGTCGTCACGGTGCTAAGCTGATAAAGTTTAAAGCATGCGTTTGGGGTTCACATCTTCTCGGGCAACCGGTACGTCTCCCCTTCAGCTTAGCATCAGATCGACTAAATAGCTTCATCGCGCCTGGTCGGCTGCTTTGGCTAGGGGACTCTAAGGGTTCTTTTTGGTCCCGCTTTGTTTTCCCGTTCGTCGAGAGGACGCGAACGGCCGGCTTTTTGGGTCGTCGGCCGTCCACTGCCGGCTTTTTTATCGGCTCGGTCGGTTGGACGCCGAGCGGTCGCCTCTCGTTCGACGCTGCTGCCGAGTGGCCGCGGAAAGCGGCGGGAAAGAAGATCGACGAACAGGCGGACGCGCTGATCGACGGCCGGCGGGAGCTGCGGATCGCTCGTGGGCGACGGCCGCCATTCCGCCCAAACGAGCGAGTGGCTGGGCGATCCTTCCGCTGCCGCACGGCTTTTTCCGTCTCTCCCCACCCGCTCCCCGCTTTGCCGCTCGCCCTCCCGCCGCTATCTGCTGGACTTTGCCCGGCCGACCGCCCCGCCGGCAGGCGAACGAGCCGCCCGTCGGGAACAGAAAGCGGCCGCTCGAGCGACGGACGGCGCCCGCCTGTTTCTTTCTTCGGCGAGGCCGCGCGGCGAGTGGAACGGACGGGCGGCCGGCCGGCGGGCGAGTCGGGCGGGCAGTGGGCCGAAAGCCCGTGATCTCTTGCTGCAGAACGAACGCACTTCTTCCGTTGCCCTTCGCTTTCTTTCGCCCGGTGCCCGCGACAAACTCCGGCCAGCAGCAGCAAACGATCGCCATTCATTGGCGCGAGTCCCGCCAACTCCTCGTCCCGAATGACCAACAGTTTCTCGTGAAGGAGCGCCGTTTATCCATCGAACAAGAACTCCGCGGGCGCCTCAACAACACCACGTGGATTCGGCGCGCGGCTGCCCGGCGGTCGAGCTCTCGGTGGCGGCGGGCGCGGCGGCCGTCTGCGGACTGCGGCGGCCGAGGATCGCGCGGTAGACGGCGGCGGTGAGGAGCGCGTCCACGGCGACGGTCGCACTCACGCGCGGCCGCCACGGGAGGCGCGCGAGCGCGAGGTACTCGAACAGGAACCACCAGAAGACGGGCACGAAGTTCAGCAGAAATTCGGTGGCCACGGCGGCAATCGCGACGACGTTCGCCCAAAACGACGCAATTAGAAGTGAACGTTGGGAGGTTTGCGTGATCCAGTGGCCATCGCGACGGAATTGGGCGACAATCCTGCGCGATAACCACTGGACCACCGCATCCAGCTGGCGAGGTGTCTGCTCGAACCCACCTGCCTGAAGCCGCGCCGCTGGCCGATGGTCTGCCGCTCGTGGGCGGCGAGTTGGCGCCAGAAGACGGCCGAAAGAGCGACGTTCGCGCAGCCCGTCACGATCTTCGTCACGAGCAGCATCAAGCTGGCGTTCGGGTTGGTCATGCAGCCGAACGAGAGGCACTCTGAAAGGAGAGGCCGATCAATCCCTCCTTTGGCCCACTTGCTGTGTACGTGGGCAGCGGGAAGCCGAACGCGGGGACGCCCACCGCCACCGCCGCCCCGCCGGCCACCATCGCGGCGAGTGTGAACGCGAGGACGCCCCGCTGCCGCCCGTTGAACTGCACCGGCCGCAGCAGGACGAACGCCCGCTCCAGCAGCAAACAGGTGACCGAGACGGAGAGCATCGACGCCAGCGAGAAGAACACGACGCCCAGCCAGAACATCAGCGGCGCCCAGTGCTCCTCTGCAATCGAGGGATGAGTGGTGCGGGGTGGAGTTGGGTTCGGGCAGTTGGAAGTCACTGGTGCGTGTTCGTTAGAAAGAAGGAGGTCATTCAGAGATACGTCAAAAGATAAAATGGACTAGACCCCCACTCAACTTTCCTGTGAACGAGCAAATACCAGTCAAGCACTCAACCCGTCACCACAGCCCTCCCTCCGCAACGCACCGTCGGACGAGCCCACCAGCATCAAATAGCCGCCATAGCAGGCGCCGGCCGCCGAGTCGGCCATCCAGAAGACGATGTTCACGAGCAGGTTCCACGAGAGCTGCCGGTAGAGCGGCGAGGCGCGAATTCGGAGGAACAGTTGGGTCTGCAGGCAGAAGGCCAGCACGTAGCAGACGAACTCGAACGAATACTGGGCGAACTCGCCGGTCGACAGCATCGCGAGCGAGCGAGTGGCAAGTTTTGGGCTTCGAATGGGGAGTGGAGGGCCTCGTGGTGCTGTTTGTACTCAAGAGAAATCGACTACAATTCTAGGCGGTGTACTTATGAGTGACCGGCTTTCGTTGCTGATGATTGATGGCGGAAATTGAAGCCGGTTAATGATTAAAGTTTTGGTCGGCGGTCGGGTACAAAAAAGTCTGCCCGTGGGTGAGCTTTCTGTCGCGAAGTCAAATGCACACAAACTTTTTACTTTCACAGCAAGACGAGTACATTCCGTGTAGTCGAAGCGCTCAACACATTCGAAAGATGAGCGGCAACGATGAAAGCCAGATGGCCGCTGCTCCCCGTCGAGTGATCGGGCGGGCTGCTCACAGCGACCCCCTCACCCACCCAATGCTCTTGACTTCTTCCTGCTCGCCCCGTAGCTCCTCGACGAATCGAATTTATTCTCTAGACAACAGAAAGCACCCTCCACTCAGTGCACACACGAGAAATAACGGAAGGCGACAATTCATGAGTTCAGGGACGACGGAGCTTCTTGTTGGCGACCGGCGTGTACCCGCTCTTCTGCGACGGGAGGAAGGAGGAGTGGAAGATGAGTGGAGGACTCACGGTCGTCGTCGCCTGATCGCCGAGGATCACCGCCGGCCCGTAGAGCGTGTTCCCGCCGCCGCCCTCGCCGCCTTGCGTCTTCGGGGCGCCGTACGCGCTCGCCGTCTGGTCGCCTTCGGTGTGGGGCGTGCCGCCGTAGCCGCTCTTCGTCGTCGTTTGGTCGCCCGCCGTCTTCGGGCCGAACCCAACGGTCTTGTCGGCGGACGGGCGGCTTTTCGCCTTCGATTTGGCGGCCTTGGGCTTCTTCCCTTTCGCCTTGTCCTTGCCCTTCGACTTCTTCTTGCGGACGACCAGGAAGAAGATCAAGCAGCCGACGACGACCAGCAGCACGAGCAGCAGGAGCAGGCAGCCGCTGAACAGGCGAGAGGATGAAGAAGAGACGAGGAAACTCACGAGATCAAGCCGATCATCCACCCCTCCATTCCGCCGTCCTTGGAGTCCTTCAGGGCGCCGTTCGCTCCAGCGGCCGTCGGGCGGAGCAAGCCGGCGGCAAGCGGGTCGACCGTCGAGCTGGAGGGCGCAGCGGTGGTCGGCAAGCTCGTCGATGTGCTCGGAGTAGTGCTGCTTGAAGTCGTGGGCTTGGCCGTGGACGTCGAGCTCGAGCTGCTGCTCATAGAGGTGCTCGGGGTTGTGCTGGATTCCGTGCTCGTCAGCGGGGTCTGAAGAAGATTGAACGCGAAATGAGCGCAAGAAAGCGAAGGACAAACGGTGCTGGTGGACGTCGAAGTGGTGGACTCGGTGGTCGGAACGAGCGTTGTCTGGAGAAAATCGTAAGAGGATGGAATGCAAGGAAGATGAAAGGGGACTCACGGAGCTCGTTGAGGTGGTCGGCACGGTCGAAGTCGTGGGCTCCTGCGTGGTCGACGTGGGGCTCGAAGTGCTCGTAGACGTGGACGTAGTGGTGCTTGACGAAGTAGACGTAGACGTGCTCTAAAAGCCAAGAGGCTAAAAGGGAAGAACGGATCGCTTACGGTGATCGTCGGCTCCGGCGTGCTGGTCGACGTCGACGTGCTCTGAAGAAAAACTAGTAAGAATCGAAATGCGGGCAACTCGCCGTGGACGTCGTTGTGCTCGTTGACGTGCTGGTGGTCGTTGGCTCCGGTGTCGTGGTGGTCTGAAAGAAAAGCGAGATGTTGGACGAAACACGGGCGAGTGACTTACAGTCGTTGACGTGGAAGTCGTCGTGGAGGTCGTGGTCTGAACAAACAGTGAAAAGAACGCCTAAACAATTGTCTTACGCTCGTTGTCGAAGTAGAAGTGCTTGTGCTTGTGCTCGTGGAAGTGGTGGGAGGCGCCGTAGCGGGCGGCTTGAGCGTCATCCCCGGGATGTACTCCCCGAAAGCGCCCGCCGCAAGAGAGAATCCCTATAGTTCGTTAGGTGATACAAAAAAGCTTCATGAACTTTAACTTGCACCAAAATAGACTTGCTTCGGCCGCCCGGTCGTCTAAAGGTCATCGTCGTCCACCAAAACCCGTAGCCGGTGTCGCTGCGCAGCGAAGGTCCGTCGCAGAGCGGCGCGTTCCCCGTCGAATGCGTCAAAAGGCCATCCGCCCCGAGCCAAAGAGAAAACCCCGTATTCACCAACACCACGCCATTGTTGGATTGTGAACAGAAATTTGTTCAACAAGTAGAGGAAGCAACTCACCGATTTGGGGGACCTTGTCTGTTCTGCCGCTGGGCCACTTTTTGTCGACCCAACTCACATGCACTTTGCAGCTGGCGCCAAAACTGACGTCAAGCCTGTAAACAGGAAAAGATTAGAACAAACCGAGTAGAACTCACGTGTGCGGCTCAAGAAGCCCCGAGAAACCGAACTGCCATCCCATAGTCCATTGAACCGTCAATGTAACGCCAGCGCAGTTCGTGACGTCGCTGCAGGAGGGTTTAGGTGGGCGTAGAAAGTTGCCAAAAACTCACAACCACTCCATCTCGGGCAGCAGCTTCACGCACGGGTCCAATCGCGAGATCGACGGGTCGAGGACGATCAGCTCCGGGCCGTACATGTTCTGCCCGGACGCGAACAGCAGGAAGCCGACGAAGATCCACGGCGGCGCGCGCATCCCGACGGAGAGACCGACCGATTCGGCGGCAGAAAGCTGAAGCGGGAGGAATGAGCGGGAGGAGCGGAGAACGGAGGGGAGAGCGGGCGGTCGGCGGGCAGGCGGGAGGACCGAATGGCGAGTGGCCGCTCGCCCGCCGCCGCTTTCGACTCGCTCGCTCGTGTCGGGTTTGCGCAACCGGAAAGTGGACGGCGAATAGTCAGCCGTTCATTGCGTAATCGCTTCTTCTGCCGGCGGAAAGGACGGCGTCCGTTTTTTCGACTGCTTTCAGGAGTGTCCGAGCGATCCGATCCGAACGTCTGCTTGTCGGCGATCTCGAGAGTTGAATCGAAAGAAATGCCGACAGTTCATCGCTTGATCGATCGCGAGCGGACGGCGGTCTGCCGAGAGCTGGGCGGCTCGGCTCTCAACGGGCGGCCGCGCCAATCGACCGAGCGGAAAGTTCTTGGCGGCCGCGGGACCGATAGACCCGCGGTGGTCCAGCGAGACGTCTTTCGGATGTTTTTTCTGATCGCTTCATTGTTACCGTTTGCCGTCATTCTTTGCTTCCATCCGCCCGCTCACTCGCCTGTCCACTGGCTCGTTCGGGCCGCCGGGAACGAACGAACTCTCCCGGCGTTCGACGAAGCGGTGGCAGCCGGCCGTCTCCCGGGCGTCCAGCGAGAAGCGGAGCAGGCGGCAATTGGGTGGAGATCGGAAACTCGTGAGTGCCCGCTCGCGCTGGTTGGGAGAGGCGGTAGAAGAGGGAGGAGTTCGGCCACCAAGTCAATCCCTGCCGCTCCTTCGCGACGTCCGTCGCTTTCCGGAGACTTTTGAGAGCTTCCAATCGTTTCTTTTCGCCCGCACTCCAAAAATGTGAGTAAGAGGAGTTCGCCCGCGAACAGTTCGGACCGTTTGGATCGAGCGGGCGCCCATCAAAACGGAGAAGTGCGTCCATTCGCAACGAGAAGGAAGCCGCGTGGCCGGCCGTTGTGTTGCGAGTCGTCGACTCCTCTTTTTTGCGTGCGGATGCCGAGTGGTCGCCCCGTTCGTTTGTTCCCGTGCCGCCAGTCCAAAGCGGGGAAGTGCTCCTGCTCATCGATGGGTGGGAGGAATAAGGCGGTGAGATGAGGAGGAACGTGTTTATTCCCACGGACAGACGGCACAAAGCGGACGGGAAGGAGTGAGTTGGGTGGGCTGTCCGTGGCTTCAGCGAGCGGTCAGTTGGAGCACGAGGGCGCCCGCGGCGACGATCAGCGAGAGCGCTGTGCCGGCCGAGTAGTTGCAGAGGTTCGTGTTGCAAACGCACGTGAGGCGGTTGCCGCTTCCCTTGCATCCGAGGTCACTAAAAGAGGAGAGTGATGAGCGGGGAGAGGAGAAAGCGGGACTTGCCTGCCGATGTGCGCCGTGTCGTTGACGCATTCCAGGGGCGGTAGTAATAAACGCGGGGAAAAGTGAGCGGGGAATCCCCGCATCCCGCGGGGTCAAAAACCCGCAGGTTTTCCCCGGTAGTAATAAAATTTTTTGCCCCGCGGGGCGAGAACCCCACGGGTTTTCCCTTCGACTCCCTCGATTTCGCTCATTTTGCGAACTCGAAGGGAATTCGGCCGTTCGCCGTTGGCTTTTCGACGGACTTTCATCTAATCGACGAGCAGTTCTCGATATTGGGGACGCTGTTTGGCCGTGGTTCCTCCAGTTTTGACCGGTGAGGAAGGAGGTATACGCGTTTTCCATCGTTCATCCTTTGTTTGATGGCATCGAATTGCTGTTCGCATAGGAGATGACCGTTGCCTTGTGGAATCTTGGATCAAGAACCATTTCGTGCCCACCGCACAACCGAAAAGCTAACTGCCGGTACAAGAAGGCGCGACTCGGGTAGTTGATGGGTTGAGCGTCGAGCCCGAGCGGGGTTGATGACACGCAAATGGGAAAGGGGAGGAATGATGGAGAGGAAAGCGAAAACAGCGTGCTGTTAGTTGTGTACACGAGTTTTATTCGATCGCACTATTGTGAAAATCTCGACTAACGTCGGCATGAATCTCAGATGCGGCTGCAGACGAACTTCGGCGTGTAACGACTAAAAGCCTGAGCGTTCACCACTTTGATCGCTGCCGTTCGTGTGAAAAGGGCGGACAAATCGATTGGGAAGCACGGAAAGACAGTTTTCAAGTGAGTGCGGGCTTGATCGCAACCGCGTTCTTTCCCGAAAGCATCGTCGCCAAGTGCGGTGTCCGCGGTCAAGCGGATAAAAACCACCGTTCTTCCTGCTTGCTGACGTGCGGCCGGAACGGCGGCCCGTGGCCGGCCGTCCGCCCGCCTTCTTCTCTCCGTCCGCCTATTTAAACCCCGCTTCTTCGCCTGTTTCCATTCTTCCACTCGACCCACTGCTTCTGCTTCTGCGTCCGCCGACGATATCGGCGAGACGCACGAGGCACGAGGCAGTCGTGTGGACAACAGCGATTCACACCCAATAAACCAACCCTCTTTTCTATTGTGTCCGCTTTGTGCACGGACATGCGGACACATTGGTGGGACGGGTAGCGCTTTTAAGACCGTTGGCGACGACTATAAACGGGCCGTGCACCCATCCAAACCAAACGGGATGAAAGACGATGTTCTCCTAAGCAAAGTACTTAGTTTTACCCATGAAACATGTCGGGATCGGCAGGAAGTCGAGGCGGGGAAAACGGTTTCCCCTGCTAGGGGGCAGGGTTAAATTTCGAGGGGAAAACCCGCGGGGTTTTCCGCCCAAAAGTTTTTATTACTACCGCCAAAACCCCAAGGGAATCCCCGCCGAATTTGCATGAGGGAATTTTTATTACTACCGGGGAAAGAATCCCCCAGGGAAAACCCGCGGGTTTCGGATTCCCCGCGTTTATTACTACCGCCCCAGACGGTTGCGGGGAAAACCGTCCGTTTTGTAGCAGTAGTTGCAAGGGGCCAGCTCGCTCGTGTTCCCAAGACCGCCCGGATACGAGTGGAACTGAGTGTCGTTGACGTTGTAGACGTTGTCGTAGCACTTGATCGCCTCCGCTTGCTGGCCGACAAGCAGCAGGAGCACGAGAATGCCGGCGAGCAGGAACCCGAGCGAAGAGCGGGGCATCGCGGACGAAGAGCGGAGAGAAGTGAGTGGCGAGAGGGTGAGTGGAAGCGGACACCGAAAGGCGGCAGATGGGCGAGCAGCTCGGCTTTTATACCCGCCGAACCGGCCGGCTTGCGATGCAAATCCGAAGATGCAACCACGAGAAGAGTGTCTTCTTCTTATTCCGGGCGAACGGAGGCATTCGTCGATGCAAATGGCCGGTGGTCCACTCGAGCACCAACTGCGTACCCCTCGTCCACTTTGGTCCCCTGACGAAAGTCCGTTTCGCTCGAAATTCATCGATCTGCGTACGCTGCAACGAGTTCTCTTTCTGCTTCCTTTATCAGTTCCTTCGGGAGTCGCTCCTCGCCGCATTCTTTTTACTACTCCTCCGGGAATCAACTTCACAAGAGCCGGTTTATTTCACTTGAACGAACACACGGACAATCAATCGGCCTGGTCAAGCCTGCTGCTGCTGACTGGGCGCGTCGGTGGTCTCCTGCCCCTGCTCATCCTGTTGTCCTTGACCCTGCTCGGGATCCTGCTGCTGCTCTCCGGTTTCTTGCTGCTGCTCGCCTTCGGGCTCGTTGCAAAGGTCGCGGTCGTTGCACCAGCAGGCGGGCGTGCCGCCGAAGTCGCCGCAGCCCGGGAAGCTGCAAGCGGGCGGAATGAACCAGAGGAATCTCCAAGAGCTCACCGCGTCTGCCCCATCCAGCACATGAGGGCGGGCTGCCCGCCGTTCGTCTCCAGCGTGCCGCACAGATCGCAGCCGTCCGCTTCGTGCCGCTCGGCGGTCGGCGCCCCGTCGTCGCCGATGTTCTCGAAACACTTGAGCGCCGCCCCGCGCGGCACCACGAGCAGCGCGAGGAAGCTGACCAGCAGGACGGGAAGGGAAGAGCGGAACATTTCGAACGGACAGAAAGAATGGGCGGCCGAGCGTTCCGCTTTTATTCGCGGCGAGCGCATCGCTCAATCACCCCCGGCGTTCTTCGCTTGGTGATTCGATTCATGTTCGCTCCCATCGAATCCTTCACCAAACGGCTATGGGCTGATCAATCGGCGTCCACCGCTCGTTTGGAATGTCGAATTGCGGTTCAGATCGGAGAAGAACACGCAGGCACGAGACAATAGTCGAATCTTTCGAAGCGAATGCCAAAATGATCCTCTCAACAGACACGTGGAATCGTCGGCCTCAAGCGAACGTGGCAGACGATCGAAAACAAAAACGGGCAAGCGGGTGGATCGCGGCCGTCCTCCGAGGATTGTGAATCACCCGCTCGTCCGTCGATTAGAGACGTGTGAAGCGAAAAGATGAGCACGTCGATGAATTGGCTGCTCGTCCGTAAAAACGGACACAATGGCACGCTTTATTGCCCGTTTTTCGCCTTCTGTTCCGCAGTGCTGCTTGAAGGGTGCCGGGGGAGAAACGAGCAGCAGGTAGAGCGACGGCAGATCGGTTGGCTGTTTTTTTGCCATCCACTTCGTCCTTCTTTCGCTTTGCGCGAGTCGTGCCCTGATTGCGCGTTCGAACGGGAGTTTCGGCTAATAAGAAGCTTCTTTTGGTGACACAACGCGCAGCGATCAAGCAAACCCGTGGACGAGTGAAAAGAGTGCCGCCATTTCGGTTTCCGTTCGCCTTCGAGCCTCCCGCTCTTCTTTCCTCCGCTCTCGCCCCGCCCGGTCGGTCGGTCGCTCTCGCTCGAGATGCTCGTTCGCTGCTCGTCGATCCTCTCCTTCTTCGGCCTGCTGTTCGGCTTGATGGTGGACGCCGAGTTCCTCTACGACGCGAACAACACGGCGCTGGATTCGTGCGCCGTAGCGTACCTAGAAGAAAAAGATTTCAGCATCTTGTAAGTTGTCGAACGAACTCCTAGTAAACCTTTTCAATCTTCAGCGATTTGTCGTCCTGTAATTTGACTTCGATCGCGGTTAAATGGAGCAAGAATGCGGACCTTTTCATCACATTCGACGCGGATTTAGATTCGTCGGACTTCAACGCAACGCGAGTTTTCCCTTTCTTCTTCATTCCGTTCACGATCTTTCTGCAGCTTCGAAATGACCATCGGTGGAGAGTGCACGGTCCAAGGAGAAATCGCGCTGGTCGGCAAGAAGTACGACGAAGAATTCGGCCACGTGGTTTACTTCGGTTAGTCGCCTGATGGCTCCACTCTCATTTGAATCGCCGCTTAGAAGGTCAGACCTACGGAGCGGCTTCTTCTGTTCACATCGCACAAAACGGTTCGCTTATGATTCGGCCGTTGGAACAGAAAGGGTTGTACGAAGGAGAGAAGAACGAGGAATGGATGGACGACTTGTGCGAGGGCAAGACGCTGCGGAAGGATGCGGACGACAAGCACTACTGGACGACCCTCGATTTCAAGGCGGACGGCGATATCGCAGCGTACTGGGTTTACGTAAGCGGACTGATCGCCGATTAACCGCTAGATGCTCAAATTCAGGTCGATGACAGCGCGGTCAATGACTTCGCCGAGTACCGCGTGCCCACGACCATCGTCGCGCCCAAGGCCGCCGAGAAAGTGAGCTCTGCGTTCTTCCCCCCATCTCCCGCTTTTCTTTAGGTCCCGCCGCCGAGTCGCTCGTCTCCGCGTAGACCGCCGCCTTGTGAGCGGCCGAGTCGTCTGTTCGAGGCTGCAAGCTGCCCGTTTGTCTTCTTCCTTCGTGTTTCTGCTCGGCCCTTTCGGTTGATTGGCTCTCGGTTCGAATAAACTTTTCTGTGAACGAAGGCCAGGCGCTGTTGCCCAGCGAACACGTGACCGTAACGGAAGCGTAAAGAATCTTGTAACGAGTTCTGTGCTCGAGAAATAACCCTCCGGTTTAATCCACGAGCTCGTGTTCCTTGTCGCACCCAACAGTCAAGAAACGACGAACGGGCACCCGCTCAATTGCGCGTTCGTTTTCGGTTGAGGAGAAGCTGCTTTTCGGAGACGCAACACCGATCGATCGAGCGGGCGGTACAAAAATAGCGGCCGGCGAGTGGAAAGCCGCCATTTCGGTTTCCGTTCGCCCTCGAGTCTCTCGCTCCCCTTTCTTCCGCTCTCGCTCCGATCGATCGGTCGCTCGCGTTCGTGATGCTCTTCCGCTGCCCGCCGATCCTCGCCTTCGGCCTGCTGCTGTTCGGCTCCTTGGACGCAAAGTTCCTCTACGACCCGCAAAGCACGGCTTTCGATTCGTGCGTCAAGGTGGAAAAGGACGACAAGAAATTGCAAGTTCTCGAACGGCCCCGCAACAACCGCCGCTTTTTCCAGCGAGCTGGATGATTGCGAGTCGGCTTCGATTTCGGTGCAATGGAGCAAGAGCACCCAACTCGTGATGTACCCCGGATCGAGTGCCGGTTCCAAGTGAGTCTTTTCTTTTTCCCCCTCGTTCCATTCATCCTCTCTTTGCAGCTTCGAACTGACGATGGGCGACGAGTGCTCCGTGCGGGCCGAGTACGGAAACAATGGGGTCAATGACACCGTGAAGATTGGTGAGTCGTCGCTCGATTTCTCCGCTTAATCGATGTTCAGAGAGCAACGATTGGATTGGGACCGGCCTCATCCTCAACGTTGAGGAAGACGGCAAGTTCACGGCTACGCACGACGAGAAGACGGTCCCGTTGTGCGGCGGGAAAGCGGTGACCAAGGACGCCGACGACAAGCACTACTGGACGACCATCAAGTACAAGAAAAGCGGCTCCGTGTACATTCCGGTCACCGTAAGTCGAAAGGAGAAGTTCTCGCACTTGTAAGGAACTGCAGACCATGGACCCGGAGAATGCGGACTTCGGCGAGCACCACCTGCCCACGACCACCGCTGCGCCCAGCGCTAAGACCGACGGCAAGAGTGAGGCTGCTGCTCCCGCTTCTCCGCCTTCATCTCTTGCTTTCCTTGCAGATTCGGCCGCCAACTCGCTCGTCGCCGCGTGGATGGTCGCGTTCGCCGGAGTGGCCGCCTTCTTGTGAGCGGCCGGGTCGTTTGTGAGGGGTTGCAAGACGCTCATCCCCTCTTCTCCGTTGTTCTCCGCTCAGCCCATTCGGTTGATTAGGATTAGGTACAATAAACTCCCTCGGAATCTCGCTTGTCGGCAGAGAACTTCCCTCCTTGCTTCTGTTTCTGCGGTCTCGTTCCGTATTCCCGTCAAGTCCAACTGTCCGCTTCACGCCCACAGCAAAGCGGGCAATTTCACGCCCCGCCCGGCAGTTCTTTTCCCAACTTCCTCTACGTTCCGTCAAATTAAACGGGCGAGTGTCAAGTTGACGGAAAATGCGGGGGTTTCCATTGCGATCTTTCGGCTCGTCAACCGCCCACTCATTCCTCACCTCTCACTCCTCACTTCGCACTCCTCACTTCGCACTACAGACTGCTCACTGACTGTTGACTTGTGACTGCCGTTCGAAGAACCACACACAACTCTTGACTGCTGACGGAACGAGACGCTCGGCTCGTCGGCCAAAAGCGGGTGGTCGGCGCTCGCTGTCAATCTGCCGTGTCAAGAAGTGCGTGCCGGATATCGGCTTTCATTTCGACACGTGCCCTCAAGTGTTCGTGGAAATCGAGCCCCTAATGAGTGGCTCTCGACACAAAGATCGTAAATGTTTATAAAATGGATTACGGGAGGAAAGAACCGAATAGAGAGAAGAAAACGAAAGTAAATGCTTAGGTATTCGTGAAGGAACGAAGAAGACCATTAAAGGAAGTCATTCGGTTGCGCGGAGAAGAATTCGTTCGGGTTTGATGCCACCATTCGGGAGAGACGGGTCACAAGGATTGTTGGGTGGAGTACCGACGAGAATAGAAAGAATACGCACTCACAATCAGTCAAACAGTCCATCAGAAGGAGTCATCGGGATATTCGCACAAGAACGCTAAAGAAACAATAAAGAGAGGATTGTTTGGCCTAAATATTGTTGGTTGGGAAAATGCAATGGTTGTGATCATCCAATAGAAAGAAGAAGTGAACGAATGTGCGAATCGGGCGCTTAGCGAACGTCCTCCTGCGGCACCGAGTCGTAGCCGTCGCGGTTGGCCGTCGGCCTCCACGTCGAGTTGCCCACGTGCTTCTCGTCCGCGTTCAACAGCGCCGCTGCAATCGCAAAGGTTGAGTTGGTCGAATCTGTTTGTTTGGACTTGCTCCTACGGCAAGCTGACCACAATAAGGCTTTTTCGTTAGTTCAAAGGAAGTAGCAGGCCTTTAAGGACGAACAAAAGCTCTCTTCCAACAAAGCCCCGCCTACAGCTCGTGTTTATTCGCTTCGTTGCCGAAGACCTGCTCGACGCTCTCGCCGTTGTGCAGGCGGACGTGCGGCAGACGGCGAACGGGCGGCGGCGGGCGGGGCGCGCGATCGGGGCGGCGGAGTTCCGCTCGCAAGCAGAAGGCGGCCACCCACTCGAAATTCGCGTGAAATTTGTGGGCGAAAAGCTCGTGAGCGGCGACGATTCGCGGCAGGTCGTTCTGGCCGTAGGCGCACGACCATCGGCGGTAGGCGCCTGCAAATCGGTAAATGGAAGAGAAGAGGGATGTCCAACCAACCAACCTTTGCATTGCGCCTGCTCCCAAACTTGAAAACGGGCGAGTTGCGGGCGAAGAAGCGGCCGGTCGATGGGCACCTGCGGGTCGCCGGCGGACGTCCAGCTCTTGATGTTTGCGCGAATCAAAGCGAGCCCGTCGAAACTGCCGAAGACCGGGAACTCTGCAGAGAGAGCTATGAGGGCACTTCTCGCACGCTCACCGTTCTTGTTGGCGAACAGCGTGCCGAAGAGCAGCTCGTCGCGACAGGCCTCGCCGTAGGTGACGCTCCACATCTCGTCCGACACGTCCACAAGACGGCGGTAGAGGCGGTGGACGAGCGCCGCATGGGCGGGCGGCTTTAGGAGGTCGTCCGCCGCCCGTCGGCTCACGATCGCCGCCATCGACGTCGCGAAGACGCGAAGCCCGACGGCGGCGTCCCACACGCCTTCGAGCGGAAAAACGCCGCCGCCCAGGTGCTCGAAGACCACCGAGTCGTTCAGCTCGCGCAACACCCGCACCGCCTCCTCGTTCGTCCGCAGCGGAACGTCGAAGCCCGTCACGTACTGGAGAGCGAATAAAAGAGCAACGGAAGAGAACTCACTTGATAGTAGCGCCACGGATGAGTCGAATAAACGAGCTCCTTGAAACACGCGAGCTGGGCGGCCATCACACTCCGAGAGCACCACTCGATCGGTCCGACCTCCTGCACAAAAGGGGTGGACGAGCAGAAGGCGGACACTCACGATGACCGTGACGTTCGGCAAACAGGCGGCCGTCGCGTAGACGCCGCGCCGAAACTCCTCGCTGCTCTTCGTGTCCAGCGCGATGCAGTGCGCGTTGTGCGGTCGGTAGAAGGCGGAGAGCGCGAGGTAGAACTGAAAAGAGGCGATGAAATGGGGAAGAAGCGGCGTTTCACCTGCGCCAAGTCCTTGTAGACGATCATCCCGAAACCTAACGGAAACGCCGCCTCTTCGGCCGTCGGCGCGCGCAGGTCGAAGTCGAAGACGTGGCGGAGATTCGTGCACCTGAACAAACGCAATAGAGCGCAATGGGAAGACGGACCGCACTGATCGCTGCGCGGATCGAAACGCCCGAAAAAGAACTCGTCGGAGTACGCCCACGAGCGCGCGAACGCCCGTTCGGCGGGCGTCGCCTCGCCGTCGATCAGCCGCGAGCACGCGAGTCGGTCGGCCACTTCGCGCAGCCAGCCGGAGCGATCTGAACGGCGTTGGGAGGATGGAGCAGCCACTCACTGTTCGCCCACGCCGCGGCCCCCATTTCGAGCATCGGATTGGAGGCGGGCGCCTGCCGTGTGAGTCGGTCCAAACGCACCAGCAGCAGGAGGCCCAAAAAGGCGTTCGCAAAAAGAAACACGCGGCCGGAGGATGACACTCGTTGAAGCATCGGTCGGCTCAACTCGGAACGTTCGCCAATGAAGACTCATCCCCTGAACGCTGCTCTCTTTCTTGCCGTTGCTTTCATTTGCGTGGAAACCCGTTCGTTTTTCGAAGATTGATATCTTCACGTAACAAAGTTCAAGAGGAGGATTCATCGTCAATTAATCGCCGACTGCGGTCTTTTTTGCTTCGCGTGCCACCAAGAGGCCGCCCAACGAAAAGTGGCAAAAAAGCGTGTTTTTTATTACTCACTTGCATTCTCGTTCTTTTCTGGGAAAGTGACGAACATTTAAAAAATTCTACTGCCTTGTTCGCGTCTTCTTGGTTTGCTTGAGGAGCAGAGGTTGCAACGGTATAGCGTACCGGAACGGCAGACCCGTATCGTTACCGTCCGACCGTACCGGTTTTACTTTCGATCCGGTTTGCTGTTCGTACTCATGCTTCTTTTCATTGCAGTGACTAATTCCCGCTTATTTCGCTCACTTCTTCTGCAAACCTTCAACATATCGCGCTTTTGTTCGTTTGTTTTCACTTCGATGCTTCCAGGACGACTCGTCGCTTTCCGGAACTTTTCGGCAACAAAACGTGCCTTTCGCGTCGAACCCAACCCTTTCAATCATCAACAGCGGGCTGGTTTCCTCGAACCGTTCGGAATAAGAGGTGTTTGTCGGGTTACCAACTTCCTTCGGCATGTTTCCTTTTTCTTGTGGAGAACGCCGCCTCAATTAAAGACCACGCCCGTAATTTCTACTCCTGGCTTATCTGATGTAAAAATGAACAGCAATCGGATGTTTCCTCGCGTGCGGCTTCTTTTTATCGAAAACTCCCGTCGTTGATCTCCGCTTATGCGATGTCTGACCCCGAAGGGTCTTCTCCTCCCCTCTGGTTGGAGTCACGGCAGGAATTACTGCGCGGAATGAACACGATTGCTTCTTGATCCGCTGGTTGGGAGATCCACCGCCTCAGATCAGGGCTCAAACTAGCGACTCATCTACTCCTTGGCCGGCCCCAAGGACCAACAGAAACAAACAACACACGAAATGCACTGGAGATCCTCGACCACAGCTTTCTGCCTTCGGTCTCGATTCGCGACTAACAGGAGAATCTCGGAGATGCCCCGGGCTGATCCTCATTTTATACGCGAAGTTTTGGGTGGTGCTTCGCGCCCCGGCCGTTTGTGCGTCTTGCAATGAGATGGTCGGTTTCTCGCCGCTTATTCATGCGGTCGTTCCCTTGCGGGTCTCACGTGCTCGCCCTTGGGATGACTCGCCGTTTTGGGAGGTGCGGCGCTCATCGCACATCCACGTGCCTCTCGTCAATTGATCAGCGGGCGGCTCACACTCGGCACTCGCCTCGTAGCTTCCGATTCTGATCGCAGGAACGCTCGGCGGCGAGTTTCGGGTTTTGTTCGTCTGTTTTGGGTTCTATTAGATTTTATTCGGTTCTATTGCTTTTGTCGGCTTCAGCGAACACGATGCTCGCAGGCCGGCCCTCACACTGGTGTGTGTTCCTCGATGAAAAAGAACGGAGAGTGCGGAAGAATCTCCGCAGACATTTTATTCCTCGCTGCACTCGAGCAGACGGCCGGTTGGATTAAGGAAGTCGGAGATTGCGGCGACGATTGCTCATTCATCTTCCTGCCGACAACTCCACAATTTCTGCCTCGTTTTGAGTCACACATGATGATGCGTATTGCGGCCTTCCGTCCGCTGATCGGAGCGCTGCACAAACGATGGAAAGTGTTGATCGTGGGCGTCGTCTCGCTTTTTTTGCTCGTCCTTTTCGTTTCTTCTCGCGCGTATTTCCGAGAGCTCCCGCCGCCGCCCGACTACTCGCCGACCGAACGACGACCGTTGGAGGCGATCAGCAACGAGAGCGTCCTCTTTTTCCCGCTGACCGCCAGCCGCACGGCCGAAAGTGAGTGCACGAGCGCCGTCTTCTTCCCTCCCGCTTCCAGATCGCCGAGAGATCGCCCTCGTGGTGATCGTGAACAACAACCGCACGGCCGGCGAGTACGCTCTTGCGCTGTCCACTGTGCGCTGCTACGCCCTGCTGTTCGACTACCCGCTGATCGAAGTGGAGTTGGAGCACGAACGGGAGCACCGGGAGGCGTGTGCGGGCGAGGAAGTAAGTGGTCGCCCCTCCTTTTTATCCCTCTTTCTTTCTTGCAGTTCATGTTCCAACGGCATTGCGTCATGGCACAGCTGATGGCGGAGCGGCCGGCCGTCGAGTGGTTCGTGTTCCTGGACGCGGACATGGGCGTCGTGAACCCCGACCGGCTGCTCGAGGAGTTCGTGGACGAGCGGGCGGACCTCGTCTTCTACGACCGGCTGTTCAACTACGAGATTGCGGCGGGCTCGTACGTGGCGCGCAACTCGCCGTTCGCCCGCTCGTTTCTCCGCCATTGGGCCGCCTTCGAGTTCCGGACGGGTGTTGGCGCGCGTAAATGGAGGGACAACGGAGCGATTAGCGTGAGTCCCCGTTCATTCTTTCGCTCCGAGCTTCCCGTCTTGCAGGAGGTCTTCTTGGACCACTTTTGCGGCGACTGCGCGCCCGCGTGGCGACGGCGATGCGAGGAGCTGCGGCAGACGATGAGGTTCGTTTGACCTTCTGCTCGCGCACTTCTCTTCAGCACGTACGACGAGCTCGTGCGCTACGAGTCGTGTGCGCGGGCGTTGTTGGGCGCGGCCGAGTGGCGCCGCTCGCCGAACGGGACGGTGCGGCAGTTGAGCGGCGGCCGCGGCTATTGGGTGCACGACGCCGCGCGCACGAACGGCCGCTGGAGCGACGCCAGCTTCATGTTCCACGACTGGAAAGAAAGGCGAGTCTCTCGCTGCTTTCCGTCTAAAGCCGCTTTGCAGCACACGGAACGTCGCGTGGCGGTCGCCGTTCGCAGCGGAGTCCTTCCCGCCCGCTCGCTGTGCGGACCGCCGCTCCGCCCACTTGTTGTGGGCCTACCGCCCGGAATTCCGCACGACGATCGCCGAGACTTCGAGGCAGTTGGAGCTGGGGGCCCGCAAGAGTGTGGACGAGCACCTTGAGCGGCTGTGTCAACTGAACAACGGCGCAGGAACTTGCGGCTTTCCCCATTTCCAGTTGATCATTTGCTGTTCTCTTCTTGTTCTTTACTTCGTGTTCCTTAATTCAGCCTTTCCAGTTGATTAGTTCTCGGTTCGAATAAACTCCTCTGCAAACGAAGGCCAGACGCGATTGTGCAACGAACACGTGTCCGAAAGGGAAGCCTAAAGAACACCGTGACGGGTTCTGTGCTCGAGAAATGACTATCGGGTTTGATCCAGATCCCGTGCCGCTTGTCTGCTTCGACTGCCACAAGACAAGGAACGACTGCCCGCTCGATTGCGCATTCGTTTTCGGTTAAGAAAAATCTGCTTTCGATCGCGCAAGACCAACCGATCAAGGCGGCGGTACAAAAGGAGCGGCCGGCGAGTAGAAAGCCGCCATTTCGGTTTCCGTTCGTCTTCGAGTCTCCCGCTCTCTTTTCCTCCGCTCTCGCTCCGTCCAGTCGGTCGCTCCCGTTCGAGATGCTCGTCCGCTGCTCGTCGATCCTCGTCGTCTTCGGCCTGCTGCTGCTGATGGGTTCGTCGGCGGTAGAGGCGAAGTTCCTTTACGACGCGAACAACACGACCTTCGATCCTTGCGTGCACATCAGTGTCGAGCGCTTCGATGACTGGATGTAGGTCTTTCGACAATGATTCACTTTTATTTTGCTTCTTCATCAGCCAATTGGAGGACTGCAACTCGACTTCGATTGCGGTGCAATGGAGCAAGGACACCGACCTCAAATTTAACTTCCAAGCGAATCCCGGAGCCAGGCGAGTTCTTGCTTTTGTTCTTCTCGCGTCGTTTACCTTTTTCTTGCAGCCTTAACGTGACGATCGGCGGCGAGTGCACGGTGGAGGTCAAGTACAACGCGGAGAAGGCTGGCGAGAACTATACGTTGATTGGTGAGTTAACGGTCGACTCGTCTTGCACGCGAACGGTATTCAGGAAACCTGCGTGACGAGAGGAAGTTTAGCTGGCTGGCCGTTCATCAAAACGGGTCCCTTTCGGCTAAGACGTTCTTTGGACACGAAACGCCGTGCGAGGGCAAGACGCTGCGGAAGGACGCACACGACAAGCACTACTGGACGACGCTCGATGTCAAAAAGGATGGAGAATTTGCGGACTTCAGGCTGAATGTTAGTGGGATAAAACGGTGGCCAGCAACGTGCATGAAACATTTCAGATCGAAAAGGAGACGCAGAACTCCGACTTCGGCGAGTACCACGTGCCCTCGACCACCACCGTTGCGCCCGCCAAGACCACCATCGGACCCACACAGCCCAGCATCACGACCACCGCCGGAAGCAAGAAGACCTCCGACAAAAGTGAGTCCTCCATTCTTCTCCTCTTCTTTCATCCTTGTTCCCGGTTCCGCCGCCAAGTCGTTCGTCACCGCGTGGATCATCGCGTTCGTCGGAGTGGCCGCCTTTCTGTGAGCGGCCGGATCGTCTGTTCGGGGCTGCAAGGTGGCAGTTCTTCCTTTTTCTTCTGTGTTCTTTGCTCAGCCCTTTCGGTTGACCTCCGTTGAATCCAAATAAACTTCGTTGTGGAGTTCACCTGTTGGCCTTGATTTCTGTCGATAAGAAACCAATATTGACAAAGTCTAACCGTTTGATAGTCGTCGAAAACCTCGCTGTTGTTCGTTAACTTGGTATTTGATTGATTAATCAATGGCTTGGACGCTGATTCTTTTACCTACTGCGGGTAGTCGATTTTACAGCTCGTTGTCGAGTTCAACAACGCATTCAATGCGTGGGATCCTCGGCGTCAATGCAGAAAGAAAGTCTTGAGTAATCTTTCGTTTCCTTCCTCCTGTTCGACTCGAGCGAGCGAGAAAGCAAGGCGAGCGTCAAGGTCAACAATCATCCCCGACTGGGCTTTCGAGCTCTCGTTCGTGCGTTCCGGCGGCCGGCTGGTCGGCAGGTCGGGCGGTAAACCGGCGAGCGCGTGGATTTCTCGCAGGTGGGCGGCAAACCGGCGAACGGATCCCGTCGAGAGCGCGGCGGCTCGTCGCCTGCGAGAGGTGAGCGCCGGGGCGCCCAAGAAAGTCGGCATTCCGCTCGCGGGCTGCCGGCGGACTCCCGAATTTCGAGCGCCCGAAATGCCGACGGCAACGCGAAAGGCGGCGGCGGCGATCAATTCGGGCGGCTCGCGTATTCAAATCCGCTCGTCCGTGTTCGGCTTTCCATGGGGGGATCTTCGACTTTCTTCCTCCTCGCTCTTTTTGTTTGCTCGTCGGTGGTGCGAGGCGCTGGAGATGCGAAGCCGAAGAGGACGAAGGAGGGACGAGCGGGAGCCGAAGGGGAGGAGAAAGTGGTGAGTTCCCATTGCTTCCACTCAATCCGCATTCTTTCCGTCCGTTTAGCCCCCGCCACCGCCCGATCCCGACGCCCTCTTTGGCGATCAAACGGGACTCTCGGCGCTGGAGTTGAGCTCGCTGGCCAAAGCGATGAGTCGCTTGAATTTCATCCAAGGCAAACTGTTGGGCGCCAAGGTGCGCAATGAAGCATTTCAACCATTTTTTTCGATTCTTTAGCCAACGCACAAAGACGAGGGCGGCGGGAAGTCGAAAGCGCCACCGCCGACTGTCCTCTTCGAGGGCGACATGCTGCTCACGCCTCGGCAGATGAACGGGATCGTGCAGTGAGTTTTCTAAAAAGAAAGATGGATTGCTTTTGCTGAAGTTCTACGATTTTTGACTCTAGTGACTAAAGGCGCCAGTTTCGAACAAAACGATCACTGATTTCTGCGAGAGCATTTCTTTCGCAAACACCCAAGCACTGTCTTTCGCTTGCAGAAACGTGGAGCACCAACTGTTTCTGAAGGACATCGGCCGCTTGGATTTGCTGGAGAAAGACGGCGGCGCACTCCCGCACGCCCGCCATCGCCGCACGTTGATTTCGAACCCGATCGCTCGCTGGTCCGAGCTGCCGATTTTGTTTCGAATTCCCGAGGATCGTGGAGGTGAGCGAGTTTACACGGGTGACGGCGAGACCTGCTTTCTTCGGGGTTTGTTGCTAGCTTGCCGAGATCTAGCCATCAATCCACGATCTCTTCAACTCTTTTGAAATCCTGTTGACCTTCAACTTTTTGTGATCCTTCGATCTCAACCAACCGTTTCAGCAATTTCTTTGCTTTGCCCTTGTTTACCTTTCGCTGCTTCATTCGAATGTTGTAGCCGACCGCGCATCCGTGTTGGAGGGCGTCCGCCTATGGGAGGAGACGACGTGCTTGCGTTTCGAGGAGCGCCGAGAAGCACTGATCCAACCGCACTTGAACTTCATTCGCGGGAGCGGGTACTCAATCCACTCGCTTCCATCTTACTGCTTTTTGCAGCTGCTACTCGAACGTGGGCCGGGCGTCCCTGACCGGCCAGTTCATTTCGATTGGGCGGGGCTGCGAGAATCCGCACATCGTCGCCCACGAGATCGGTTCGTTCATCCCTTGGGGTTCATCTGATCGATTCTACTTGAGGCCACGCACTCGGTTTCTTCCACGAACAAGGCCGCTTCGATCGGGACAAATTCGTGCGCGTTGAAGTCGATCAAATCCATGCCGGCTTCTTGAATCAATTCACGAAGCAACCCACGGATATGCTGCAAACATTTGACGTCGAGTACGACATTGGATCGGTTCGTTGCGAATAGAAGGAAAGAGCTCATGGATCGTTTAGGTGATGCACTACGAGCAATTCTTGAGTTCCCCCGTCTTCCCCTGCTTCATCGCTCCCACTCGTTTGTTTAGAGCTTCTCGTACACGGGATCTCCGGCGATTCGTGCTCTGGACCCGAACTACCAGTCGACGATGGGCCAACGCCACGAGTTGACGTTCAACGACGTCAAGAAGATCAACCTTGCCTATTGCCCGTGTGCGTTTGCCGGGGAAACGATTGAGCGTTGATTGGAGGGAGGATTGCAGTCTCGTGTCTGAACCGACTGGAGTGCAAGTACTCGGGCTACGCAGACCCGCGCAACTGCAAGAAGTGCCGTTGTCCAGCCGGATTGGGAGGTGCGTTCCTTTCGTCAGTAGTGGGGAACGGGGGTTGATGGAGTTGGATTGATGCCGACGAGAGCTCTTAGTTTCGTGTTCTTCACGCTCTCTATTAAGAGAGAGTACCGAGCCTCCGTGACTATTTATTGCTTCTAAAGCCTTTTATCAATCGTCGGCATAAAGCCGAGCTTCCGACTGCAAATGACTACGATTGCATTGGTGTCGTCCTTGACCACTTACTGTTCATTCTTCTCTTGCAGGAAAGCGTTGCACGAAGCCGGCCAAGACGAAGACGGAATGCGGCGAGCAGTTGCTCCTGAAGGCCACCTCCGCCGCCCAACAGCTGGAGTTCGGCGGCGTGGTCGGCGAGTGCAACTTCGTGATCCGCGCGGCCGCCGGAGCGAAAATCCAGCTGCGGATCGAAGAGGTCCGCTTCTACCCGTCGGTGCCGTGCAATCGGAACTACCTGGAAGTGAAGTACGGCGGCGATTTGGGCACCACCGGAGCGCGATGTAAGTGGGCGAGAGGATGTGGAGAGTCGCCGACGGCAAACAAGTTGGCAGTCTGTCGGATTGGCTCCGGTTATTGCAAAGCTTGTGCTGCCTTGCGGCAGAGGAACATTCTTTCATGTTTTGCGCTATCAAATTAACGAACAGAAGAACGCTCTCTTCGATTAGATTCGATGACATCTTTTGTGTTCATTACCGAACCTCCCGCCTCTTAACCCCTGCGAACAATCAACGTGTTCCGTTTGCAGTCTGCTCGAACTCCGCCCCAATGCCGAACCTGATAAGTCGCCTGAACCAAGTGGTCGTTTTGTTCCGCTCCCGCTCGTTGACGAGTCGTTTCCGTTTGAGCTACACGAGCGGTGAGTTCCGCTACGAAGTCCAAGAGAATTCACTTCTTCTCGTTCAGACGAGCCCGCGAATCCGTTCAACATGTTCACGAACTCGCTGGCCATCTTCTCCGAGTTCTTCCGCGGCTTCTTCAACCAAAAGCCGCCGCCGCCCGTGGCCGAAGTCGAAGAGAAGGAAGAGGAGGAGGAAGAAGAAGAGGAAACCGAGTGGACGGTGATGCCCGAGACGTCGACCGGGACGGCGACGAGCGAACAAACGAGTGGAACGCCCGGGGGAACGACGGAAAAGGAAGCGAGAACTTCCGTGACGACGACGCCGCCGAGCGTTGAGACGAATCGAACGGAAGCCACCACTCAAGCGGGAACGAGCGGTTCGAATCCGCAGATGGAAGCGACGCCCACCGCTCATCCTTCTTCCTTCGCTCCGCCGTCTTCTTCCGCACTGCCCTTTTCCTCTACTGCTCCTCCGACGTCCACGCCCGCTCTGCCGACTCCTCACACTTCATCGATTCCAATCGATCGAGGTGAAGCGACGGAATCGATCACGATCGGGCCTTCAACTCCATCGATGACAACGAGCGAATCTTCCACTTCGACGGAAGCAGTGGCGACTTCAACCCAGCCGTCCGTCGAACAGCCAACGGAAAAAACGATCGCCCATCTCCCGCCGAAAGCGACTCCAGCGAAAGCCGCAGCTGCTTCCCACTTATTCGTGGCGGACGAGCGCGAGCTGCAGGAGTGGGGCAGCGGCGAGGAGCCCGACCTGTCGGCCGAGGGCTTCCTGCAACCTCGCCCGTTGATCCCGCTGAACGAGGACGACGTGGAGGCGCTCCAAACGATCGAAATTCGCCGCCATCCCGTCCGCCGGCTGCCCGCAATCAAAACGGAAGAACGGGAGGAGGAATTCGAAGGGTCGGGCATCGAGATCGTGCGGGAGGTGAGCGAGAATAACCGGACGGAAGTAATAAACAGTTGAGCATAGTAGAGGGTTGAAAAGAGAAACCAATTGTTCTTGCGACTAGTGAGCGTCATCGAAAGAAAGACGTCTGAAAGGATCGACTGATCGGCAAGAATCACAAGTTGCATCAAGTCCCCAACCGACAGAAGAGAAGTGTGTTTATTCGCTCCCGTCCACAAGATCAAGCTGCAGCAGCCGGCGTGCAGTTGAACGTGGCCGACTGTGCGTCCGCGACTACGTGGACGATGAAGGGCGCCGTGTCGTTCAGTGTGCCGTGGAATTCTTTGAGCTGAATGAACAGGAAGAAGATGAATGGGTGAGAGACGGGGAACTTACGCAATGGAGATCGTTCAGCTGGGCGACGCTCAGCTTGTGCACCAAATCGCGGCAAGTCGCGTCCCACGGGCACTCCAACGGCATCTGCTCGCGATCCTCCTGGCAGGCGGCGTTCACGCGTTCGCGGGCCGCTCCGCACTGCAAGGAAGCAAGTGAAGGAGAGGAAGAAGGAGGGGAACTCACGTTCTTCTCGCCGTCGCACGCCTCCGCCGACCACTCGCTCCAGTCGGTGGCGCAGCGCGCATCCAGCTCGCCCACGCGCACGTCCCGGCCCGTCCGGTTGTGCAACAGGTCGCGGACTTCTTGACTGAACGAGAGGGAAGTGAAGGGACGATGGAGGGGTGAATTGGAGGGACAGGGAGAGAGGACGAGCGAAGACAGAAGCACAGAGAAAAGGTGGCAGTTTTGAAGATCCTCTCCTTTCAGTTGGAAGAACCAGTGAACAAACAATACAAAAAACAGACGAAAGTAACTAAACGCACCTGAACGAGGCGAATCGCAGCCACATGACGGGCGTGATGATCGCCGCCCCGACGCCCATGCAGAGCAGCGTCGTCATCTTGAACATGAAGCCGCAGTCCACCATCCTGCTCGTCGTTGGCGGGCGAACCGGTCGGAGCGGAGAGCGGGAGATGAAATGAGCAGGAAATGGCTGGGTGGATTTGAAGAAGCGATGGGGTCTCGCGTGCAAATTTCTTGCGAGTAAAAGGCAATGGGACGAGCATGGAAACATTCTTTCCCTTGCTTTCGCTGCAACAAAACGTTCGTTTCGTGTTCACGTGAACGCCACCCAACCGCAAAAGTTGCTCATGTTTGTGAGTGACGAATTTAATCCCCGAACGCCCACCATCACGCAAACACTGTGATCGGTCGCTGATCGCCAGTTCGCTTTCGCTTGCTCCGCTCGATCGGGTGTTTCCAGCACGACAGAACGTTTCGTTTCTCTCCAGATCATCCGTTGCTCCCCGAATTGTTAATCGAGTGATCGAGCGGTCAGGAGTCATCCGAAAACGGTGAGAACGGACCGTATAAAAGCGGGCACCACGACAAGAAACTTCACTCAACTCATCAGTCTCCTCCCGACCCGCTCCAAAATGTTCTCCCAAAAGTCCCTCTTCGTCTTCTTCTTAATCGGACTCGTGAGTTCTCTCCGGTGTTCTCCAGCAATCCCCGCCTTTCAGTTGACGACGGCCGTCCTCTCCGCCCCACTCGAACTGCCGCTCGTCGGCGGGTTGGCCGAAGAAGTGGGCGAATTGGCGAGCGGCCTCGAGGAACTCGCCAGCGGATTGGAAGCGAGCGGAAGCGGACTGAATGCGGAAATCACGTCCGTCATCGACTTTCTCGTCCAACTGCTCCGAAAGGAGGTGGACGAGCTGGAGGGCTCCGCTTCGGGCGTCGCTGGACTGTGAGCACTTCGAATTGTTCTCCTCTACATTCTTTACTCGTTCCTAACCGGTTAGAACGCGTAGATTGAACGAAATAAACTCAATGCAGGCAATTTACCGGTTCGTTTATCGAGCGACAACAAGTTAGAAGTTTGTGATTGCTTCTGTCCACTTACGATCTGCATTCCTGCGTTCCGGGCCGCTCTCGTTCCTGCTTCCTTACGCCAGACTTCACTTGTCTCTCTCGCTCGTTGTTTGAGTGGATTTGTGGTTAGCGAACGGCGAGTGTTTGTGTCAAAGAATTTCGACCGCATTCCTTCTTCACGATTTCTTGCTCGACCAGTCGAACGGTTGCACGGTGAGCGAAGACAAAAGGTGGCGGTCGCGATCTTGGCCGTCCAGATGTGCGCCGCCCGCCGATCGCCGTCTCCGCATTCCTCGCAGATCGCGAGACGCGGCGCGAAGAAGAAAAAAGCGGTCTTCGGACGGCCGGCCGCCGAGAAGAACGGGGAGCAGCGCGCTCATCAACGAAAAGCCCAAACGAACTACGCGGCGGGCTCATCGGTGAGCGGCCGAATTGTCCGATTGACGGGCGGAGCGAACGGCCAGATGCGCGTGATCGCGGATTTCGTCCTGCCCGCCCGACCGCCCGGCCCCCCGAAGACACCTTTGCGCTTCATAAACGACAAAGATCGGCCGATCGTTTCATTCGGACGAGCGGCGACGTCCAAGGGACGGTCGGGCGTTCGGGCAGCTCTCCGCTTTCACTTTCGAGCCACTCGGCAGGGCAGTGGAGTGGCTTCAAGTCCTCCACCTCTTAGGATAACGTTCACTTCTTTTCGTGTTTCACGCGACTTTCGGGGACATCTCACCATCGATTATCGAACAATGAAATCCTCTGATCTCTAGCTGCTTTCAGTTCACCTGTTTTCGCTCCATCTCGTCGACCGAAATGAAGGTGGGCATGAGCGACGTCAAAGCGAGCCCGCCGCCGTCCACAAGCGCCAAGCCGAAATTGCCGTTCGAGGTTAGTTCTTTCGAATTTCTTTTTACCACCTACTTCGTTCTAGGACTTGGTGTTTGGCTTCTCGCTCTTCAACCTCGTCCATGCGGCGATCAAGATGCTCGAGGGCGGCCTGAAGATGGCGGCTGTGCGCATGCATATGATGACGGACGATGCGCTGTACACCGCCGGCTACTTCCTGCTGCTCGTCGTGAGCGCCCTCAACCTGATCGCCGTGTACAAACGCCGCTGGACGCTCCTGATGCCCGGCATCGTTCTCTACGTGAGTTCCTCGCTCATCCGCTCGTCTAATCGCGCGGGACTTCAGATTGTGATCGTGGGCGCGTCCATCGGCTTGGGTTTTGTTAGTGCAGCGGAATTGTTCGCGCACTGGACCAACCTCTACCCGCTGCCGTGCGACCTGCCCGTGTGGAGGGTGTTCGAGATGCTCGCCTTGTTGTTCGTCAATGGCTTCTTCTTCGGCTGCCTCGGCTACTTCTCGTTCAAGTTCTGCCGCGCGCTGATCAACGAGCAAAAGCAAAAGAACGCTTCCATCTTCTGCATTTGACTGTATGTGATTATTCTCGTGATTGTTGCAAATAAACCGAGGGCTCCAACAAACACTGCCTTCTCTGCGAGGACGTTCAAAAGAAGGAGTGTGGAGTTCTGCCCTTGTGCTCTCGCGAACTCCTGATTGAACATTGTGGGCAAACACCAATGAGTGAGTAAAGATGGGGTACTTCACCCGCTGCAACCCAGTGATTGCGGCGTGCCTTGTCGACCGCAACGTTTGCTCGTTGGCGCGAAGCAACACTTGGCACGTGCGAGCGGCGTGTCGCGTGTTCCGCGAGGTTGCTGCCGCCCGAAGGCCGCTCGCTTTCGCTTTTGCTCGACCAACTTCTTTCGATTGGGTTTGACGTCGCAAACAGTCGAGTTTAGTTATGGATTTTGCTTTCAATTCGTGCGGAGCGTCAGTCGCGAATTTTCGAGCATGAATTCGCCAAAAAATCCTCGCTCTTCCTCGAATTTCGCTCGTTTTCAGTTTCTCCCGCCGACCTAACGGAAACACTCGAATTCCCCGGGAAATTCCAGCGGAAATTGGAGCGAAATGACCGAATCGAAGGAGAACAAACGCTTCAAGGTGCCGCCGGCGAAGCTCAGCGACTTCGAGCGGCTGCACATCATCGAGGGTTTCAACGAGGACGTGCGAAACGACGGACGATCGTGAGTTCCCTTCTTTCTTCGTTCATTTCCTCTCGCTTGTGTTCAGGAACAAACAGTTCCGTCCGATCTGCCTGGAGACCGCCGTCCGGCCGCAGCTCGAGGGATCGGCGCGCATCTCCGCCGACCACGTGGAAATTTTCGTCGGCGTTCGCGCCGAGCTAGACACGATCGTCGACCCGGACGCCTACTTCGCCACCGAAATGCCGCCCATTCGGATGGATTTCAACGTAAGCAGCTCGGGGATCGATCGGAGCTTCTCTTGGGACTTTTTGCGGGAGGAAATCTAGCAGAATCACGCATTTGAACATAAAATTCGAACGGGGGAACAATTGAGAGCATTTGATCGATTTGCGGCTCGAATTCCGTCGTTGTGGCCACCATTCTCTTCGAATAATTCCCTTCTACGTTCTATTTCATCTCGATTGCAGGTGGAGTTCTCGCCGAACGGCGATCCCCGCTTTCTCGGCCGCGAACCGCAGGATTTGGCCGAACAGGTGCGTTGCGCCCTCGCCGCCGCCTACTCCAACGATCAGGCGTTGCCCACGCTGAAGAAGTGAGTCCTCCCTCTCGTTCATTCTCTCGCACTTGTTGCTTTCAGTCTGCAAGTGGCGAAGCGATTAGCGTGGAAGATCTACGTGGACGTCGAGGTGAACGAGTACGACGGGAATGTGATCGACTACGCGGGAATTGCGGTGAGTCCCTCCTTTTCGATTGATTTCTGTCCATTTGCTCCGTTTCGTGCAGGTGAAAGCCGCCCTGATGGACTTCCGGATCCCCGACCTACGCCGAAACCAGTCGGCCGTCCTCGATTCGACGGGCGCGGAGATCGAGGGCGTGGACCTGCCGCCCGTTCTCGAGTTCATCGAGCTGGACACCTCGCGGTTCGTTCTTGTCGATTGGAGCGGAAAATAGAGGGACTCCTTCGGGATAAATAAGCGGAGGGATTGGAAGGCGGGGGACTCGAAACTATTGTTTCATCCCCTACCTTCACCCTCGCTTCCTGCTCCTCCACTCGCCCCAAATCACACCACCTCATCCATCCAATCGATCTTCATTCAACCGCCTGCTTCCAGCTGCCCGCTGTTCATCACGGTGAACATCGTGAACGAGAACTTCGCCGTCGACGTGACCGAAAGCGAGTTCCAGTGCGTCACCTCGTCCACCTGCCTCGCGATGATCATCAACGACGTGAATGGGAAGGTTCGTTCATTCTCT
Source organism: Aphelenchoides fujianensis (assembly GCA_024699865.1). Classification (NCBI taxonomy): domain Eukaryota; kingdom Metazoa; phylum Nematoda; class Chromadorea; order Rhabditida; family Aphelenchoididae; genus Aphelenchoides; species Aphelenchoides fujianensis. The sequence continues at coordinate 143,823 of JAMPIO010000094.1, read as the reverse complement.
TCTTCTTCCGTTGATGCTCGTTTGTTTGCAGTTGATCACGAACCCGGACGAGCAGCTGATCACGTACGCGTCGACCATCCGCCGCGGCACGGCCGAACTTTCCACCCTCCAGGAGTTGTACCGAGTGGCCGCCGATGCGCTGCGCGACCTGGACGAGCGGTTGCGCGAAGCGATGAGTCAGCAGAAGCCGCGGAACATCTTCCCTTGATCCTCCTTCTTTTGTTTGATTTTTCTGACTGTTGCTCACTCACTTCCGATCGTTTGTTCGTTGAATTTGTTTCGTTTGTTGTTTACTGTTGACTATTTTCGTTGAAGTTTTGAGTAAACAGCTTGGATTTAAGGCTAAGGAAGGGAGCGAACTTCCATGAGTTCCGGGTCCGCCTTGTCCGATCATTAGGAGGCGGCCGATCGCTCCGCTGTGGCTTCGACGGCGGCTGATGATTTCGGTGAACTTTCGGCCTCTTCTCCGTCCTCCTCGTCGCTTACGTGGACCTTTGCTCGCTCGCTTGAAACACTGCCGTTTGCCCGCTTCAATCGGGCGGCCTAATGATCGCCGTGATGAGCAAGAAGTCAGTCGGCCGGCCGGTCTTCTGCTTCCCGCCCGGCGGTCTGAACTTTCGGAAACGATCGGCCGACCGGAATTCGCCGAAAGGTCGAGCGGAAGAGGCGGAAATTCGCGGCCGCCAATCATCTCCGAAATTGTTCGTCTTTGAGGAAAGAAACTGGAGGGAGGACGGCTTCTGGGGGTTGACTGGAGCCATTGGTTTGTTTGGAAGCAATCGTTTGGGATGCAGTTTGGAGTTGACCGTGGCCGTTCCAATCAGTGAGGACGGTGTGCTCCATTGCTTTGTTTTTTTTGAGTTGGATGGAAAACTCAAAATATTCGCTTGATCGCGTGCTTCCTTTGCGCCCCTCAACTTCTTTCTTGCAACCCATAGATTTTGCTGAATCCATCCAATCGCTCACTTACCTGTGCCGAACCACCGCATCCCCTTGCCTCGTTTTCCAACCACCATCCGCGAAGTTCGCACGAAACAAGTTGGCGCACGCGGCGACACGCTTTCGCGGCCATTCGGCGGCCACGATCACAAGCGGGCGGCGTGAAAAGAAATTCCGCCTTTTTTACCTCAAAGCGAGTGAGTCAAACTGCGGCCGGCGGAGTGACCAATCGGCCGCGAGTTCTTGGGAACGTCGGCCGGCACTCATTTCTTTCTTTTGATCGACCGAAATCCCCCGCTTGTGTTCGGCGGAGGGAAGTGCGGGAAAATTGGGCGCAAATCAAAGGAATTCCGCCTGCTCGTGTGTCCACTCGCTCGGCTTTGATCAATGGCAAAGTGGAGGGAATTCGAGTGTGTGAGTGAGGGAATGAGAGAGTGGACCGCCAGACTACGGTAGTCAATGGATGACTGTTTCTTTCTGCTTTGTGGAAGTCGCTGGGTACTGTAACCACGAGGAGGCCAGTTGCATTCTTTTCGAATGGATCTCTGCCCCTCCTTCTCTTGTTGCAAGTCGGTAGTCATTTCCAACTTTCTTTCTGTTTACGATCGACATTCTTGTGGCCATTTGGCTTCGGTTTATGTGTACAGAAGTTGCCATTCGCCTTCCACTCGGCCTTCCGCTCACTTACCGCTCGTTTTCGCGCAAAGCAATTGGTTGGAAGCGGAATGATCGTGACTGGGGCCAATTCCACGCGCCCTGTTCCCTCCCGCTAATCTCCACTCGTTTCCTCGCTTCCTTCCGAGAAGCAAGACGGGCGGGATTAATTCGCTTTCCGTCTTCGTCCGCACGGGCACACGCCCGCGAATTTACGATCCGCAAGGCGATTTGCGGGGCGCCGCCCGGCAAGCACCTCGTTTGGCCGTCGGATCGAGTGAGTGCGCACACGAACGGGCGGACGGGAGGCGGTTATGATCGCCGAATTGCGCATTCGGGTGCTAAAGGCGGTAATTAGCGATTGCCCCGTTCTGTCCTGTCCTGCCGGCCGGTCCGGCGGTTCGTCGAGCGGATTTCCTGCGAACAAGACGCCCGAACGAGCGAGTGGAAAGGCGGAAGGTCGTGGACAATGTGGATGAAAGGAGGTGGAGGAGGCGGAGGAAATGCGGGAGTGCGCGAAAATATGGCGCCAATCCGGCCGGACTGCAGCAAGGAGGTTGAAGTGCAGGTGCGGCCAATCGAATCAAAGATCCTTCGAGTTGTGAGTGAAAATCAGGCCAGTCCTTGCTTCTTTTGCTTTGTTTCCGCCTTCACGCGCATCCTTTCGCCCATCGGCCGCAGTCGACCGTCCGGCCGGCCGGAAGTGCGAAAGTCGACGGAAGTCGAGGCGAGTGCGTGAGTGAGGGGCCGCTTTTCCTCCCGATTCGTCCCTCCAGCACCTTCGGATTCGTTCGAGCAGACTGCCGCTCCGGGAAGCGGGGAATCGGAGGTGTCCAGACGGAAGTGTACACCGGGCGAGTGAAGCGGAAGGGGTTTGGAGTTGCTGGAAAGGTGATGTGACTGTCTACCGGACTTGCGAAGTGATCTCTTAATCGAATCGAGATGACTGGATTTGCTAGTTGGTTTCATGCACTCACTCTCTTCCGCCTTGCTTATGCGCTCGTTTCAACGCTAACGATGGACGATCCAAAGTTTTCGAGCCCGCCATATTGTGGGTTCAGGGCCAGCAGACATCATTCGATCGCTGGATTTCTGCCTTCAATTTGGAACCGACCTGTGCAGCAGTGGTTGCCGCATGTTTCTGCACGTGGCTGACAATTTCGCACGGTCATGCGCTTCTTGTTTTCATTGATCATCTCCGTTTATTCCCACCTTCCGCTTTCAAAACGGAGGGTCAAACACCTTGCTGAGAGTTGACCGACCAAAACCCAATTATCTCCCGCCGTCCTCCGGGAAGCCGACCGCTTCGCGTGCGTGTGGGAAATTCGATTTGACCGGGCGGCTTTCTTCGGCCCCGAAGCAATTGGGTTGTGCCATCGAGCGGCATCGCACCTGCCGTACGGCCGTTAAGGGAAGACTGCCGAGATTACGGTCGCTTTGACGTCCCTCCCTTCTTCTTCGCAAAGAGAGAGCGGATGTCCCACGATGCCCGTCGCTTCGCTTCACGCGGGAGTCGAAAGAAAGACGAGCGGCGTCCATGACGACCGGCCGACCAATGGCGAGCGGATTGGAGGGTCGTGCGAAAGTCGGGACGGCCGCCGGGCACGCGGCGAAGCAGAAGAGTCGGCCGACCGTCTTCCGAGAAGAAGAAGAAGAAGCGAGCAGCAGAACGCCGGAGGGGAGAACAAGAGGAAGACGAAAGGGAAGTGCGGGTAATTCGCTAAACGACCTGCCGGCCGGCCGCCCGCTCGTGCCGTCGGCAGGTGCTCCCGCCGGCCGCTTCCGCCCGACAAACACGCGATCTTCTCATCACAAAGAAGAAGAAGTTTTTTGCGAAGAGATTCCAGTGCGTCTTTCGTCTGTTTGCAGCGGGAATGTCTTCGCTTCGCGCGTCCGCCGGAGATCATCGGGAGATCAGTTCTTTCTTTCTTTTGCTTGCCGCCTCCAAGTCCTCCATTTACGCACTTCCATCCCACCGTCCTTTCATTCACTCATTCTTCATTCAACGTTTTTCCGATCGAAAGGAAGCGAGTGAAACCGGACGAAGTGTGTCCTCCCGCGTTTGTTCGTCCCGCCGTTCTTCCGCCCGCCCGTCCGCTCGTTCGGGATCTTTATTTGCTCAAAGAAGACGCCTGAACTCGCGGAGGAGCGAGCGGGAATGAGCGGGAGGAACGGGCGGGATCATTTGCGGAAGACGATTGAATGGAGTTCGATCACCTGCCGACTTCAACGATCATCTCCTCTAGAGAATGAGAGATGTACGGTAGCCCCGAATTTTGGTGCTGATCGCGAGCATCGAGCGGAACGTAAAAAACGGAAAATTCCGCGATTATTTGCGGCTTACCGCTCATTGTTCGGCTCCTGCTGCAAGACTCCCGAACTGCCGGAATTCGTGCAAAATCCGCAGCAAACTCGACTCAATTCGGTTTGTTTGCGACCGGCTTCTTTGGGGCGCTAACCGGTGCACGAAATGAATAGCGGCTTTAACCCAAGCGACTGCTCACTACTTGCTTGTTTGCTTCCAAGCTCGCTGGAATCAACGGGCGGATCAAAGGGCAACCAGTTTCGTTGATGAACACTCGACATTTCGGGAGCGCGCGACTTCCGAGCGAGCGGCCGAACGACCGGAGCGACGAGCAAACAGGCGGACGGACGGGCGAGCGGCGCGGTTTTGTTCCCGAAAAGGCAACCCGTCGGCTTCTTTTTGTGTTGATCGACTCGTTCCGTTCGGAATCAAAAGACGCGCGAACGGGCGGCCGTCGGGCACGAGGGCGGGATTCGAGCACGATCCGCGGCGGGGTTCGAGTGAGTTAAAGACGCCGCTCGTTCTTGACTTCTGCTTCGATCTTTCGATCCCATTGATTCCATTGGCTTGCCGGAGTTCTTGAAATTCTTTTGGTTGCTTGAAAGTGCACCTGCTCACTCATTCTTCTTTCGTTAACCAATCCTCACTGGTGACGACCATTACCTAGTCTTTGAGTGAAGGCTTCAATCGTAGCCGAAAATAGCTCCCTGCTCTTGATTACGTACTTCTCCACTCGCTTCATTCGATTCGATTCGATTGCACTTCTCCTGATGAAAGCCGGGCGTCTCGTCGCTTTCCTCCTTCCGCCGCCGTTTGTCTTCGAGAACACGCGATGCCCCCGGCCGGCCGGCCAGCCGACGACCGAGCGGGCGGGCGGGCAGGAGGCCAATGGATGAGGAGGAGAAGAGCGGAAATGCGACACCGAACGAAATTGCCGCTTCCCCGCGCCCCGTCGCTCTCGTTTCGTCTTCGGCGCAATCGAGAAGATGGAAGTGCGAAGATGAGGAGCCGCGAAGAAGATAGGCGGCCGGGGATGAGGACGAGGGATGCTCAGGTGGCTTCCATTCAATGGATGCCCTTCCCTTCCTTTCGTCTAGTGAGTGCCCGACCGGCATTCCTCTCTTACCTCCAGTAATGAATGCCTAACGAAATGCTCGTTGCTCTTCGAAGCAGGCGGGGAATGTCCGTGCGTCCGGGCGGATTTCACCTGCCCGCCGTGATTTCGATTCGTGCACGTGTTGTCTGCGTTGCGAAACACCCGAAAGAAGGAGCGAGTTGATGGGCGGAATTCGTGTTTGATTTTTCCGTTCATCATTTGCGCTTCTTCTTTCGTTCACTTCCCGCGGCATACGATAACTCCGCTCTTCTGCCCGCCGTCTCTCCGCACAAACGAGCGAAGCCGGCGGAGAAAATCCACTTACTCATGCCTCCTCTCTCTCGCCAAAGCGGCCAATTCGAAGACGCGACCGCGAAGAAGAAGCGAGCGAGCGGCGAGGAAGCGGAGGGCGGAGTCAAGACGACTCCCGACTCTTCGGGCCGCCGGCCGACTGGTTGGTGGCCGAAAGAAGCGGCCGAGCGGAGAAGACGGTCGGTCGGTCGGCCGGGATTCACGTACCAGTCAGCCACTTGCGGAGATTCGACTTTCTGACACGCCTTTCCGCTTTGAAGCCGTCCGATGCGGTCGGAGAGGGGGATTGAGGGAATACGATAGCTGGATAAAAACTTTGAACTGATGAGTTCCGGGATCGATCTAGTTGCCTGATGTTGACGTGCTTGTTTTGCTTTACACTCCTGCTCTTCCAATTGCTGTTTGACGTCTCGAATCGTACAGGTGCTTTCCTCTCCATCATTCCCTCATTTACGTCATCCACCTTCCGTCGCCTAATTTCATTGGTCTTTGCTTCTCTTTTCAATGTCTCCTTCCACCGTGCTTCAAAGAATCTCCCTGTGCTCTCCTACGAATCTCGGATGCCCTCTGTTTCGTGGAGGACGGGACGGAAGATTCGGGGGCCCTCCGGCGGTATGCATTTGAGATTCGATCCACTCACCTCTCCTCTTCGGTGCCGCTCTTCGCCGGCCGAATGAAAGATTTCTCGTCGACTTTTGCATCTCCAATGAGTGCCGCGAGTGATGAACCGGCCCGCCGAAGCGGGGAGCCGCCGGACGGCCGCTCGGGCCAACGGTCGAGATTCTTCTTCCCGTCGGTCGGTTGGGTTCGCTTCGCAAATTACTTCCCGTCATCATCTTTTGTTTGATGAGAAGATGGCCCCCGCCCGCGGGAGGAGTCGACGGACAGGACGCTTCTTTGTCCCGTGCGGGCATTTTTACGACCGAAAGCGGCAGCCGGGGGAGCGGAGATTACTTCCGAATATTCGATGCGCACCGTCCGCCCGCCCCGAATTGTTCGTCCGTCGCGCAATCCACAATCCAATATCATAATTGGCGGGCGGGCGAATCCCGACGGAACGACTTTCGAATGCACGCGACTCCTCCGGCGGGCGGCCGGCGGTCTTGAACCAAACGAACGGCAGACGGCGGCGGCGAATATTGGCGATGAGACGAGTCCCTCCCATTCGTTGGTTCGTCCGGATTGTCCGAGAAAGGAAGAGGACGTGGCAATTTGCTCCGGCCGCTCCGGCTCGCTCCAGCTTGCGGACACGACCGAACGAGGGGACGAGTGGATGGATTGACTGCGGGCGACAAGCCGAGGGGCCGCTCGGACGAGTCGGGATGAGCGGAGGTGGAGTGCGCCTCCTTTCTTCGAGCTTGTTCGTGGATCTTGAAGTGAGGACACCCGCCCGATTGGTAGAAGAGTCTTATTAGATGTCGATTGCGGGAACGCCACGTGCAGTTCCTTTTTGTCGTGATCCCTTTGAGTACCTGCTCGCGCCGTGCTCTCACCAACCTCTAATCACTTCGTTATTCTTCCAGCTCCTCTGTTCGACGCCTCAATCGGAAACTTCATTGACTTCGCCGCCCACTTGTTGACCGCTTCTTCTCGCACGAATCCGAAGCCATGAGCATCAACGGCGAATTCCTGCGGCGAGTCGAAATTCGTTTGGACGCCGCGAATCCGCCGGGGAACGAGCCGGCGGAACGCAACGAAAAGCAACTCGAAGAAGCGGACGGAGAGCAACGAAGGACGTCGCTGTGGTCGACCGATCGGATCGAGGCGGACGTGATCGTCGGCTGGTGCGAGAAGGTGAGTCCGTTTCTTTCCGATGAATTGTTTGGGTTAATCGGGGATTGGTGGAATTTCTGGCGGGTTTTTGATCCACCTTGTCGTGCTTTCTGATTGCCGCGAACGGGGAAGTCAGTAGAAGCATTTGAGCTGGGGAGTGTACCCTAGTTGTCGTTGAATCAATGGTCACAACATTCCAGTTCTTCGCACTCATCCGCCCATTTGCTTGTTGCTCTTCTTCGTCTGACTAATCCGCCGGTCCTTGAACTCAAACGACTTCCGCTTTCTTCTCCGCCGTATTGCCGCCCGCTCGGCCACGAACAAATGCGAGCGGGAATCCCCGCCGTGTTTGTTCGAACGAGCAAACACGACGGTTGCGCGTGTCGCTCCAATTAATGACCGCCGCTCCCGCTCGGCCGCTCCCGCCGCTTGAAGCGAAAGAAAGAAGTGACTTTCCGCTTGTTGCTTCCCGCTCGCTTCCGTTCGTCCCGTTCGTCCCGCCGACTACTCGCTCGTGTCCACTCACTTGTTTTCATAATGCGGGCGCCTCCTTGAGGACGCGCACCTGCCGTTCGTTTGGCGCGGCGCCCCGCCGCTCGTCTCCGCACTTCCTTCCGCCCGCTCCTTCCTTCCTTTTGCGGCCGTTCACCTGCGGATCCACGCGCCGCTCGCTCGGCCGCAAAGGTCAAGACGGTTCGAATTTTATGAGCAGCTCGTCATTCGGTTGGGACGGACGAGCAAGGACGAGAGTTGCCGCTTCGCATTGAACAGAAGGTGGATCGAAGGAACGAAGGCACTCGCTCATTGTTCAACGCCTGGCGGCATTCCGATCGATCCTGACGGTCAGATCGCTTTGTCCTCGATTTTGCCTGTTTGATTGACACGCACCGTTGCATCCACAAAAGGCGAGTGTTCGCACGCCCGTCAATCCACAAACAAACAAGCGAGCGGAACAAAGTGGTCGTTTGAACAAAACAAGTGACTTTGCCCCCTTCCGGTCATCCGCCCGCCTGCTCGGGCGATCGTAAGCCGCGCGGGAAAGAGTGGAGGAATCGAGGCGTCAAGCGCGTGTCCATTCTTTCCGCTCGTCCGTGTTGTTGCGCGATCCCCGCTGAAGAGCGAGCGAGCGGACGAGGCGGGAGGTGGCGGACCGCGGGGATTTCCGGTCAGCAGTCGAGTGGCGACGAGCGGACGGAACGCACTCGAATTCATGACTCGTGGCACTCATTAGATTCCGGCGAGCGAACAGCATGAGATCAGGGCAGGAATGTTTGGAAACACATGGGAAAGGATGGAGAATGGGCACTTGAACGGAAGAATGCGGGCGAGCAGAGCATCCAACAGCATCAGCAAGAAGAGCAACCGACTCTCGCTCGGAATCCATGCGCAATCTTTGACTTCAATTCGCATTCAACCATCTTCCTTCTTCTCGCGCATCTCGCCGACCAATTAGCGGCGAATGCCGGCGGCGAGTCGCTTCTTCTCGCGCGCCCGCCGGCGGCTATTGGTCGTGATAATCCGCGAGCGGAGGGGAGAGCGAGCAGAAGAGCGAAGAGAAGAGGAGCGCACTCCCGCTGCTTCTGCCGGCTCTCGGCCGTAATTACGCCGTCCAACGGATGTCGTTGGTCATCCCTCCGCTTCTTCGGCCGGCCGGAAACGACGATGAGGTCTTCTTCTTCTCGTTTATTGTCCCTCCCGCTTCTTCTTGCGGTCTTTATGGTCGCTTCTTCCTTCCGCCGCCCGCTCGACCGGCCGCCCGGATGTGGGTGATGAACGGGCGGGAAGATGCCGCCGGGGCGGAAGTGCGGCGATTCCACCGCGCCGCTCGCCGCCCGCTTGCCTCCGGGCGGCACGTCCGGCCGACCGGCCGGCGAGGACGAGCGGAAAATCGGCGAAGATTCACCTTCGCTCTTTTCGAAGGAAAAGCAGGACGAAAGGGAAGGGAGCATCTCTCGGTTCAAGTTTGAAAGAACGAGGGAACTGCCGGCTTGCTTTCGAAAGGAACAGACTTCTGCTTCTTCTGTCAATTCCATTGACCCCAAGCGACCGGAACTACCGCAAGCAATCGCCTCGTGCGACTCCACCGGAGGCTGCCTCACGAAACAAAGCGGAATTCAAATCCACGACCCAATCGAATCAATTGCGAACAAGCGGAGCGCGGCGTGAAGAATCGCCGGAAATCCGTCGGGACTTCGGGGCAAACGCCCGCCCGCTTCCCTTCGCACCATTTTGAACGAGCGGCGGCGATTTTTTCGCTGGAGGTCATCCGGCCGCTCCGCTCGCCCGCCCCCGCCGATCGGCCGCCCACCTGTTGGCCGTTCGCCTCTCGGATGCTCGTGAAATGAGCGGGATGCGCAATGGACGAGCATGAAGGCGATGAGGAGCGGTGGGGAGCGAATTGATGACCACGCGCGCTTCTTTTCGGCTTTTCGACCTCGTTTTGAAACTGTGGCCCGATTGTCTCGATTGCGCTTGCAAAAAGATGGCCCATAGATAGTTTGAGTTCGAGAGGCGTGTGGATTTTTGCGGGTTTCACAGACCGCCGCTCTGTGTACACGCGCGGATCATGTCGTTGCATCTGTCCTTATCGCAATCTCCTCACCGCTTCGGTTCCGGTCTTTCCACTCATCGACTGTCCCTTGCTTGCGGACTTCTTCCGGAGGATTGCGCACGAAAGAACCACCGCTCTCCGCATGGTAAAAATGCCGCCGATTACTCCAAGGTGTCCCGCTGTCGGTTGCCCGATTACCCGATCGAATTATTCCGACTGCACGTGTTTCTTTTTGTCCTTCCGCTTGTTCATTGCCGCCGTTCGGCTTTGATTCAAAGCCGCTCGCTTGCCGCCGGCCACCATCCGTCGGCCCACCTGCGCGCTTCTTTCATCCAAATCCACAAGGTCGCTCGCCCACCGTCTTCGTTCGATCGTTTGTTTCTTGGGGACATCACCGGTTGAGGGCGGCAGTAGGAGGAAAGTGGGCGGTGTGTTCAATACTTTGCTCCCACTTTACGGTCGCTTACATTAGTCAACAGAAGCTCCTCGGATTCGCGCAAGAGTTCACTCGCTTCGGAAAGCGGGTGTTTCGAACGGACGGCTCCATTTCGAGCGGCTCACTTCTTCTGCTGTGTTTGTTTTGCACGTGTCCAGGCGGCGGTCGCGCGTTTTAATTGGAAACACGACGCCGCTGACCGCTCGCTCGCCGCCGCCTCGTTTCGCGCGGGTCTTCCGCGTGCGGATTACCGTAATCCTCGAGGGGCCGCTCGCATGTTGCTGTGCAAGAGCGGCGCTCATCTTTCGTTGTTGGGTTCAAGAGTAGAACAGGAAAACGGAAGCTAATGTAGAGCCTTCTTAACAGACGATTTGATGCTGAATCATTGAAAGAGCTCCAAGAATCCCGCATTGCGCACGCATTCTCGCGTCTCTCCGTCTTTTGGGAGCGGTCACCCGCGTTCAATCCGTTCGCTCGCTCGTTCGGCCGGATGTTGTGTTCGGGGGTCAATAATCCACCGGTCAATCCACCGGCCGGTCGCTGCTCGTAATCCGCGCGCAATTGCCCGCCCGCTTGCCAACAATCGTGTCTGCCGTGGATGAGGAGTTAATTACACGCCTTTTCCTGCCTTCCTGCTCGCTGCTTCCCTCTCGACCGGATTGACCGTCTTGAGGAGTTGGACAAGCGGCGGAACATGTGTTTTAAGCGATAATCTCCGGAAGGTCATCGCGGGGCAATCGTTTGGATTCGAGGGAAAGTGGGGAGATCCGTGGAATCCGGCGGGTTGCAAGGGTTTGAAAGAAGAGGCAAACAATAAGAAGTCTGTTCATCAGAAATGATTGCTCAAAGCAACCGCCTGGTACCACATCTCGACTTCAACCTTCTGGTTCAGCCGGCAACTGACTGCTCGTTACGCACTTGGCGCGTTCGGTTGCCGCCAGCAGCAGTTCGATGCCATAGGAACACCAAACGAGAGGCATCATTAGCGAGAGGGTTGGCGTGCGGCTTCTCCGGCCGCTTCTTTTCGATTAGAAACCCCGAGGATTTCCACCGGCTTCATTTCCCGCACCCGCTCGCCCGCCGGCTTCTCATCAACAATCCGCGCAAATTGGAAGGTGCGCGCGGGGAGCGGATCAAAGCGCACGCGCGGCCAAATGAGGACCCGAGCGACGGGATGAGCCGCCCGGAATGATCCCCAGAGTAATGAAACGAAGGCAGACCATGGGAAGAGCTGTAGTCTGCTGGTCACTCTCCTTTGCTGCCGGAGGTTTTGGTGTACAGCGAGCGAGTCCTTGAGGTGAAATTGCTCGATTTCTTGTCTTTAGACTTTCCTTAGCAGCACGCAATCGTTCGTCTGTTCACTTACGGGCTTTAGGGAAGAAGTTAAAGCGGCGAGATTCGTAAAACTCTTGGCCTTTCCACGCGCCGCACATCTCGCGGCCCACTTCTTTCCATCCGGCCGCTACAATCCGCAAACTTTCGCGGATTCCTGCCCGCAGATTCCTGCCAACCTACTCGGCGTGCTGCACTCCGCTCATCGATCCTCTCCGGTTTGTACTGAAGAAAAAAGTTTCCCATGGATACGCCCGTGGAGCGCGTCGAAGTGCGCAGTTTGGAGTCGGCCGATTGACCGCCGAGTGATCTCTTTCGAGACGAAATGTTTTTAGTTTGATTCCGCTTTGTATTCGCTGGAATTCAGTTGGTGGACGCAAGAGGGTACCGTCTACCCATTAGACAGAAGTGATCCACGCGCACGTGGCTGTAGACTTCGTCTTCTTCTTGTCAACAGGAGACTACGGTCGTCTGTGGAATGAAAGCTTGGGGATTCCCGAGGAGCGGACGAATTCTTCTCATTTCTGTTCCATTAGCATCAATATAAATCGTTAGTCCCCGGCTTCTGGCCGCTTATCCCCTTCGATTAGCCGCAAAGGTAGCCGGCCGGCCGCCCGACTGCTCATCTTCTTAATCTTTGCACTTCGTTAATGAATTTTGTAACTCGCTTGCTGCTGGGCGGACTTCGACCTCCGCATTCCATCTTTCTGTTCCACTCGCTCGTTTGCCTGCAGTTTGCTCGTGATCTCCTCTCCCAAAATAAACCCACCGGCTGGTTGATCAGTCGCTCGGTGGGGAGTTCGAAGCAAGTGAGCGAGACGAACGAGACGAACGAAAGGAAGAAGACTCGATTTCCTTGCCGGAGGGCCTCGAGCGGCATTGTTTCCATGAGACGCTCCCGCTTATCACCGCCGCTAATCGGCCGGCAATCGGCGGAAAGCGAAAGGAAGATGCACGCAGAAAAAACGGCTGCCCGGCGGGCGGGCGGCCGAAAGCGGGCAGACGTTCCGCTCGTCTTCCTTTCGGTGCGTTTCGTTGAAAACTAAAAGGTTCGTCAGGTTGACCGCTCCTCTTCCTCCTCCTCTTTCGTCTTGCGGGATTGACACTTGCATTCGGTCGTCTTTTGCCCTCTTGATTGCTCCGATTCTTCTGCCTGCCTCTTGATTGCTTCGTGATTCCGGGAACTCATCAATTCTTGCGAGGCTTCTGTTTTATTTACGACCTCTCCCTTTCGTTTGCTCCAAACACTCATTTGTTTCGTTTGCAGGACGGAATCAACGACTCGAACGCCCTTCTGCTCCTGAATTTGATCCGCCCGCACGAGGACGCCGCAGCGAACGTTCACATTCGGCGACTCGGCTCTACGGTATGTTCTTTTATTGAGTTAAACGAAGAAAGGTGTCGCTTGTGTGCGCAAAGCACAAGACGTGGATAGAGGTGAACCTAACCAGCTTCAAGCAATTGGGTGCACTTCAAAGCCGCATCCAAAGATCGCACCCTACGGTCGTCTCCAAACGGCCGAATGAAGCCCGCAAGATGCGGAGAAACCGGATGACCTCATTCAGTTCGTCCCCGCACTCCACCTTCCGCGCTTCCGTTGTCCCCCGCCCCGTTGACCCAAATGTCCGCGCGCTCCCGCCCGTCCGAAGACCCCCGCCGGCCGGCGGGCTTTCGGTTTAAAATAAGATGGTCGGGGGATCCGCGAACAAACCGCTGGATCGGTGGACAAAACGGGAGAAGATTTCCGGTCGGAACAATGCGGGCGCGCGGCCGACCGAACGAGTGGGTGGGCGGCGGGCGATCGGAGTGCATCGGGCTTCTGCGCTTTGTTCTTCACATTCGGTTTGAAGCATCCGCTTTGATCAAAGCTTTTGGGTTGGCCGGAGTTGCGAGCGGAAGGCGTTTCAACTGCGAAACAGCGGATGGCACGCGGGGCGTTGTTATGAAGGCACAAACTATTGGCTTGTGCTTCACCGCGTTCCACCGGCATCCGCTCGGGCCATTCGCATTTTACCCACCACTCGCACATTATTCTACTCTTTTGTTGCAGGTCTACCTCCAAACCTCGCGCTCGATCGCGGCGAACGAGCAGCTCGTCGCCGACCGCCTCGTCAACTTCGGCGCCCTCGATTTGGACACGCTTGCGGACGAGACCGACGAGCTCCAGGTGGAGATCGCCAAGTCGTCGCTCGAGAAGTGAGTTTCGGGTATTCAAAGGGATGTGTGCGGGATTTGGTTATGCTGGTGTTCTTTTATTCCGCTTCGTGTTTTCCTGTGATGAGCAATTCCTCTGTTCACTCCCAACTTCCTCTAAGCAGGAGAGGAGCGGCGGATGACCGCTTTGATCCCGCTGTTCACTCCGCTTCCATCCTTTTCGAGTGTTCAAGTGCGCGAACGATTGAGTGCTCCCTTCCGCCACGCCCGCCCGCTGCGCTCACTCGATTCGCGCAAATTAGTTTGATTTGAAGCGACGAGCATCGAAAGCAGAAGCGAGTGGAAGAGCCGGGGATTATCGCTTGGGCCCGCCCGCTCCTCCCGCATTCTTTTCGTGTCGAATTTCGAAACCCCGGTGCTCTTCGATGTTTGCGGCTTTTGCTTTGTGTTTGGGCGGGAGGATTCGCGTGTATTTCGGACCCGAACGGATCAGCCGGTCGCTTCAGTCGATCGTTATGATCGAATAATCCCGCTCGTTTCGTCTGCCTCGAATTGTCATCACAAAACACAAAGCAGGCTTGTTGTTTGCGGTTCAAGTTGAGGGATGGCACGTGACTGCAGCAAAATCACGCTGAGAACTGCTTGCTGGGATCAGAAGTCGATAAGTGAGCGGAAGCAACAATACAAAAGTCGAACGACTGCTTTGACTTGAAGGCTTTGTGGAACTTCCGATTGCGCAACCATGGACTTGTCCCAGTGTACCCCATTTCCTAAAGCTTATTACTTCAAACAAAACGGATGAAACAAGCGGATGTTTCTCGGCTGTCTGCCGCTTGTTTGCTCCCGCATTTTCGCTGCATCTTCGCCGCTTCCGTTTGTTTCACCGCCGCTCTCCGCCAAGTCCCGCCCACTTCGCTCCGCCCGCTCCAAGTGCCCCGCCGCCCGCGCGCGCGCAAAAAAGTTGCGCACTCGCCGCCCAAAAGAAGCGAGCGGCGATCGAAAGCGAAACTTTCGAATTTTGCGGCGCGTCCGCCAATTTCTGGTGGGAACGCCGTTGAGCGGGGAGTGCGGGCGGGTGATGAGTCAAAAGCGAACGCTGATGAGCAGTGGACTAGGAAGAGGGCGGGCAAACGAAGAGGAGCAAGCGGCCCCCGCCGTCTAGACGGCCATTTGCCTCCTGCTTTCGCCGGCGTTCGCCACGTTCTAAATTGCGTTTCTTCGCTCATGATTACCGCAATGGCGGAAGAAGTTCTTTTGCGTCGATCCAACTCTTACCACTTTTCCTTCTTCATGTTCCTATGCTTTCGTCACCGGAAATGACGGATCGACGACTTTTTCTTCTGTTCCCTTCCGTTTTCAAACCGAAAAGCGGACGCTTGTTGAACATCCGTGATGGTCTGCTTTCTTATCGTGCTAATCGATAGCAGGGATACCGTCAAAACTATCACCGTTTACGCCTCTCTTCATTCACTCCTTTTTCCGTTCCGAGTCACTCGCTTTCCTCGACTCCGCCGCCACTTCCCGGACTTTCGGTTTCTTTTGCGCAATCCTTCGCCGCCATTCCGCTCGCTCGCCGTCAGCCGTTTTCTCCAAATTCGCGTGCGCCGTCGAGCGGAGGTCGGAGGTCAAAAGAGAGGGCGAAAAGAGTGAAATCCGCGGCGAGCGAGCGAGAAGATCGAATCGAAATCCTCCGGCGGGCAGGTGGGCATCCTGGAGCCGGCGCACGCCCGGAGGCGGCGAGACGAGCGGGACGGGCGAGCGAAAGTGCGGAGCGGAGGGCGCCGGACGGCGGCGATCCGTTGACCCAATTGCGCCATCCGCTCCGTTTCCCCTCCGCCCCGCCGGCCCGTCTTCCTCCCGGATTCCACCGAAAAGAAGCGAGTCTCCGGCGGCGGGGATGAAGCGCCCGTTCCGGCGATCCCGCAGCCGCTTTTCGCGCACTCCCGAACAAAAAGCGAGGGCGGGTGTTCGGCGGTGCGTGTGCGAAACGTCATCCCGCCACCTGCTTCTTCTTTGATCTCGGTATTTCATTGACGATGCGGCAAGTCAAAGCGGAAGATCAAACAACGAACTGCGAGTAGTTGGATGTGAACAGAAGAAACGGCGAGGACATGAGAACGGGGTGTGAGGACGGCGAAGCGAGCTGCAGAACAAGCAAAAGCAGACTGTAAGCACCAATCCACGAGCAGCTCGTCTTCTCGGTATCTTGTGTGATTTATGAGCCTCTGCTGCTTCCGTTTGCTGCACAGATCCGAGCAGCAATCCCTGCCCATCTTCTCCCGCCATTTTCCATCGATCTCCCGGATGCTTCTCGTGGATCCCGCTCCCGCTCGCCCGCTCGTTCACCTGATCGCCGCATCCGCTCGCCCGCCCGGCTTATCAGCAGCCAGGCGAGCGGCCGGCAGACGGCGAGCGCGGGAGAAGCGGCGCGATTCCGGCGGGTTGGAACGAAAGAAGCCGTCTTCGCTTTCTTCCGTTGCTTTTTTTGCGGGCGTTTCCTAAGCTGCTCATCGACGGATGCAGTTGTTTGAGCGTTGCACCAAAGGCTGTGCTCAACGAGATCGTCTGCTGAATTTCGATGATGCGCTTGTCCCTTGTGCCTGTTCGTCCATGCACACGCCTTCTTTCTCCCGCTCGCATCTCACCTCCAAGCTCCTCTCATTGCTCAATTTGATGCGAACAATCGAAAGTGGGTCATCCGTTTCTATTCGATTCGGAACCAAAAAGAAAGTGAATTCGCCTTTTTTACTCGCCCACTCGTTTTACTTTCGTCTAATTACCGTCGAGTTTCGACCGTTGGATCGACTCTTTTCGTCCTTCGATTGACGAACGGAGTGTTGCGTCGTTCCGCACGGGGATTTCGGCGGGCGGGCGGAGAGGAAAATCGGCGGCGGCGATCCGCTGGTTGCGGCGAGAACATCCGCCGGACGGACGGACGGGCGGGCGGACGGCGCGGGAATCTCCGCCCGACTTTCTCCTCCGCCGTTTCCTCCAGCACACCTTGACCGCTCCCGTCCGCTCCGCTCTCTTCTCTTCAGGAAGACGGCAGTCGATGATTGCGATCTTTCGTTCGGTTTTTTCTCCCGAATGCCGTCGGCGCGCGCGGATCGCCGAAAGTTTGCGCCACTTTCGCTTTCTTTTTTCGGGATGCCGGAGTGCATTTCACTTTCTTTCTTTGCTGACCTCCGGATGCACTCGCCTCCCCTTGTCTGCTCGTCCGAATTGTTTGCTGAGGCTCGAGAGTGCCGAACTGTTCGATCGGTTGGTCGGTCGGTCGAGTAGCCGACGAGTGGATTGCGCGTTCGAGAGCTTCGAACAAGCAGAAGACGAGTTGGAATTGGGGCATCCGCAAGCCTTCTTGTCTGTTACTTCCTTTCGCTCTCCGTCGCCCTGATCAATCAGTCAGCCTTCTTTTCACTGTCGTCCAATGTTTGCGTGTTCCCCTTGCGCAATCCCCCGTTCAACTTCTCGCTAACCCCTCCATTTTGCAGCGAGAACGGCTCGTCGTCGATCTTCCCGCCGTCTTCGGTCCACTCGCCTCAGCCGATCGCCAACGAGGACGATCGCCGAGAAGCGGACGAAGAGGAGAGCGGCGGCGAAGACGGAGCGGAGCGCAAAACTTGGGTCCCCGCCGGCGGCAACTCGCGCCTCCGTTCGCGTCGCGCCCATCGGCAGACGGCGCGCCTCTTCGATCGACGACCGCCGCGCCGGAAGTTCCGCCCGACGTCCGCGAGCGCCGCCCCGCTTCTGCCCGTCGATTCGGCCGAGAAACGCCGCGAATTCGGCCGCCTACACGCCGCACTCCAAATCCAACAGTCGCGACGGTTCGGCGCCTTCCTGCTCTCGAATTTGATCGAAGCCAACGGCGACGAAGCGGAGGAAGACGCCGAGAGCGGCGCTGAAGAGGAGGAAGAGCCGGACGAGCCGAAGGTAGAGGAGCAACAGGACCCGCTCCAGTTCCCGCACAAGTGCCCCACTTGTGGCAAGCGATTCACTTCGGCGAGGTTCGTTCGCAATTGATCAATTCGATTGATTGATTCTAATGATTGCAGTGGCTTGAAGCAACACTCCCACATCCACTGCAGCGACAAACCGTTCCGTTGTAACGTGTGCAACAAGGCCTACACGCAGTTCTCGAATTTGTGTCGACATCGGAAGATCCATTCGGTTTGATTGACGGGAGCCTTGCGGAGTTCAATCCACCAGCTTGCAGGAATCCATCGGATGCTCGTTTTGTAGCCGTCAGTTCGCTTCACGCCTCGCTCTGCAGAAACATCGACCCAACTGCCAGGCGCAACAAATGGCCTCGACGATCTACAAGCCGCTCCTGGACCAACTGAACGAGAGTGCGGCGAACGGAGCCGTCGGCCCGCCCAACGGCCTCCCGCCCGTCTCGTCGGCCGCCCTGATGCAGGCGATGCAGCCGCAGAACGCGGCGTTGTTCCACCACTTCGCGCCGCCGCACAATTGGCCCCAGCTGCTCCAAATGGTCGCCCAACGGTCGCAGTTCGGCGCCACAGCGATGACCGCCTCTGGAGGCGGCGGAGGCGCGGCGGCCAACGGAGCGGGCGGCATCTTCGGCCTCCAATCGCCGGCGTTGTTCGCCGCGACCGCCGCTTCGACCGCCGCCGCGGCGACGCCGTTCGACATGCGGGCGGACGGGATCGGGAGCTCGCAGACGGCCGACTTCCTGGCCGCTTGTCGCGGCGGCCTGCCGTTAAGCGGCGCCCGCACGAGCGCCACGGTCACGTCGTCGTCGTCGTCGACCGGCAACGCGGCGATCTCGCCCGATTGCACCGACCAGTCGCCGCGGTCTTCCACGTGAGTGCGGGCGATCTGAAGGGGCGGTGGGGATTGAATCGAGCAACGCACGATTACAAGAGTCAAACAAGCTACTCGTTTCGTTCGTTAAACAGTAATCTTACGAATTAATCCTCCAAATGTCGTTTACCGAGCAAGGCCCCACCTCATTCCCTCGATTTCAGCGAAGCCCAGACGCCCCCGCCGCCGCCCCACCGCAAGTCCTCGGCTTCCGTCTTCTCGGCGGAGTCGCTGCTGACGAATGGCGGCCAGCGGAAGACGTCCGTCATCTACAAGACCTCCCAATTGCTGGTGGACACGAACGAGCACGTGCGCATGGAGGAGGGCGACCACGTGGACGTGTGCACCGATTCGGAGACCGCCGACGACGAGCCGCTCCAAATGGGCGACTCGGCGACGTCGCCGCCGCCTCCGCGTCCCCGTCGGCGCTCCTCGTCGCCCGCTTCGCTCGTGCACCGACCGCAACCGCGACGCGTTCGCTCGTTCGACGACGACGGCGAAGAGCACACGGGCGGCCTGCTGGAAGTCCGCCGCCCCGAGCCGCACGTGGAGCAGCCGGCGGTTTCCGCGGCCTCGTCGGCGGCGGCGGCGTTCGCTGCGGCCGCCGCGTTCGGCGACCTGGGCTCGCTGATGACTCCGTTCAACTCCACCGCGTTCTTCTCGATGCTCCAGCAACAGCAGCAGCGAGCGATGATGCACGGAGCGGCGGCCTTCCCGCCCACTCCCGCCGCCTACCACCCGTTCCTTTCGGCGGCCGCTCTTCATGCGCACGCCGCCGCTCAGGCCGCCGCCAGCGGACACGCGAACGGAACGAACGGGAGCTTCCTGGCCGCCGCGTTGGCGCCGCAGCACGGACATCCCGCCCAATCGAACGGCCTCTTTCGCCCGTCGGTTCTCCACTCGACGCCCGCGATCCCGACCGCGTCGCCGCGCGTCGCCGACTCGCTTTCCGCCGCCAAATCTAAGCCGCACGGCCGCTCGGCGTTGGCGACGTTGGCGGCCGCCGGCGGAACGAAAGGCGGCGCCTCCGCAAAGCCCCTCGTCGCTGCGATTCCGACGGCCAACCTGAGCGGCCCGACCCGGAACAAAGAGCGCTACACGTGCCGCTTCTGCCAGAAGATGTTCCCCCGATCGGCCAACCTGACGCGCCATTTGGTTCGTTTGCTTTCATTGACTCCGTTGATTAACGAACGGCAATTGCAGCGAACGCACACCGGCGAGCAACCCTACAAGGCGAGCAATCACCCATCGGATTCAATCATCTGATTGCTGTTATTTCAGTGCACCTACTGCGATCGCTCCTTCTCCATCAGCTCCAATCTGCAGCGACACGTGCGCAACATCCACAACAAGGAGAAGCCCTTCAAGTGCACTGAATGCGACCGTTGCTTCGGCCAGCAGACGAACCTCGACCGGCACCTGCAGAAGCACCGGCAGATGCAAGACGAGAAGGCGATCGCCGACTCCACCACCGGCACGCACCCGCCGTCCAGCGGGAGCAGTGGGGACGGGGGCGCGTTCTCGATGTCCGCTTTGTTCCGGCCGAACATGTAGACTTAAATTGGATTGGTTGACTGTTTCGTGTAGTTTGGTCTTGCTTTCGTTTGTGCAATTGATTGTGTTGTCCTTTGGCCTTCGATCACATTCTTCTACTTATTGTTTGTTCACCTCCTTCATTCACGAGCTTCCGCTAATCCACTCAAACGATATTTCCGATCAGTTCAATCGCTTGCCCGTCGTGGCCGAACACCAAATGCAATCAGATCCCATTTGTTGTGATCATAATCAGTCGTTTATTCCACTTATTCGTCCAAATACCCGTCTTCTTGTCATTCCTCTTCGTTCTTGTCGTCCGCGTAGTGTTCATATCGCTTCCCTTCGTTCCGTTCCATCGATCTAACCGACTGTTGAGTACAAAACATTCCGTAGCCCGCCGTTCACTTCGCGGTAGTCGAATAGCTCGTTTGTTGTTAGTGAGTAGTGAGCGCTTTCGCCTGCAGTTTGTACAAATCGTATCCGTTTCGAACCTTCCGTTCGAATCCCATCGATTCTTCTCATTCGTCCGCCCGGTTTGCTTCCATCAGCAACGTTCTTCCTCTCCTCTCCATTGTTCTTCGCTCTTGTCCGCCGTTCCGCGACTCTTGCTTCCGCAATCGACAATAAACAAGGTTCCATCATCCAAGGCGTGGGAAGATCGGGAGCATTCAAATGAAGACCGATGGGAGCAGCAGCGATCAGCTTCCTCATCAAACAAAGGACCCAAGAAGCCGCCCTCAATGCCGTCCATCCCCATCCTTCCGCTTCCTTTGGCTAACAATAATCGATTTATTTCAAACAACAAGAACAAACACAACAATCAACCGAGATTTCCGTTCGCTCTCGACCGTCGACTTACTCGTCCACTTCGATCACGCCGACCGTCTCCTCGCCGAATGCGATGCGGCACGTCGTCTTCGTCGGGTTGTTGTTGAAGTCCTCGAAGGGCTTCAAAGACGGCGACAGCGGGCGGTCGTCCATCTGCAACTCAAGGGGTGAGTGAAGAAGAACGACGGCCGACCACTCACCTCCTCCTCCTTCTCCAAGCAGTAGTCGGGCATGTAGTCGTCGAAGAGGAACGTGCGCAAGAAGTCGACCGGATCGTCCGGCCGCCACAGGCACAGCTGGACGGTCGCCTGCTTGACCAACTGGAAGAAGCGATTAGAATTGGAGGAATCTCGGGGTCGAACTCACGTCCTTGCGCAAATCCGCGTCCATGGCCGCCCGATCGATGGGGCCTACGGTCACGCGGTACATCGCGGAGCGGAAAGCAGCGGAAAAGGAGTGGTTTAATTCAACGGAAGTAGTCGAAACGAAAGAAAAAAATCGATTGGATCGAAAGAAAGGAAGCGACAGGATCGAAATGGAAGGAAGAGCGCGGTGGACGGGAAGGGAAGAAGAGAGCGGAGAAACGACGGCGATGTGCCGCGGCCGCTTTACACCCGCCCGCCCGGCCGATCGACCGGCAGGAAGGCCGGCCGGGCGCTGGCCGACCGACCGCTCCGCTGCCGCTTCCAGGCGGAAAAAAGGAGCGAGCGGGATGAGCGGCGGGCGCGTCGAGCGAACGGACGGACGAGCGGGAAAAAGGCGCGAACGAATTTCGAATCGGCGGCTTCCTTTCGGCGGCGAGTCGGCGGCGATTTCGGTCGATCGATCGGGCAATCCGAAGGATTTTTGCTTGAAACCGACGGCATCGTCGGTTTACTGGAAGGAAATGGAAGGAATGAGGAAATTGAGCGAACTCCAGGTTGGACTCGAACTCAACCAACAGGAATGAAAAGAAGGAAAAAGCGGAAAGCGAAGGAAGCACGCGGATGAGTCACGGCCGTCTGCCCACACTCACGTCTTTCTCTTGCTCGAAATCTCGTGCTGCCACGAATTTGTCAACGGAGACACGACGAGGACGCGCCAGAGACTCTCTGCTTTCTTCTCGTGCAAATTCCCGCCCGAAATTCGCGTCCTGCTCGTCGTTCGATTCGTTTCGTTGTTCACCGCTCGCAAGTGGTCGGTCCGTCGCTCCCGCTTTCCGCCTCCTCTTCATCGTCACGATGCCCGCCGCCAACGCCGTTCGCTCCGCCGTCTGGACGTCGCTCCTGCTCGTTGTCGCTTTGCTGCAGCTGCAAGCGGTCGCCGAGCACGCGGACTCCGAAGGGCACGACTTGTGAGTCTTTCTCCTCCTTCCAAGCTAACTCCTTAGCCCTCCAACTACCTAATGACTTCTTGCAGGCAAGCGGCGGACGACGACGCGGGTTTCATGGCCGGCTACGTTGTTTTCATGATTGTGGTCATTTGCTGCGGCATGTTGCTCACCTTCGGGCTTCCCCTCGGCGTCCTCGTCGTCGTCCTGATCATGTGAGCTCCCCCTCTTCTTCGCCTTCGTTTACTCTCGTACGCTCGTTTTCAGCTACAAACGCAACAAGGAGGACCCGCAGAAGGTCTCCGGCCGCGTGCTCGCCGGCGACGACGAGCCCAAAAGTTCGGAGGAGTCGCTGGACTCCGTCTCGCTGCTCGACTCGTCGGATTCCGCGGAGTCCTCCGAGTTGTCGACGGACGTCGCCAGTTTGGGCGTGTGATCGGTTCAATCCTTCGCTTCTTTGTGTTTCGCGTTGTGTATTTGGTGTTGACGGGGGAATAAAGTCATTTTCTTTTGCTTCCGAATCCTCTTTTCTTTCTGAACGCAAAACAGCACACACCCGCTCGGGAAGCCGCCGTCTTTGTAAACGAAGTGCCCCCGACCGGCTCCAACGCTCGAAAGTCGCAGTTCAGCCACAATTTCCGGAAAACTGGCTGACAGATCCTCGCATTTTTTGACCCACATGTTCTTTAAACCCCAACGGACTCGTCCGCGTGATTGAACGCCGGATTCACCCTTGAAGTGGCGAACGGCCGCTCAAAAACTGTCACGCACGCGCCGCCCATTTCGCCAACTTTGCGTCACCACTGCGGCCATTTGCTTCTAAAGTTACTGCTGATTTTTTGTTCAAACCTTCTTTAAGGACTTCTCCAACTACTGCTGGCATCTGGCGGGATCGCAGAATAGCCGTTTTTGTTTTATGACGAAATTTGTCAACCCTACCGCTCGATGTGAAACTGAAGGCGAAAGCTGCAAAAAAGATGTTTTACACGGATACTGCTTGTGTGATCGGAATAAGAGGATTCCTGGGATTGTCTTGAGGGCACCAAATAACAGCGAAAGGCACCAGTAAGCGAGCGGTAGCTACTGGGGACTTCTTTACGAAACTCCCGCCCAGAGGGAGACGAGCCGCCTACGAATCGAGCGCCCTATCGCCAGCCGCCGATCTCTCGTCCAATTGTTGCCCACAAAAAAGGGAAAGGTTTTTGCACAAATGGCGGATTTCTGAACGGTGGAACGCGAGTGCGCGCAGCCGAAACCGCTCACTCCGCTTTGCCGTTTTTGCGGCCGCGGTCGTCAGCAAGCAGACGAACGAGTGACGATCCCAAACCCCAAACGAGTCGAACGAATCGAAATGAGAGCGAAGTTGTGTTCTAACTTTTTCGATTTGAACCCGCACAAAGAAGCAACAGATTTATTTTTAACAACCATTCAACAATCGAGCAACAACCGAGTGATCAATCCGCTTGGGCGATTCAAAAGATCACGAAGCGGTCCGAAGCGAGGTGTTCGATCGAGGCGTCTGCAACGAGAACGAATCAATCGGAGCGAACGAGTGGGCGAACTCACGACTCGCGTCGTCCGCAATGATCACCGAAGAGCGGAAGTTCTGCTCGGCGATCGCTTCGATCAGTTGGCGGAAGGAGAAGCCGGCGATGATCGAAGCGATGAGCTGCCGGGTCGCCTCGTCCCCTCCTTCGTTCTTCTCGTAGAGGAGGAAGTGGCCGTCGAGGTCGTGCAGGCGGAAGAGGAGCGTGTGGGCGGGCAACGCGGGCGGCGCCGTCCAGCCGCGCGTCTCCAAGCGGACGATGAGCAGGCGGCAGACGTCCGATTGGTGCCACTTGATGACCGGCGGCAATCCGTAGTCGCCGAAGCACTAAAGACGAGCCATTGGAAAAATAAGGCCAGCGGAGGACTCACGCTCTTGACGTCGTAGTAGAGGAATTCTGATCGCTTCATGAGCGCGTCAACGAGACGGCTCACGGTGGACTCCGTCGGTTGAGCGCCCGGGGCGGCGGGCGGAGTGGCGCCAGCACGACCGGCGGTTGGACGACAGCGGGCGGCTCGTGGCCGGCATCTGGACGGGCGGGAGTGAGCGAGAGCGGCCGCTCGTTCTCGTTCGTGTCCACTTGCAAGCGAACGGCCGGCCAGGTGGGCGGGCGGCTCAACGCGCGACGCAAACGGCGGCGGCGGACCGCAGCCGAACGGCGGGCGCGCAGGCGGCGGCTGCATCGCGAGTTGTGGTGGACGAAGAACCACAACTGTTTCTGGAATCCACACCAATGAAGAAGAGAAGCAATGAGAACGAACCAAGGCGCGGATGCAGTGCGGCCGGGTGCGCTGGAGCGCCGCCAGTTGCGCGACGGTCGCTTCCTGCAGCGACCAGTTGGCGAACGAGCGGGCGGTCGCTTGCGTCTCGACGAGCTTGTGCCCGACGTTGTGGAGCTTCCGCAGTTGTTTCTGCAAGCAAGAGATGGACGGAGTGGAGGCGAAGTGGTGGGATAACGAACCGCGTGAATCTTGAGCGCTTGCGGCTTCCGCGCCTCCGACTTGGGCGAACGCCAGAGGCCGTGGACGAGAATTTCGTGTTTGTTCCGCTGCGTGCAGCTCTTCAAGCCGATCACGCACACGGAGCACTTCCACGGATCGCCGCGCGAATGGCACGCCTCGTGGCGCCGCCGTCGATGGCCGCTGCCGAGATCGACGCCGCACGTTCCGCAGATCTTCTGCAAGTGGGTGAGTGAGCGATTGATGCGAATGGAGAGGACTCACCGATTGGATGTTCGGCGGGGCGGCGGCGCGCTCTCCGGCGGCGAGTTGGGCGGGCGGCTCGTGCGCGCTCTCCTCCGCACGGATCGTTTCGTTCGCCGCGGCCATCGAACTGGCAGGAAGAAGCAAGAAGGCGAGGGTTCTGTAAACAAAAGGATCGATTGGACGAAGGGATTAAACATAGAAACACGACCGCAGCGATAAACCAGTGGTCAATTCCGGCCATTGCGATGCAATGGATTTCTGTTGGCATCTCGACAGGATCGCAAACGACTCGAGTGTCCTTGATTGGGTGAGAAAGGTGAGGAACAAGCGTGAACAAAAAGAAGTGCGTACAACCTGCCCGGCAACCGTATGTTTCGCTTGTATCCACACACCCTTGAGAAAACGTCTCAATTGACGCGTTCGTCTGCCGCGAAAGCGGACAGGCGGGTTGTTTGCCCACCGCCCACTCTCTTCGCCTGACTTTGACTGTTTACGACGCGCGTTCACGCGAACAGCGGCGGCCGCTTTCGTGAGAAGGCGGCGATTGGAAGCCGGCAGGATGCGCCTACCGTACTCTCGTTTCCGCTCCCCGCTGGTTTCAAAAGCGCGCGCTGATGACCAAAACAAGGGCATTCTTGCTGTCGACCGAAATGCGGACATCAAGCCAAATAAGACAAGAACCGCCCGCCGCCTTCACAACATTCGACTCCCCCCGGCAGTGGACGAGGAGACGTGCGGGTGTGATTTTGAATAGCCGTCTGCTGCCCGTTGCCGTTTGCCGCTCGATCCCCGCAGTGCGCATTGGGATGAGTTCTCGCTCGCGTGCTTTCGCTTCGTCGGCCAGCAAGTGACTGCCGTCTTCCACTAGCTTCTTTTCGCTCGCAGATGAAGCGCTCGCAGCAGGCGAAGACCGAATCAAGAAAAGGACAACGGAGATATGAAAAGCGGGCGGCCACGTAATTAGTGCGCAGTCCTCAACGCCCCAGGCGGCTGGAGGCGATCCAAAACATTCCGCCCGCCTGCCTGCGGCATTGCCGCCTTTGACCCGTGCGGATCTCCGGCTTTCGAAAGACGAATTCAGAAGAAACAAGGAGCGCGGGATCACACGAGTCGAAAGTGGGGAGAAAAGAAATTGGCGAAAAAGAAGCCGCGACGAGGGGAAATGCGACCGGCCCGTGTGCGTTGCGGCTGCCCGACTGGTCGGTTTCCCGCCGGCCGGCCGCCGATTTGCTGCCGCCCGTCTGCCCGTCTGCCCGACCTTTCGCTTGCTGGCTGCCCGCCCCGCTGTCCCGCGTTGTTGTTTTCGCGAAGGCGGCGCTCCGTTCAGCCCGCCTTTACTCCAAGTAAATAGCGAAACTTTCGTTCAAAATGAAATGATCTGCGTCGAAGACGCTTCTCGCAATCAATTGGCAACGGAGGAAACAGCAAGCAGCCGATAAATGATCAGAAATACGTGCAGAATGGATTTGACTGGCACCCGCTCACGACCAAATGGCGGCGTCAGGTTCGTTTCGTTTGAACGAGCGACGAGAACCGACCATCAGGTTAGTACTGTAGACGGTGCCATTGAAAAGAACTCCTCGTGTGTTGAGGCGACAATCGAGAGAAGAGCGGCCAAGACAGGCCGGTTCTCACCTTCCGTGCCCGCTCAAGGTTTGGTTAGGCGTCGTGAGGCCCACGCCGCCGACCGCAGGTAATTTCCACTGCACATGGGTGCGTGCAAAAGACCTCTGCGATCGACGCCAAGCGGGCGGGCGGCGGGAAGACAACAAACGAACGGGCGAGCGGCTGCGAGATAAAACGGCGCGCACGGCCCCGGCCTGCCCACTGCCTCTTCGGGGGCCGCTTTCGTTCGTTCGCCGGTCGGCGAGCCGCAAGTCAAAATTGCACACCAAAAGACGAGCAGGCAGCAACGGCCCGGCGTCTCGGTTGCGGGCCGGCGATCAGCCGAAGTGGAGCGGCGATCAACAACACCCGGGGCTCGTCGCGCGCCCCTTGCCGTCGGCCCGATGCCGTGCGATCGCGAGTGGCCGTCCGCCGCTCGGCTCACTTTTTGCGCCGATGCCCGCGGCGCGTGTTCAAGAGAACTAGCCCCCATTGCCCAATCCCCACCGGTCCCGCTCCGCCCGCCGCTCCACGACTCCCGCTCGACGGCCTCGCCGTCCGCGGGCCTTTCGACGTCCGACGAGCGGCCTCCGCCCTCCACTCGCTTCTTTTCCCTCTAGCAGAAGGCAAAAATCAAATCGAAAGAATGCAAGCTGGTGTGGAAGAGAGCGTGAGCGGGAGTCGGACGGAGTTACCGTCGGTGTCCTCTTCGAAGAAACGAGAAGATTAAACTCAAACGGAACTGGGGAGAGTTTCGGACGAGCAGAACAAAGCGAAGAAAAGTGGGAACCGAGTTAATGAATGGAAGACCGAGTGATCGAAGGAAAGCGAGCTCGAGGAACGAGAAGACGAAAGAGAGAAGTGCCGCCGACGGCGAGCGCGATCGTCGACCGAATGGCTCGTCTGCCGACTCCCCGCGCCTTGTGGGCAGTGGGGCGATCGTCCTACGGTCCTGTCGTTCGCGGCGGAACCCGATCGCCGCCGTCCGTTCGCTCGCTCGACGCGCTCGGCTCTGCCTCCCGTCACACGCCTCCGTCGGCTCGGCAACCGGACGCATGCGAGGTCAATCACACTCACGAGAAGACAACCACCTTTTGACTACTCAAAGATGCGAGTGATTAGAACGAGTCCGATTGCACTTCTTTTTCGAATTTACTTGAATTTGAGCTCGTTCCGGTCATTCGCTTGACGCATTGCTCAGAATGCTTGCCGCCTTAGTTTTTTCTTCAAAAACGACGCGTGGAAGGTCGAGGGGAGGATTGTGCCTCGTCCTCGCCTTCAACACGCCTCCCCGACTCTGCTCTGCGATCCGCCGACTCGATCACGCGGCCGGCGGTCGCCCGACGGGCAGGGTGTTTGTTTGTCCGGATTGTTTTCTACAACAGGCTTTCCCGCTTGTCCGTGATGCACCATTGTGTTCAGCATTCATGATTGTTTGCGAAAAATCCTTTTAGTTCCGTAAGTTGGCGTCCAGCAAGTATCCGAACGCAATCCTCGGCAGTGACGTACGAAGAGGAAAATTTCGGGGGTCGACAGAAGCAGGCAGAAACGAGACAAAAGCGGGTGGAAATCGACAGAAGTGATGCTCCGCATTCTTCCTTGCTTCTTTCGTTTCTAGCAAGACCAATTGAGTGATCAGCAAAGTTTATGCCAACGCAGACGAGGCGACCGCCTGCCGCCCTTTCCGGTCGACTTTACGCACTTACCGCCAAATTACTGCAGATTGGCTACTCTGCGGAACGCCTCCTTTTTATGCTCGATGCCGCTGGATGTCTTCGACACTCGGCGGAAAGATCAAAAAGAATTTTAGAAGCGATCGTCAGAAAACGCGACCGCCACGCAGCGCGTTGGGAGCGAAACCGCAACTCTTTCTTTTGTTCCGGCTGTTTGTTCGATGTAGGAAAGGAATAAAGTAGTTTCTTCTGCTTCCGAATCCTTCTATTCCTTTTGGCCACAAAAAACCGCACATACCCGCTCGTGAGGCCGCCGCCTTTGCGGGAACGAAGTGGCCCCGCCTGGCTCCAACGGGCGAAAGTCGCTGTCCAGCCGCAATTTCCGACAAACGGGCTCACAGACCCGTGCACTTTTTGGCCCACATGTTCTTTTAACCCGTAGGACTCGTCTAAATGATTTCACGCCATCATCAGCTTTTGAATCGGCGGACGGCCGCTCGAAAGTCATGAAGCAGACGCCACCCGTTCCGCCAACTTTGCGCAATCACTGCGACCAAATGCCCTACGGGGTCACGCTGATTTTTAAGTTCAAAGCTTCTATAAAGACTTCTGCAACTGTTGCTGAAGTGTGGTGTGGTCGCCGACCAGCCGTTTTAGTTTTATGACGAAATTTGTCGACCCTACCGTTCGGTGCGAAACTCGAGGCAGAAGCTGGCCGCAAGGTTGTTTTACCCGGCTGTTGCTGTCGCAGTCGGCTTTAAAACGTTGCTGGAACTGTCCAGAGAATACCAAGTGGCAACGAAAAGAAGCAATAGGCGATCAGCCCGCTTTTTTAAACTTTTCTCCAAATGTCGCCGATCAGTGCCGAGCGGACTGGCCGACAGCCCCCAAATGTCGCCGAGTTGTGCCCCGGCTTGGACGAGCGGCAAAGTTTCGCCTTTTTTGCTCCGACCGTTCTCCTGTCTGCCGAGTGACCACTGCCGGCGGTCCGCTTTTACGTCTTTCGGTCTCCCTGGACGCCCGATCGAACACATGGGAGATTTTCGCCCGAAGCGCGACGAGCCGCCCGCGCCCACTAGTCGGGCGAGGAGTCACTACTCGACTGGACCTTGCTCGGTTTTCGCTTAAGAATGGCAAATGTTGGTGACGAAGTGCGTGAGCATCGTGACCGTTGGAAATCGAGTGCATATTGCATGCCGCTTGCTCTGCTATTCTTGCGGTCCCGTTCGTCCGCAAGCAGACGGGGGAGCAACGAGGCGGGCGGAAGATCCAATGAATTCCGTGGGTCGCGCCGGAACATTGAGTTTTCGCTCATTGACGAGCAGGCAAGCGGCGTCACCCAACGTTTGCAGTAAACAAAACAGAAATGGAGGGTTACGAACGCTACAAAATTTATTGTTTGCTCTGCACCGATTTGAGGGAGGATTGGTTCAAATACTCGTCGAATCGGGTCTTTTAAAGTAAGCAGAAGACTCCCATGCGGGGAGCCCATCGCTGGGCTCTGGTCCCCGCAAACGTCGCCTCTTCTTTCCCTTGCGTTTTTTCTACTTGTTTTGCGCGGGCACTCGTGGTTGCGAACGCCCTTGCCTGGAGGGAATCAAAATACAGGCCGAGAAGCCGCCCAGTGTTCTCGTTCACTTCCAAACGGGTGTTAACAACAATTTATTTCGAACAAACAGAACAACAACAAACACATCAAACCTTCACGGCATCATGTCGAGGATCTTTTCGTAGAGGTCGAGATCCTTGCGGACGAGCGACTTGATCGGGGCCT
Organism: Aphelenchoides fujianensis; assembly: GCA_024699865.1. Taxonomy (NCBI): domain Eukaryota; kingdom Metazoa; phylum Nematoda; class Chromadorea; order Rhabditida; family Aphelenchoididae; genus Aphelenchoides; species Aphelenchoides fujianensis. The sequence continues at coordinate 113,974 of JAMPIO010000094.1, read as the reverse complement.
CGCGAATCAACGCGAGTTGCCAGTTCTTCGCGTCCGTATCCGCCCACTTGAGCACGTGGGCGGCGAGTTCGCGGAGGCCGTGACGGGCGGCGAACACGAGCACCGAAGCTGCATTCCCGTCCGACAGGCCCGCTTTCCACAGCTCCGTGCAGTCGGCCTGAACAAATGAACGAATGAAAGGAGTCGCTGACAGAACATAAGAGACTCACGATCAAAGCGGCCTTCTCCGAAGTGAGCTCTTCGATCTGAAACAAGCAAGTGAATGAAAAAGAGTCTTACCTTGCACTCACCCACTTCTCCAAGTCCGTCGCCTTCTGCTTCCATTCGGCGGCCGCCTCTCCCGCCGCTTTCTTCAGCGCGTCGATTTGCGAGTGGAGTTCGGCGAGAGCGGACGTATGGCGGCGTTCTTCCTCGCCCAGCTTCGCCTTCAACTCCTCGTTCTGAAAAAGCAGCGGTTGTTCGTTTGGCGGGAAGGCGGTCGAACCTCCTTTTTGGTGAGCGCGTGTTTCTGCTCTTCTTGGGTGCACTTCTCCTGCAGCGTGTCGTTGTGCGCTTGGAGCGCAACGACTTGGAGCGAGCCAAATGAAAGGCTATTAGACGATCAAAGAACTGGCTTGGATGGATTCCTCCAGCGATTGTCCCGTTGACTTTTTTTGCCCATTTGAAGTGCGCTGTAGACGGCGAACAGCATTGAAATGTAACGAAAGATCAAACGAACCTTTCGCGGCGGCTTCGACAGGCCGCTCTGCTCTCCGCCCGTCTCCATCGGCTCCTGCATTCGTCGATTAAGAGGTCTGCGACAAAATGAGTGCAAAGAAGATAGGGGAGGTGCAATGAACGGCAGGCCCGTCGTGGATCGCGAACACCCCACCGGAAAACGACTCTCCTCACTGTCCTTGAGTAACAAGCGTAAATGAAATAAGAGGCGCGTTAAGCATTGTAGCCTTTCGTTGCCCATAAAAGAGGCGACGCATCGATCACGCGTGATGCCAAAAGAACGTTTCGAAAGAGATTTCGTAAACGATCGATCAAATCGAAGCTGCCTTTCTAATTGCTACAATCGACAAGTGCGAGCTGGGCGTGCGACTGAAGACGAGGCTCGGGATATGCACGTCGCAAGAGTCTTGAGTTGCTTTCAGGTAAACAAAAACTTAAAAAGGGTTTGCTCTGATTTATGGTCGTTTATTCAAGTCCAACAAATGGACGAGGCATCTTGCTGTCACCCCTTGAGAGCCATGAGGCAGCAAGGAAGGAATGCGGTGGGGAGGCCAAGGTGCACCTGCGCGGGGGCGAAGGCAAAGGCGGAGCGAACAATAAATTAGTGAAATGCGGAATTCGCAGCGAATCGGCCACACGTCGTCCAGGGCGAACGAACGGTCGTCCGTCGGTGGCCGCTGCGAGAGCCGCCGACAGGCTTATCGCGTCCCATTCTCGCTGAACGCGTAAAAACGCTCGCTGATGGACGGCGACCAACGGGTCGGCCGCTGTGCGAGCATGTAAGAGAGAAGCGCTCTCTCGCCCGCTCTCTCGCACGCACTTTGGGGCGCACTTTCTCCCCCCTGCAGGAGGACAAAAGTTGGAACTCGCGCGTCGACATTAAGTTGTTTGCAAAACCTGCTGGTGGATTCAGCTTTTTTGTAGTGGATTTCATCAAAAAGATGCTTTTATCGTTGCGAATCCCTGCAGGATGCCGGAAATGAGCGAGCTTCCGGATTGACGTAATTGGATACTTTCACGCTCTGCTAAAAATGTGGTGAACGAGCATACTCGATTGAATTGTAGCTGATTTGAAAGAGCAGAAAAAGCTGATCAGACGAAAGGTTTGTGTTTTCTGAATGCATCGGCCGGTAGGCGAGCGAATCGGGCGAGCGGCAGGGCGGGCAACAGAAAAGATGTGCGCACATAACCGCCTTTATGCAAGCCCTCTGCCCGCCCGCCCGCATCTCCCGCCCAAAACGACCCCGTTGCTAATCGCACGGGGGATCCGTCCGTCGCGTTTGTTTTTGAAAACGGGGGCTGGCAAGAGCGAGCCCACGTACAAATCCAATGGAATGCCCCATTGTCAAGTTCTCGTGGGCAAACACGCGAATCGAGTGATTGCAGGAGGAAAAGAGTATACTCTTGGCTCTTCGTCTTTTGTCAAACGTCTCCGAATTCTCGTCTTCAACTTGCACACCTTCCATCCTCCATTCAGAAGACTACCGTTGTTTATTCGCCGACTAGACTAGAAGCATCGAGATCTACGGGTATTCAATGAGATCAAAGCACAATTGCAACGTTTAGAGGATGTTGTGGAGAGCGGAAGTGAGGAGGTTGATGTCCGAGCGGAGCGAATTCACGGCCAACATCAACGAGCGCTTGTTGTTCAACACTTCGACGGACTCGGTGTACGGATTGTAGCGGACGACGAACGGGCGGTTCATCGAGTTCGTGAACGTCCTGCAAACTCATCAGATTCGAGGGATTGATCGCTGGACTGACCGCAACTTCTGCTGCGCCTCCTCAAAGTTGCGCGTGTAGAAGTAGGCCTGCTGGAAGGTGGTGATCAGACACTCCTGCTGGACCACGCGGTCGGGATCGAAGCGGAGGATCTGCGGGGCGCCCTCCACTGCGTGCTGCAGAAAGGAATGAATGGGAGCGCAGAAGGGTGGAAAACGTGCCTGCAACTCGCCCGCACTCGACAGCAATCCCGCCCCGTAGATTTTGTAGTCGGGAGCGGCGAGTGACTTGCGGGCGGCCGTCGGGTCGCCGCTTCCGCTGCACAGCCCGAACTCGATCGAGAAGAAGTACAGCTGAAATAGAAGAGCAGTCGGTGATTGAGCGGCTGAAGGAGAGGCGAGTGTGGGGGTTCCGTTCAACCATCCTCCTTCTCCTCGTTTCAAGGCTTACAGTCGCGAGTTTGCTCAAATCCTCCTCGCTGGCGCCCAACGACGCGAGGCCGATCTCCTGCGAGAACTGGGCAAAGTCGGGATCCGCCAGCAGCGCCATGTGTCCCATCAGCTGAAAAACTAAGAGATTCAGCAGAGAACATTAGAGCACGAACTTCGTGGACGGTGTCCCTAAAATCGACCCCAGATTACTCCTTGATCGATCGCAGCTTACGGTTCGGGCGTGTAGAACGGGTCCGCGTGATGCCGCATGTACTGCGTGCAGTTGAACACGCGGAACGCCAAGCCGGCGAGAAAGTCCCGAGCGCTCAAGTAGCCGGCGACAGGCCGCAGTCGGAATCCCGTCTTTTCTGCAGCCAGCCGCTCATTTTCGCCGTTCATTCGCTTCTACTCACCTCGCAGAAAGCAGCTCACGTCTTCGAGCTGCGGAATGTTGGCCGCCGAGTAGCCGCAGTAGCGCTCGAGCAGCTCGAAGTTGTTGAGAAACTCGCGACACGCGTGCTGGCGGTGCAGCTCGCGTAGCCGCGTGTAGATGACGCGCCTGGAAAGAAGCAAGGAGAAGAGTGAACGCTCGATTTTGCTCGTTGCCATGTCTCTTTCTCCCGTTCCGTGTACTCGATGCGGGGGATCGCCTCGCCGCTGCAATCAAATAATGAGAAAGGTTGGGTGCTTGAATGGTCGGAAGAAGTTTTTCGAAAAACCGCGGGAAGCTCGACATTTGACCGGCATCTTTTGGATAACCGAAGACAACACGGCTTTCCGTCGACCACACCGTTGCTCTCCCAACAGAAAGAAGGCCCCTTTCTCATCGACCGCTTACTGCCGGTAGTTGAGAGCGATCTCGGCGAACATCATTCGCCGCTTGCGGTACTCCTCGTCTTTGAAGCCCTAGAGATATGTGAGTGAGCAGTTGGGCGGAAGAAAACGAACGGGATGGTCGGCGTCGAGACCGCCCGCTCCGTACATGATCACGCGCTTGGCGCAAATGTCCAGGTCGCGCACCGCCTTCGGGAACCACGGACAGCCGGAAAGAGCGTCTGCAACCGCAAGAAGAGTGAACAATCTTCCATTCATCGGTGGGACCTTCGCTGCCCGCATCGCGGAAGCCGTCGGCGCCGGGCGGGATCGCCGTCTGCGAGACCTCGCAAACGCGAAAGCCGGCGGTTCGCAACGCGCGCAACACGGCGACGGCGCTCAACTGCGGTCCGACAGCCACCTCGACGAACAACTCGATGCCGCCGCCCGCCTGCGCGGTGAGCGGATCGCGCGACTCCACGTGCTTCACCTCCACCCCGTCCTGCAATCCAACGATCTTTTTGGGATGAAAGGAAGGAGTGGACGAACGGGCACCGCACTCATCAGTTTGCCCATCGCTTGAGGCGTCTTCTCCAGCTGCACGATGAACGCGAGGAAGGTGAGGCCCTGCTCTTCCGGCTCATGCTCCTCCGCCGTCTCTTCGATCGTCTGTTGGGTCTGCAGAACAAAGAAAGGCTGAGTAATCGTTGAGAAGTCACCTTCAACGACCGCGCGTCCTCCTCCGAAACGAACGGGACGCCCAAACTGCCGCTGCGGCGGAATCGACGCTTGAAGTCCTCCAGCCGCTTGTTCTCCCTTTGAATCGGAGAGTTCAATCGTGCGGAAGGAGACTCACGGCTTCTGATCGCCGCTTTCCGGCTTGTGCGAGTAGTACACGAACTTCATCGCCGACGACATCGTGCACGTTCGTTTGGAAGCGAAGGAGTTCGTAGAAAAGGCTGCTGGAATCAGAAGAAGACGAGTGGTCGATGAGTGAAACGCTGAAGTTCAACTCTCGTTGAATGACGTGAAGCCTTCTAAACGAAACCGCTTGCAACAACCGGACCGTTTTTTTACGACCGCTTAAAGCAAACGGTAAACTTCATTACTGAAACTTCTCAACGACCACAAGCAAGAAAGAAATGACGAGAACGTGTGGGTGAGCGAGTGAGTGGTTTGCGGGGCGAGTGGAGTGGACCCGCATTCCCACCGACAAGTGGGTGGAACGAAACAAACGAAAAGATTTGTCGGCGAGAAGATGGGCGAATAACAAATGAGCGAATAAAAGCGGCGGTTGCCCGGCGGCCGGAACAAATGAGGAAACCGGCCGGCAATCCCGTCGGCCGACGAGTGCGGGCGTCTCGATTTCCGGCCCGAAAACAAGTGGGTTCGGCGCGAGTGATCCCCTTTTAGCTCTCCGGACGGCTTCCTAATGAATTATGGAGAAGGGCAAAACTAACGCGTCGGAATGTTGGACCGCGAACCAAAACCAAACGGGTAATCCGGGAAACTTGTGGCTGTTCTGCGCAGTTCGTGGTTTCTGTCGGATACACACGACGGAATGGTCGGTTGCATTGCTTTTGTTCCGTTATTTCCCAGCCTGTCCGCCGTCAATGACGTGCAGTTGTGTTTTCTTCCTTGCACAAACTGCCGCTAGCCGCCAAGTACTCCTTTGCAAAGCGAATGATTAGTGTGAACGGATAGGACTGACGTGGTTGCAAGTACTCATCCCGCCTGGCTGGCCGAAACAGCGGCTTGTCGAACAAAAAACAGACCTCGCGCACCCACTCGAAGTGCAGAGCGGCCGGTCGGCGAGTGACTCACAGCCAACGCCCACTGCAAGCGGCGTGTGGGCGGGCAAGGAGACCATTGGGAGAGAGAAGTGTGCAGAAAAGACCACAGCGATCGACGGAGAGTGCAGGACGGCGGGATCGCGGCCGCCCTAGTCCGTGCTTCTCATCGACCGCCGGCCCCGCCGACCGCAGAAAGGGCCGTTGCTCGCCGACTTCTCCGGTTTATCATTAGTAAGGTTATTTGGTAGCGGAACAGGAGGCGAGAGGTGGAGGTGCCCCGCACCTTGTCCCGGCTCCAGCAGCGCCTCGCTGGATGGAAATTTTGAGCGTCCTATCGCCGGGACTAAAATTCGGAGACCAGTGAAAGAAGGAGCTTGCAGGCGCTTCCGTTCTACGGATTGCTATCATCCCACCGGGTTGAATGGCCGCTTTGATGCACGGGTAATTTGCGCATTTAATCGACAGACGAGCGGACATCCACCACCCTCTTCGTTTCGAAAAGGAGTGGCAGCAAGAAGACGGTCGGTTTATTTCGTCAAACCATTGACTATCGAAGAAAACGATCCACGGAGCACCAAACGGACAACACCTTTTAATCACCTCATCTGCGGCCGTAAAGAAACCTTATCGCCGACATAAGAGCTCTGGTGCGAGCGACGTCAAGCAGGAGGCCGGCTTGTTGGACGAGCGGAACATTCGAGGACCAAGCGCTGCCCGCTGAGTTCATGCGGAAGTTCAACTCGGCGGTGCCGAAAGAAACTGGTGTTTCGGACGAAGAAGAAACCTCCGCTGCAACGAGCTTTCCGTCGTTTTTCTGCTCTTCCGATCGCGAGCACTCTACTGAAGAAGCAGCAAACAAAGTAGCCTGTAAGTAAAGAAATGAACAGTCATTCGAACAGAACGGACTGTTCTTTCCTCTTCCTTCTTCATCTCTTGGCCGACCTCCGACCGCTGCACCAAACGAGTGAGCTCGCAGCAGAGGAGCAGGTCGGCGGATTGGCTGAACTCGAGGAACGAATCGCGAGGTCCTTTCCACTGGAAACTCTCGTGCATTCCGCCGTTCATGTACGTGTCCAGGTAGTCTAAAGAGGAAGTGGGAGGGAGAAGGCGAAAGCTCACCAAAAACAAACTACTTCCGCCCATAGGCGTTCTCCAGCCACTGCCGACTGTGCCAAACGACGTTCGTCTCCGCAACGCCTGCATTCGTCAGCCAAGCATTGATTTGGAGCGCGCCCTCGGCGTCCATTTCGGAGTTCACTTTCAGCTTGACGGCCGCGTCGCCCACTTGCTGCGGGTCGGACTCCCATTCGATCAACCGTTGAGCGTCGCCGATGCCCGAAACCAATCGTTTGAAGCAAACAGTCGCGACTGCAGCGTGCGGGGCGATCGACGGCATCGAATCGTCGGCTTCTCTGTCGTTCGTAACGGGCCGAATCTTGCAGCAGATCTCGCAAGATCCCGCATTTTCGCTCGTGAAGCGGTCGAGTTCAGCCGCTGGAGCATCGAAACACGTTCGTTTGCGAACAAAACCTAAAAACATCGGAATAAAACAAAGGAGAAGTGCAGAAAAAAGACCTTTCGAGCCGAAGACCGCGCCGTTCGCCGCCTCAATCCAAATGGCGCTCTCGAGATCGCCTCGTGGCGTCTCGTTTGGGTCCACGATTCCCACGACAAAACGCTCGCCGCAGTTGGCCGTCAGAATACTCGCTTTGACCACAGCGGTCGTTCCAACGGGATTGGAAGAAGGAGAAAGTGGAAGGAAATCGGGTGTCCAACGAATCGAGGTCGTGTTGCCCTCCTTCCCCTTGTACGTCGTCTTCATTGTAAGCAACGGCCGGAAGCGACCATCAGTAAAAAGAAGTGCAAGTGAACGAAATAAATAGAATGGAAGACGTGTTCGTTTACCGCTTTACAAAACGAAACGAAAGCAACACTCCTGCTCGATCACAGCCCGCAGTAAACCACGCCGCGTTGCCTGCGAACCGCCGGAACGCCCGCGAGCGGAACGAAAACAAAAAGAGGCCGCCGGCGAACCTTTAGCAGGCGGGAAGCAAATGCGGAGATCACTTCGGGGAAAGAAGTGTAAAAGCAGCAGTACGTGTTAGTTGAGTGGCTTTTCGAGCGTTGACGTGCGCGTTTCGGCGGAGAGCAAGTCAGAAGAGAACGAGATTCGAGATCGGTTCACTGACATCGGTTTGAAGAGGCGAGTGGACGAACCCAACGCAACAGATGGGGTTCGTGCGAAGAAAGAAGCTCTTCCGCGTTGTTCACTCCTTTCAAATGGCCAGGGACTCCGTCACTGCGGCTTGCTTCAACCGATCCGTTTGTGAGCAAGGACAGAGCGAGGACGACGCGGAGATGAAGTCCGCCGACCACTTCGGGCGGAGGCGGAAGGAACGACCGTGGGCGTCAATTGCGGCCGAGACGATTTGCATGGAGAAGTCGGCGGGATAAGCACGCACCACTCTCCCAGTGGTTGCATCGTGGAATTTGCGTCGGGCAGCCGAATTTGCATCCGAACGGACGGAACGAGCGGGTTTAAAAGCCGAGCCGCTCGGGCGATCGGTGCCTTCCGGTCCCCGATTCCAGTCGCCTCTCTCCGCTCTCTCCTCCTTCCCGCTCTCCTCCGCCCACGATGTTCGCCCGTCCGCTCGTCGTCGCGCTCTTCGGCGCCATCGTGCTCCTGCTGGTCGCCCCGCCGCAAGTCGACGCGATCAGCTGCTACGCGAGTGTCGTGAAGAACGGGGCGGCAACGGGCGAAACGATCACATCGGACGCGTGCGACAGTTGCGTGACGACCACGACTTCCACGGGGACCACCTACGCTTGCGGCCACGGATCGTAGGTTTCCCCCTCTGATACCCCCACTAACCTCCTTATGCTTTTCAGGGTCGCTCAAGACACCTGCACGGAAAGCGGCGGCATCAAGGAGTGCTGGTGCAACACGGACTACTGCAACTCGTCGGGATGGAGCTGGTACGTGTGGTTCCTCATCATCGTCTGCCCGCTCTGCCTCTCCTCGTCGAGCGCTGGCGCCGGTGTCGGCTTCTTTATGTGAGTCCCCTCCTCCCCTTTCCCTATCCCTCCTAATCCATTCTGCTTTCAGGTACAAGAAGCGCCAGGAGGGAGGTGTCGACGCGAAGCAGCCGGAGGAGTCGCTCGAGTCCACGGAGACCGCCAAGAGCGACGCCGGCTTCACTGTCTGAGGATCGACGGCAGGTCTCTCGCTCCCTCGTCGTCCCTCCCCCCTCGTTCCTCCTTCCTCCCTCTCTCCCCCTTCGTTGTGCCCCTCCTCTTCGTGTGAAAGAATAAAATGGTAGCTTCTTTGTTCCCTCATGTGTCGTATGTAGGGGAAACAACGGGGAACTCGCTCGAGTAAGGAGTTGGAAGAGGGACCAAGAACGGCGGGAAGATGATCGGTTCCTCAACCTCTACCTTACCGGGCTACAAGACTGAAAAAATACAAGTCGTGTACGAGCTGAAGGCTGTAAATAAAGGGGAATTGGGCAAGAGAGTGCCCGAAGGACTCGACACCCAAAAATCTTCCCTTTACTGCTTTCTTCCCTCGAGTGGGAGTGCTGGGAATCGTTACGAGCATGCCGCTCAAAAGCGGTGCAAAACGAAGACTAACACACGAAAGCAGACGTCCACTCCCGATGGAAGACGAAAGAAGCGACTGAAAGATGTCGTTGACGGGCCCATGAGCTGCTCGCGCGGTTGGGCAGTCGGATCGAGTAAGCGCGGTGCAACGATGCCCGAATGAGCATTCTTTTACAGCTGTTGGCATCATCGGCTACTGCATGTGAGTTCCTCCCTTCACATGCCCGTTTCGGGGCCAAAAAGCGTCAGCAAAGAGGTTCCATTGTAAAGCGGCGGGAAGAATTATTCGTTTTCAGCGAATTCGACCAACCAAACGGCCATCAGCCAGCAGCTCCCTCTATCCATTCACTCGCCGTTGCTGGAAGAAACTGATAAATCGAGAGGAAACGCGCGGGTTTGATCTCCGACTGCTCGCCAACGGAAATGATCGGCTGCACGCCGCTTCTAGCGGCCGCTCGGCCGCCTTTTCTTCGCTCGCGGCCGCGTGATTAGTCTCGCTGACAGACTGGAGACCTTCCGTCCGTCCGCCTATTTCCGGTTTCTCTCCGCTCTTCCCGGCCGCTCGTTCGTCTGATCAAAAACCTGACTCACTTCTCGGTGAGCGAAACGAAACGAGAAAGTGGTGTGCGGAACGAACAGCGGGAGTCCGTCGCACGGGCAAGGGGAAGCTCATTGTCAACACATTGCAACGACGGGCAGCGAAGCCTCCAGCCGCTCACCGCGTGCTCACTAGCACTGAAACCAAAGGGGACGTCAATTTTGGTGTCTCCCGCCTGCTTGCTAGCGTCAAGTGATTAACAGCGGTTTTGATTGCACGCCGCCGCGAGTGGTCGGACAGAAGAAACGATCGACCAGCGTCTCTTCGGCGTTCACTTCGACGTCTGCTCCGATGCGATCCTGCGGCACCTCTGGCAGCGACCGCTCTTCCGCTTGCCCATGCTGCCGCCCTTGTTGTACGAACTCGGTCGGCTCTATTCAGGAATGGACGAGGATTAGAGGAACCCGGCGGCCGTTTGGTTGAAGAAATCGAAGAAATAGCAGAAAGAGAAGCCAAATAATTCCGCTATACTTCGTTTTTTAGCGTGCCCGTTCCTTCTCAAAGACCGCTCAATTCCGTGCGCACTCCAGTCAGTTTATTTTCAGCAACAATCAAGCAAGAGGACATTGATCGTGGTACCGGGCGTAGTCCGCACTCCAGCGAGTCCTGAGGGCCCCTCTCGTCCCTCGCAATCGCCATCCGCTCGCATTTGCGTCCTCCCGTCCAGGGGACCGCTCCTTTCGGAACAGGCCCCTCCACGGGCAGCCGGACGACTTGACGGTGAATCCGGTGTCGCTCCACAGTCGGTCATCAAATAACAGCTGAACAAGAAGCTGCGGAATGACGCGATGAGAAGAGATGGACTCACAAAGTCGAGGCTTCTGAGAGCAAGCGCCCCGATCAGCGCAATCGGCCGTCCAGGCGAAGAGCGCCTTGTTGCACGCACGCGTCGAAGTTCGCAAGTGACGCCGCAATTCATTCGCGCTGCAAATCGGCGAGGGGGTGAGACGAAAACGGAGACGCGGACGACTCACCAAGGATCCCCGCTCCCACTTTGCCGCCGTTCCGCACAGGAATCCTGTCGAACGGACGAGACGAAGCTCGCAGGCGTCGTGTCCAATGCTCTGCTTTGTCTGGAGGCTTGCGGCAAAGGTCCTCGTCCTCTCGCACGACTCCTGAAATGGACCGAAGGTTAGTGGGAAGCGAGCAGAAAAGACTCCTGCCACCTACCGAACGATCGGGGGAGAATCCGAAGAGACGGACGGCGCGGGAGACGACCGTCGAGCGTAGAACGAAGGATTGGGTTGAACTCGCGCACACTCGCTGAAGAAATGGAGTGCACTCGACGAGCGAAGCGACCGATTGACGCAGCGGCTTGCGAGCGGACGAGGAATGAAGGCGGGAAGGAAGGAAGAAAGGGAGCGAACACGAAGCGGAGAGCGGAGGGAGGAAAGCGGGGACTCGGAGGCGCGTCGATTGAACGAACTAACTGCCGTCCGCCGACTTTCGCCGATTCGACTGATGCAAATTCGCGGTTCGAGTGGGCAAAAGAGCGGAAGAATAAGCAGGCGCCATTGAAAGGCGTTGCGCAAGGAACAGTCAAGCAGCGGGAAGCATTCGGCGGCCGGCGCTCCCCCGCTTTTCGGCCGTCGTTTAGCCGGTGGGTGGCAAAAACTCAAAAGTGATCGTTGCGATCAAAGTGGAGCCGTCGGGCACGTGTTTTGACGTCCTTTCGTGAGTTCGCGCTTTCCTCTTTGCTTCCTTGCAGCTTCGAAGTGACGATTAATGGCGAGTGCACGCTGAAGGGCAAGTTCGAGCAAAAAGACAGCAAAATGCAGGTGGAAGTCGGTAAGTGGTCGATCGCTGTGCGCACGTTTTTACCGTGGTCTTCACAGGACAAAAGGTTTACGACCACGACAGCGTCCTTTTCCTTCTCGAAAAAGACGGTTCGCTGACGTCCTCGAAAGGACCCGGCGAACCGAAAGACAAGCTGTGCGAGGGCAAAACGCTGCGGAAAGACGCGGACGCGCTGCACTACTGGACGACCGTTGGCTTCAAGAACGGCAAGGGATGGCACGGCGTGCAACTTCGTGTGGGTGTAAGTTCAACTGGCAAAACGGTTCAGCAAAAAATACGTTCTCGATTTCAGGTGATGACTAATAAAATCGTCGCTGCTTCCATCTCGGCTTCTAACTGCGTCTGCTTCGTCAACAGAGAAACGAGATAAGAAGTACTCGGATTTATTCACCAGCTAACCACTAGAAAGAAAGACACGAGAAGGCAGTGGACTACAGAAGAAAGGAGGCGAACAGATTCACCCTTCCGACCGCACTCCCGCTCACTCGTCCTCCTCCTCTTTGGCCGGCTTCTTGTTGGCGCCGCCCACTCCAGTGAGGCGCTCCCAGGAGTCGTTGCGGGTGCACGGGCGGCCCTTCCGCCGCAACTCGCGGACGGCCGCCTGATCGGCGCCGTAGAGGAGTTGGTTGCGGAGCGTGCAGGTCGCGTCCCACGTGAGCGATTGGTCCTCTTTGATTTGCTGCAAGCAAAAGATGTGGGTGCATAGGAAGAAGATTAGAGCACCTTGAGCTGCTGGAAGAGCTGCCGGGTGGCCGCCGACTTGCCGTCGAGGAAGTTCGCCTCGCCGATCGCGCGGAGTTTGGCCATCAGGGCGCGCTCTTGGGTGAACAGCGAGAAGGCTTCCTAAAACAAACAAGAGATTAGCGATTGAGGAGTTGAGCAGCAGTCACTTAGTCGATGAAATGATCACCGAATGGAAGGTGGTGAGTGCTTGAAATTCCGAAGCACAAGCAACAATCACCGGAACGATCAACGGATAGCTTTGAGTCCCGCCCCCCCGCTCCAAACTTCTTCCCTCCCACCGCCCGGCACTCACCTTGATCTTCGCATCGTTCTCGTCGCGGACCCACTTCTGCACGCGCTCCGCAATTTCGGCCTTTGTGGTGTTCGCCATGACGACCTGCTTCAACTCGCGTCGATCCTCGCGCTTCAGTGCCCGCAAGAGCGGCTTGTAGAAACTGCGGGCGGGATGGCGGCGACGTCCGTGGCGCCGACCGCCGCCGCGACTTCCCCGCCGCCCCTCCCGCCGCATTTGGGCGTCGAGGACGGCGATCAGGGCGGACTCGACGGATTTCTGGTGGGGCGGCCGGACGGTCGGCAGTGGAGGGCGGACTTCTGTCGACGAATCCACGAGTTGGCGTTCGGCGGCGACGTTGGCGGCCAGCCCGAAGGCGACAAAGAGGACCGAGAGGAGGGCCAACTTTCTGTTCATTCTGTCGATTAGGGCGAAGATGCGAGCGGGTTGAGAGAAGACGAGTGAAGGAGTGAGTGATGCCGAAGAGAATTGATTAGCAGCTTTTATACTTCGTTAAGTTCTTTTTGGACCACTTTCAACTCATCGTAACAAAGCGAAAAGAACAATCGGAATCACGAGACAACCGAAACTCCACCCTCCGTTTGAAGCCGGGTGCAAATTTCCGCTCTGTCTTCGCATCACGTGCTGTTGATGTTTGATCAGACGGCCTTTTGAGTTGGGAACGTGCGGAAAACGGAAAGAAAGCCGCAATAATGCGGTCAAGTGATTGAAAGGCAGCACTTTGTTCGTTGTGCCCGTTGCTCCGTTCCAACCTCAACTTTTCTTCGGCCTTTGTCCCGTTCGATGAGCACGTCCATTTGTTCCCGTCCTTCTGTCTGGCTACCGTCCCTTTCGCTCGTTGATTTCACACCTTGCGGGAACACAAAGGGGCGGGTGGTCGCGAGATGATCGGCTGTGCAAGCAAGCGGATCTCGCTTCATCTCGCTCGTCGCTTTTTGGACGAGAGCAGTCGTTGTGAACCGGGCTTACAACGGGCAAAACCCCCGTGGCTAGCAAAAAATGAACGCAAGTAAACGGAAACTTTATTGCACTCTCACATCACAAGACCACAAGCAACGGGCAACGACGGACGAACGAACGAGCTGGAAACGAGCGTCAGACGTCGAAGCGGGCGACATCCATCGACACGTCCGACGACTCCGTGGTTTCGATCGAGTCCAGCGGCGTCACGGAGTCCAGCGAGTCGTCGTCGCCGGCGATCACGCGACCCTCGACCTTGTCCGGGTTCTGCCTGTTCTTGCGGACGACCCTGAAAGAAGGCGGGATGAGAGGAGGCGAGTCGAGGGGAGAACTCACATGTACACGACGCCCCCCGTGACGGCGATGGCGATCAAAATCACGCAGAGAGGGAGGCAGACGCACAACAACACCATGCTGAGCCACCATCCAAAGATCGTGTCCTCGCCGTAGGCCAGCTCCCTGAAGCGAAGAATCGTGAGTAGAAGCGGAAAGGTGGGGAAGACGAACGGCTCGTTCAGCTTCGGCTCCACGCGCTCGGCGGCCGCCTGCAGCTGCAGCGAAGCGACGGCGACGAGCAGGGACGCCGTCCACACGGCGAGGCGAACGGCGTTGGCGGCGAGCATCACGACGGAGAACGGAGGCGGAGAGCGGAAGCGATTGACCGACCACTTGCGAGCGGTGAGCGAACGAAACGAATCGACGAGCCAGCAGCTCGAGGATTTTGGGCGGCAATTTGCGTGAGACGAAAGAAGTGACTGCTGTTCATGCAAATCCGAGTGGAGCGCGTGGCCCGGAGCGGCTGGGGGAGGGAGTGACCGCTTGTTGTTGCCGTTCGTTTTGCTTGGCGCTTTTTCCGTCGTTCTTTGCGAATTCGCTCGTCGTGCGTGATGAACAGCGATCGAATCGTTAGGGGTTTGTTTCGTCCACTCATAGCCTTCTCTAGGAGTCAATCCTGATGTTCACGATTTCGACGGTCTCTTGTCTTCTGTTTCAAGTCCGCCACCGCCCGTTCTTCACTGTTTGTCCCGTCAGTGAAAAGAGTTGACCTTCGAGCCTCCAAGAATCAGTCGATGCATCCGCCGCCCCTTTTAGCACGTTTCTAATGAGCATCGTTGCAAGAAATTGAGGGGTGTTATTTGTGGACTGCTTGTGCGAAAGTGCTGCGTTCAAGCGGTCGACGACGGGCGGCAGCGAAAACAACGCCGTCGACTGCGTTCCGCTTGATTGAGGTGAGAACGCGCATCGCCGCGTTGTCCAACGCAATCCCCCGCTCGCATGCCCCCGAGTGGAATCGCCGCTCGCATTTAAAGCCGCTCGTCGCTGTGGACGGGCACCACTTTGACGAGGCGACCAGGTCGTGTGCTTTCCGCTTTCCTGCTTCTTCCTTTCGTTCGATCAACCCGCTTGCTTTCTGCAGGTTTGTTCGCCCTCCACCCACGAATCCTTGTTCATTCTTCCGATCTTCCGCTCGTCCAGCGATGCACCCCGTGTACGTCAATGTCGACGATCCGCAGAAGCTAAGAACCAACCCGCAGCGCGTGATCATTTACGAAAATCCTTCGAAATACCAGCATCAACCGGCCCACAGCCAACTCCAGACGATTATCGTCCGTGCGCCCGAAACCAACGGTGGGAGCTTCAACGGGGAACCAGACTCCTCTGCGGCGGCCGACGAGCGTTCTGCGCTAAAAGCTGTGGTTTGATCACCGCCTTTCCTCCATTACACCGTTCCTTTTTTCAGGTTGCAGAACTGACATCAAAGCTCGCAACCCGGGAGCAAGCGCTCGCAAAACAGCAGCATGTGCTGCAAGCAGTGGGTTCTCTCTTCTTTCCAGTCACCTAATCAAACGTTTAGAACAAGCAGTTGACGGAGATGAGCACGCATCACGTCAACCTCTGCATAGCCGCAAAGCAGCAACTCAAAAAGGAGCTGAAGAAGACGGTCGCTCTGCAGAAGACGATCGACGACCAGCAGGCGGAGATCGCCGACCTGCGAGAAAGCGAGCGCAAGCTCGTAGAGAATCGCTCAGCGCACATCAAAGAGGTTCCACTTCCTCTCTTCCATTCATCCCGTTCGTTTAGATCGACGAGCTGAAGACGAAGGTGAAGAAACGTGACGAAATGTCCGCCAAGGTGACGCAGCTCATCCAGCAGCACGGTGCCAAGTGGAAGGCGAGGCGGGAAGCCTTTGATGCTAAGAGGGCGGCGGCGAACGATGAGTTGAACGGCGCCAACCAGCAAGCGGTTGCGGCTTGGGAGGAGCACCATCAGACGCAGCTGGTGAACCCATTGGCGGTCATGAACCTGGTTCGTTGCCTTCAAGCCGTTCATTCCCTCGCCTCCTGCTCGTTTAGATCGACGGGTTGAAGGCGAAGCTGCAGGACCAGCAGGCGGTGGTCGACCACGTGAAGCAGCACTTGGAGAGCAACGGCTTCAAGGTGACAGAGGCAAGCGACTTGAAGAAGCAAGTCGATGCTTTCTTCAACAAAGTAAATTCTTTTCGTTTCCGTTTGACCCCACTCCCCGTTGCTTTCAGTTCGTTGTGTTGAAGGAACCGACCGAAGAGCAGAAAAAAGCCCACAACACGTCGCTCGAATTGGTCGACAAGCGGACGACGGAGATCGACGCGTTGAAGGCCGCGAACAGCAAGCAGCAGGAGAAGATTGATGAGTTGAACACCACCCTCAAGAACGCGAATGCGGCCTGGAAGGACGACCGGCGAAAGCTGTTGGAGAACCGCTCGGCGCTCATGGACGAGGTTCGCTCTCTTCTTCGCTCATTCCCGCTTACCGCTTGTTCAGGTCGAAGCGCTCAAGTCGAAGGTCTACGAGGAGCAAACTCGCTTCTCCGCCGCCGAGAAGGAGCTCCATGCAAAGCTCAAAGCGGAGCAGAAGCGAGCGGGCGACTTGGCGGCGCAATTGGATGCCACAAAGCAGCAGCTGGAGGTCGCTGTGAAAGAAGTGAGTTCTTCACCCTCCAGTCACTTCAATTCCTTTCGCTTAGAAGAAGGAAGCTCTTGACCACTACAAGAACTGTGCGGAGAAACTCCTGGAGATGCTGAAGGCGATCGCAGCCACCGGAAGCGCCGGCCGCGTGTTGGCGTTTGCCGTCCAGCACGAAAAGTCCACGCTGACCGGCCTGCTGTTGGACCACGTCGAAGAGACCCGCCAACTGCTCCCCGTCCTCCTCTCGCTCGACTGGCTGCTCGACGAGGACGTGGCCACCTACCAGAAGCTCTTTCAGCTCGTCAAGCAGCGCCAACATGCGGCGGCCGCGGCAGTCGCCTCTCTTGCCCTGAGAAGTTCGTTTGTCTAATTGTTTCTGTCGATTTGAGTTTTGCTTGTTTGTTTGTAACTGGGGAATAAAACGAGAAGTTGCTTGATCGGCAGCACGTGCCGGTGGACAAGCGGCAGACGGCCGCTCCCGTCCACTCCGTTTCCTCGTCGTTTCTGGCGTCCAAAGACGCTGATCGGAACCCAGAGAAAACGAATCAAAGCCAGGAAAGCAGCGATAGAACACGAAGCTGAGAACGTGTTCGTCGACGGCGGCCCGGACGCTCAAAACGCCTGGCCATCGCCGTTCGATTGCGCCTCTCGTTTGAGGGGGACTCCGCAAAACAACATGCTGCTCTCGATGGCGTAACACCAACCGATCGCACCGGCGGTACAAAAGGAGCGGCTGGCGAGCGGAAGGCCGCCATTTCGGTTTCCGTTCGCCCTCGAGTCTCCCGCTCTCCTTTTTTCCGCTCGATCCTGCCGGCCGGTCGCTTCCGCTAGAGATGCTCGTCCGCCGTTTGTCGATCCTCGCCTTCTTCGGCCTGCTCCTGTTCGGCTCGTCGGTGGTGGACGCCGACTTCATCTTCAACCCGGAGAACACGACCTACGACCAGTGCGTGTACACGGTCGAGGTTGATCGCAATATGTACATGTAAGTCAATGGACAGATTTTCCGTTGATTCCTCTTGTTTTAGAGCTATGTCTGGTTGCGACTCGAACTCGATTGCGGTGCAATGGCAGAAAACTACGGAGCTGATCATGGTTGTCGGGTCCAAACGAGACAAAAGGTGAGCCGTTTTTCGCCGCTGTTCTACTCACCGTGTTTCCTTTTAGCTTCGAAGTGACGATCAATGGCGAGTGCACGGTGAAGGGCAAGACCCAACAAAAAGACGGCAAATCGCTCGTGGAGATCGGTAAGTGGTCACTCGGTGGGCAAATGATGCTTGCGGATTACAGGCCAGAAGACGTACGAAGACTACTCCGTTGTTTTGCTGGTCGAGAAAGATGGCTCGCTTTCGGTTTCGAAGGACGGCAAGAACCCAAAGGACATTTTGTGCGACGGCAAATCGCTCCGCAACGACGCGGACGACAAGCACTACTGGACCACCATCGGCTTCAAAAACGATAAGGGATGGCACGCCGTGGATTTGTTGGTCTTCGTAAGCGAACAGAATTGCGCACAACCGTCACGCTTTGTTCGATTTCAGGTGAGGAATGTGTTGATCTCGGACTTCGGCGAGTACCCCCAACCGAAGAGCAACGACGGGTCGGATGCCAATCGTAAGTACCTCCTCTTCAAGGTGGCCTCTCATTCCCGCCCGTCTTCAGATTCCGCCGCCAAGTCGCCCGCTGCCGTGTGGATCGTCGCCGCGTGGATGGTCGCGTTCGTCGGAGTGGCCGCCTTGTGAGCGGCCGGATCGTCTGTTGGGGGCTGCAAGATGCCTACCCTTCTTCTCTGTCTGTCTTCTTTGCTCAACCCATTCGGTTGATTAGCATTAGGATCAAATAAACTTCTTTGAAGCAAACTCAGCGGCAATGAACAGTCCGATCGGAAGCAGAAAGGTGCTGGCGTTGCGGTTTGTAACTCGACGGCTATCCGTTCTTCGCTGAAATCGACTCGAAGTGATAAGCGGCCGGGTGTTCTCGCAGACGGAACGACTAGCTTCGCTCGTTGTCCTCTTGCGACCAGCTTCAACAACAACCGAAAAAAGAGTGAACGTCGTCCAGCGACCTCGTTTACTCGGCTGTTCGGCGACTCGTTTCCAGCGACGGTCTGTCGCTCGCGGAAACGACCGCTAATCGCACTCGCGGCCCGCCCCCAGCCGACCGCAAACAAAACCCAAACACTCGCCGACCCGCTGGACGTGAGCACCAGTGGTGTAATGGTAGCATGGTTGCCTCCCACGCAATCGACAGGGGTTCAATTCCCCTCTGGTGCAAATCAACTTTTTGCTCCGTCTGCTTGCGATAGAACGCTGTGATCGGACATTTGGCTGTGTTTGTCGTTCGAGACGTCGTTGACTGCCTTGCGAGTTTTTACCGCAAGTCAATTGCGGCCGAACGCCTGCAGTCGAATTCGACTGCCCCTTGTTTCTCTCAGCTTGGAAGCAGGAAGTAACACGATGGTTTCGGAACAACCGGACTTTTCTTTCAACAAAAAGAACGGTTGCGATGGTGTTAAAAAATCGAACTCGTGTAGTGAACACGCGGCTTTTCGCTGCTCGCTTCTGCTTCGACCAGTGCCGTTGCACTATCGAAGCACAAAGTCCACTCTGTTTGGCCAAACGGGGGAAACCAGGACGACCTTGCTCGCCTACTCACACGAAAGGACTGCCCCGCGGCCAAAAACGTGTGTGCGCTTGGCGAGCGAGCGGCCGGTTGGATCGAAGGGAGGGGCAAGGCGCAAGCTCGCCACTGCGAACGGGAGGTCGCACAGTCCTCGCTGCCTTATTTTCTAGCGCGTCGCCGATCGATAAACGAAAGCGCGTGTTGCCCGGTCGGCCTCTTAATTTTGTGTTGAACTTACGAAGAGCCGTTTCTTTGTCGAAAAGATGGAAGAAGTGAGTGGAAAGAGGCATTAATGGACGTGAAATACGATTGATTTTAGAAGTTCGACGCGTCGCTCAATTCGCGGCATTCAGGACCCGCTTCCTCCGCGACGCCGGCCGGCCACTCCTCTCAGCTTGCGGAGGAAACTAACTTCGCGCAGTACCTGTTGGCCATCGAGATGGAAGCGATGGTGGACGGTTTGAAACTAACGAATAAAATAAGACTGATCACTTTAGAAATTGGACGATCTCACCAGCCACCA
Source organism: Aphelenchoides fujianensis (assembly GCA_024699865.1). Classification (NCBI taxonomy): domain Eukaryota; kingdom Metazoa; phylum Nematoda; class Chromadorea; order Rhabditida; family Aphelenchoididae; genus Aphelenchoides; species Aphelenchoides fujianensis. The sequence goes on along the minus strand of JAMPIO010000094.1, from coordinate 94,420 downwards.
GTTAGATCACAAGGACATCGCAAAAAGATTTGATCGATTGATCGGGCCGAACCAGCCGGAGAACGCAGATGCCCGTACAAGCAAAGAAGCCGTCAAGGAATGCCTCAAAGCGCTGGAACATGCGTGCCAATGCCGAGATGCGAGTTGCAAGCGGCCCAACTGTTGGAAGATGAAGCGAATGGTCCTACACTCAAAACTCTGCATGCGAGGGCAGACATCCGACTGTCCTGTTTGCAAGCAGCTGATCGCTCTTTGCTGCTACCACGCGAAAGATTGCCCTTTGGGCAAGGACGAATGCCGCGTGAGTTGAATGCAAGAAAATGCTTCTTACGACTCATTCAGGTGCCGTTTTGCGCGAAGATCAAGCAGAAGCTGCAAGCGAGGCGCGACGGGCAATCCACGTCGGGCGTTTAGCTCGCAGCGGACAGGAGCATGACGAGAACCGGTGGGTCAACCAAAAGTCTCGTATTTGTTCTATTTTGCTTGGAATAAATGAAGTGACCGAAGATCGATGGAGATCCCATCCGGATTAGAAGACGGAGAAGTCAAAGCGATTTAGCCGCTCGGCGGCAACAAAAAGAACTACATGGAGTTCAATTCAGTCGGCCTCGGTTCTCTCGTTTGGCCGCAATGATCCCTTTTTGTTGCTAGAGAGGCAAAAGCTTCAATGCAGGCGTTTTGCGGGTTTTGTTGACTCCAGCAGACCGAACCAATCGTTTCAGAAGGGCAAAAGGTGAATGCGCCAGAGGGGAATTGAACCCCTGTCGAATGCTTGGAAGGCATCCATGCTACCATTACACCACTGGCGCGCACACTCCACACCGCCTGCAGGGCGGCCGCCGTTTGGTTTTCGCCCGCCCGCTCGCCCGCTTGCGGCGGAGAGCTCGCGGGAGCTCGCTGATTGTTCTTTGCGTCGGAGAGGCTGGCGAACGAAAAAGAAGAGAAGTCGGGAGGTCGGCGACGCTCGAATCGGACAATGATCGTTTGAGAGATTCGCTTAAGCTGACTACATCAAAGAAAACAAACGGCAAGACGGATGAGAGAAACTGTTCATTGAATTAGAGCAAAAGGATTTAGCCCCGTGATTGCAAAGGGATCAATCGAGTAGACGGCAGTGGAAACGTCTACTGACAAGCACTGATGATCAGAAGTAAGGTTTGATTCCCTTCCCGTTCTCCGCGAGGAGTCTTCCTTCCCCGTGAACCAAAATCCTTGCGTTCCTCGTCCATGCGACAAAACGAGAGGAGATCGAACCTTAATCAGAAGCGACGATGTACCGGCGGAATCTGGCCGCTTGAATCAAACCGCTGTGTTCTTTCGCTCGGAATAAACTCGTCTGCTTTCTCGCGGACAAACGGTTGCGCTCTGAGATTTGCATCGGAAGACGGCCGGTTCGAGCGGGTATAAAAGGCGAGCTGCTCGCTCGCTGGCCGCTTTTCGGTGTCCGCTCTCCACTCACTTCTCTTCGCCCACAGCTCGTCCGGTCGTGATGTTCCGCTCCTCGCCGCTGTTCCTGCTCGCCGGCGCCGTCGTGCTCCTGCTCGTCACCCCGCCCCAAGGAGACACCATCAAGTGCCTCGCGAACGCGGTCTGGCACCCGGACGAAGGCCCCGATTTGATCGAAGACCAGACGGCGGAGGGCTGCGGCTTCTGTCTGACCGTTAAGCGAGAAGTAGTCTTCTACCTGTGCTTCAATGGCACCGCTGGGTGAGTCCTCTTCCTCTCTTCTCCACCATCCTTTGTGTTTGCAGGTGGACCGGCTGCAAAGACCTCAATGACATCAAGGAGCTCCCGCACGTCGAGGACCTCGAGGATCTGGACGGCGTCCAAGCGTGCGCGTGCACCACGGACATGTGCAATGCCCCGACCCACTTGTCCAGCTCTTCGACTGCCAACGCGTTCTCGCTGTTCGTGCTCGTCACCGCCGGCGCCGTCGTGCTCCAACTGACCGCTCGCTAAAGCCACTGACGTCTCGTTCAATTCACTCGTTTGTTTCGCCTCGGCTATCTGTCCGCGGCAATAAACGGGATTCTTACACTTGTTCATTCGGCTTTACTCAAAGAGAAGCTGGGTCTCCCGGAAGATCGGTGGAATCTACCGTGCGAGGCAGATCGTCCTTGTTGTTCCAACTCCTCGACGGTGCTCGTGATCATCGGTTTATATCCTCCGTGGTCATCAAAGAAGCATCAACGACCACACTGTACAGACGGTAAGCACGGGCTTCTTTTATTCTTGTTTCGAAAACATTACCGGCAATCTCTTCGTCGAAAGTAGGAAGCGCCGCCCGATTTCGTCGCTTCTTTCCGTTTCGAACACGAATTAGCCGCTCGGAGCACACCGGTGGCCGCCCGAACTCACCGTCGGTCCTCGCAAACCGAAAAGTACGCAAATCAAAGGCGACAGTCGACGGCGGACGACCGGCGAGGACGCGCCGAAAAGAACGACGAAAAAAGCGGGCCGACGGGCGGCAACGTTCGCTGTTTTCTTTGCGCCGAGATTGACCGTCGCGATAATTGGGCGCGAGGGCCGCTGTCACGTTCGATTTCGCCGCCTTCTCGGTGATTTTCGCGCCGCGCCGTTTTTCACTCACTTTTGCGCGTCGACTCTTTTTGGTCTTCGGTTTCGGCGGGCGGCCGCGTCGCGGAGGTTGCCGGAGGACGACGGGAGTTCTTCTTTTCGTTCGTTCGCTCGTCCTCTAATTTTATCTCGGCGGCAAGCAATTCACTTCATCGTCCCAATAAACGGAAACAAATCGTCTTTTCTCCCTCTTTTGGGGTCTCGCGGTCGAGGAAGTGCGCCCGCTTATCAACGAGATACTTCTCTCCATTTTGACTGGACGGCGAACGCCGGCTTCGAGGTTCAAAACGGGGCGAGACGGGGCGAACTGGAAGGAATTTCTTGATTGCGGCCGTGGGATGAGCGGTAAGCCGTTCGAAACGCGGAACACTCGGGATTTATTCCATGAGTTAGGTGCACGAGAGCGGTAATTCGAAGCACGAGACGATGCCGTTCAAAGACGCCCTTTCTGCTTATCGACCGAGAGGTCCAACCTCGTAATCAGACGCGTGAGAACATTGATCGGTTCGTTTAACGACAGCCCTCCGTGCTCGTGATTCGTCGTCAAATCGAGCGAACGTGAGGCCCTAACGGAATTACCGGTGGGTTCGTCCAGAAAATCGAGCAAACGGGTACGCGGCGGGCCACAAATTTCTTTCGAATCCGCGCGAGCCCCCACGCTTATCACGTCCAATTCATCCACGTCGCCTCCTCCTCCGCTTCTTCTTTTCGTTCGTTCGGTCTGCCTTTGCGCAAAGACAAATGGCTTCTTCTTTCGTTCGGCATAATTGCTCGCCTTTTTCTTCGTCTTTTGCTCCCATGCTTTGCGCCCGCCCTCGCGCCCGACGCCGCCCCTCCGTCCGGCCGCCCGCCTTCTTTCGGCTAATTTCTTGGCGCTTTTCTTGGCTTCCGCGCCGCGTCGTCGTCCATCGCTACGCGCCGCTCGCCCCCACTTTGGGGTTTCCGTTTCGTCTAATTGGCTCGACGTCCCGAATTCGTGTTCCTTTCACGGGCAATCAAACCCTCTTGTTTTCATTCGGAAGAGGTTTGCAAGAAGAAACGTAGAAAGCGTGAACGACGCCACTTTCAATGCTTTTGGGTCGATCGAAACGGACGGTGACGTTTGGGTCGCGTTTGAAGTGTTTCTAATGAGCCGAAAAGGTTTGGACCGCCGTTGGACGGGCAAGACGACTCTTTTTTGTCCGCTGGCCACTCTCAACCTTTCGGCCGATCTCTCGGCTGATCTCTCGTCCAGTCGCTCGCCCGGTTCGCTCTTTCCTCTTCACGGGCCATCGATCACACCGAAGTGCCCGCGGGAGACGGCGACAGACGCCGACCAAAAACGTTTGACAACAATCGCAAGAGGCCGTCGATCATCTCAAGAATTTTCGAATCAATCCTCTTGTCCCCGCCGTCTGATCACCGCGGCGTGTGGATTGAAAAAACAGACACTCACTCATCCCCGAGTGGCCGCGGCGTTTGTTCGGCAAGTGGTTCTCATTAGCCGGATTTTTTCGCGGCCAGACGTTTTCGGAGATCAAAAGTTGGATTCGAGTGGCGACGGGTCGAAGTGGAAGATTTTTTCGATTTGATTTGTTTGTTCGTCCTCTTCGAATCGACAGTTTTTCGATCGCGCCGACCGCCAGCTTGAATTACGGGCCTTTGTTCTCGGGCTTGGAGCGTTTTTGTCTCGCGGGCCGCTCGTTTTCGATCGTTCTCGTTCGTGGAATCTCCTGCGCTTTCTTCTGGCCACTGACGTGATTGCCTGCGGAATAAAAAACGAGAAACAACGGGGGCGGTCCAGCGGTCTGTTTGATTGCGGCCAGCTGCTCGCCCGCCCGACGCTGTTTGATTCAAAACGTGGGCTCGCGGGCAGAAAAAATCGCCGTTTGTTTCAAACCGCCGGCCACTCGGGCTCGTTTGGTCGCAATTTTGAGGCGTCTTCCCCGCGCTTTTGCCACGTTTACACCGCATTTCCTTTGCGTTTTTGAGAACTCGTCGTTTTCAATCAACTCTACAATTTGAGCTCGGCACTCGACGTGTTTTCGCGCTCATCATTCGGCGCGCTCAAGTGGTCATTTCGATTGCGCACGTCGTTCGAGTCCTCGACTTTTCGTTTACGCGGAAGGAAGGCAACGAGCAGGAAAAACGACTCTTTTGGCCAATTTTCAAAGTCAAGAGGTCACGGCCACCTTGCGGCGCCGTTTTGCGTCGAGCGCCGGCCGCCTTTTGAACCGCGGGGAGCGCGCCGTCGACCTGTTCGCCGCGCTGCGCCGCTCGGCTTCCTCTTCGTTTCGTTTTTCGGAAATCTTCGAGTGGCCGCCCGACTTCGCAAAAACGAAGAGAAGTCGATTAAAACTTTGACTTTCTTTTTGGTCGACCGTTTGCTCCTTGCGTGGCCGCCGCATCGCACGGTGGTCGGCGATTTGTGCTCGCGGCTTTCTCGCCGTGGACAAATCACCGCTTTGGTCTTCCGTTGACATTCGACTTCGACTTTCTTCTGCTAATTTCGTACTCTAATGAATGATAGGGCAAAGGTCACCACCTGTGCGTGTTGTTGCCTGCTCCTTTCATTGCCAGTTGACGTGTCTTTTCGCATCCTAACCCCCCAATTTGACAACGAGAAACCGACCGGCCGCCCCTCCGCTCTCTCCGCTCACCTCTAATTCGAATCGCCCGGTGGACCACGAAACGACGAGCGGCCAAATGGATTCTCGCTGTTCGATTTGTTCCGACCCACTGCCTTCTGCGGAGTTCCGTGGAGTTCCACTTCGTTCCCCAGTGCTCGTCGGCCTTCCGCTCGGCGAACCGAACGCTCGAGCGCACCGTCCGGATGCACCGGCAGGCCGTCTGAGCGGTCTGTTGACTGCGAGCAGGCGGGAGAGCGGCGGGCGACAAAAAACATTCGAAGGAATCCGGACAGAAATCTTGAGATTCCGGCCGCTCTCTTCCTCTCGTTCCTCGGGCTCCTCTCCTCGATGCTCTTCGACGGTCGACTGCAGAGTCGAGTGAACCGAAATCCTCGCCGAAATCCCCTCCCGCTCCTTCTTTCTTCGTGTGCTCGAATTACGCGGCCACCCTCCGCCCGTCGTCTTCTGTTCGATTCGATCCTCGTTTCAGTTTGCTTCGAAGTCCGCCGCCCACCCCCGCCCGGCTTCCGGCACCCGCTCCCTCCCGCCCGAACACACTCGCCGCTCCTTCGGTTCGTTCGTTCGGCTGCAGCAAGCGGAGCGCATGCCGTTGCGCCGTCTGCCACTCGCAGCCGCCTGAACGCCCCGACTTCGACTCGGCTGGAAGCGACTGGAGCAGACAGCCGACGGATTGCGTCGACGAGTGCGTCGACTCCCCCGTTGATTCGAATTCCTCGTCCTCTCGCCCGCCTACTCAACGAAAGATGCCGAAGGTGAGTCCTCTTGCTTTCTTTCTTCCCCGCAACTCCCGTCATCACGGCGCCTTTGTTTGCCGCCGCCACCGCTCCTAATTGTTTGCCGCTTTGTTTTGTTTGTTTGGCGAACCAAGTCGCGTAGGTGGGTGGCGGGCGGCCGCTTCTCTGCTTTCTTTTGCGTTAATTTATTCCGACGGCACAGCAAACGGTAGAGGAATTCGAACGGACGGACGAATGAGCGGAGATTTTCGTTCGAATTCGACGCGTGTTTTCGTCCTGCAGCGAGCGCAAAGGCGGACGTCAATCGGAAGTCACCGGCGGCGGATTTGCATTCGTGTGCTTGACGACCGTGCGCCGTAATCGCGGTGACACTCGCCGGCCGGGTGACAACGAGGAGCACATCGACGGAAGGCGAACATTGCGAGTGACAAACAAAGAACGAAGAAGAGACGTGACTGTTGGCACATTTCCATTCGATTCGATTTCTGTCGCTCTCTGCGGCGTTCTTCCCCGCGCACTCCAAACTTGTTTGTTTTGCACGCTCCGCTTTTCGCATTCCGCTCACTCGCCGCCCGCCGCCGCCCGAAGCCGACGGAACGGAAGGAGGAGCGGCCGGCCGCTCGGTTTACGGTGGAAATCCGCCGGACGGCCGGAAGCACGCTCGAGCTCCGAGCGGAGCCGTCGGTCGGGCGCGCGGCCGTCTGGAGCACGTGCCCGCCGTCCGTCCGTCCGTGCGCTCCTGCCGGTCGGCCGGTTGGCCACAAATTCGCGCCGTCTGTCGGCTCCAGAAGCCAAAGGTCCCACGGCCGGCCGAACGGACCGGAACGCCGCCCCGCGTTCAACGAAGCGACTAACCGGTGCGCCCGAAAGCAAGAAGCCGCCCGACCGGCGGCGGCCGAGGGCACGCAGGAGGAAACTTAATCGGCCATCCGCAATGAGAGGAATTCCGCCACTCTCGCGGCCGGTCGGTCGGTCGGCTCGTTGTTGTCGTCGAAGTTCAACCGAGCGGCAGCGCGGCGCCGCCCGAGGAGGGGAGGAGCGGAATGTCAATTGCGTTCTCCGGCCGCCCGCCCGCCTTCATTCATCCGACCGGCCGGCCGAAGGTTTTGTATTCCGGACGACACACGCACGACACGAACAGAAACGCGAGAATACGCCCACTTTTGGGCCGTCGAATCCCCTCCACTCCGCTCGGAGGTCAATTGGAGGAAAGTGAGTGCGGTCGGGCAGGTCGGTCGCTTTCTTCCTTCCTTCTCGCTCCGAGTGATTAGTCGACGGTCTACCGAACGGAAGGATGCCGTTGACTCTGAAGGTTTCGTTGAAGCCCGATCGGCTCTTTGAGTGCAGCTTCAAGAAGCAGGTGAGTAAGCCGGCGAGAGGAAGGCGAGGACGACGTAAAGAGAGTGAAGGAGGAATGAAGGGGGCGGATTATCCGCCCGTAATGTCCGGGGATTTCTGGCGTTCGTCGATTAGCCACCCGGCCGTGCGGTCCGCCATGTTTAATCGCTTCAATTCGATTTCCGTCGACCAAAACGGCGCTTCCGGCCACGTAATTCGGAGGGATTTCCCGCGATATTCGAGTGTTTCCGCTTGATGCGGGGATTACAAAACCATTTTGGGAATGTTTTGATTGCTTGCGAGTGGGTGGGCGGGCGGTAAATCTGGTACTTCGTTTTAATCCCAGGTATTGAGTTCAAATGAACTGTTGGTCGTTGAACAAAGACATTCCGCTTCTTTACTCTCTTTAAACTCTAAGAGTTTGAACTTTCGGCAGCACAAACCAGCAAGAGCGACCTGCAGAGTAAAGAAAAGGTCGAGAGTTTGTGGTCGGTTTTGATTGGGCGGACGGGCGGGCGGTCCGGCGGGTCGCTCGGTCGGTCGGTTCGCGGTTTTAATCGCTTTTCAATTTTGTTCAATTCGCTTCTCGCTTTTGACTTCCCGTCTGCGGCGACGGCGAAGTGGCGGACGGCGGAACGGCGCGCCCGCCAACTTTGCCGCTCGGCGGACGGGCGGGCGGTTTCGCCAAAAGGCGGACAAGGCGGGTGTTTTGCGACGACCTGTCGGCTTCCCGCTCCTCCTTTTCTCCTCCTCCTTTCTTCGCAGACGTCTTTTGTCAACTCCTGTCAGTCGACGGCCTCTTTACGCGATGATTGTGAGTCGCCGAGTTCCGATCGCTCGCCCGCTCGTTCGGGGACCTCCCGCCGGTCGGCCGTCGGCGCGCACTCGGGGCTACCCGCCGCTCATGTCGGCGAAACGGACGAACTTTCGAGCGGCGTGCAAACGAAGAGCGGAAGTCGCGGAGATCCGTTTCATCTGCACTTCTTCCTCTTCCTCCTCTTCCTGCATAATCGCCGCCATTTCGAGACGCACGCCGACCGAAAATAGCGGCCGGGGATTCGATTAGCCGGCGAGCGGGGGATTGTGTTCATTATGCGGTGGATTCATTCGGGGATTACTGCTGCCTCTTGCCCGCTTGTATGCAATTGACACCTTCACTCTTCCTCCTCTTCTTCCTCTGCACTTTAATTCAATTGACTGCTTGCAGATGGGTTGGCTGCGGAAGAACTTGCTGCTCGTTGCGACGATCGCCGCCGTTCTCATCGGCGCCCTGCTCGGTTTCATCATTCGGTAGGCGACCGAAAGATAGCTAACGGTCAACTTATCGCAATTATCCGTTGCAGAACGCAGAAACCTTCGCCGCACACGGTCGTTCTGCTCAGCTTCCCCGGCGAACTCCTCATGCACATGCTAAAGATGATGATTCTGCCGTTGAGTACGTGCCCTCAACCATCTAAAGCCACTAATCATTCGTGTGTTCAGTCATCAGCTCGCTGATCTCCGGCCTCGCCCAAATGGACGCCAAGCAGTCGGGCCGAATGGGCTCCTACGCGGTCATTTACTACTTTATCACCACAATGCTGGCCGTCATTGTGAGTAGTCGGTTGAGTACTGCGTCCATCAACGAGTGTTCAGACCGGTATCATCCTCGTCCTCACCATCCACCCTGGCGATCCCACCATCAAACAAGTGAGTACCCAATGGACTCTAACGCTCATTACTCGGCTGATTGCAGGATCTCGGCACGGACACCGAAGGCCAGCAAGTCAGCACCATCGACACTTTCCTGGATCTGATTCGGTAGCTAATAGAAGGAAGAACAAGGGGTTAACCAGCGGATTTCAGCAACATGTTCCCCGAAAACATCGTCCAAGCCACTTTCCAACAAGTTCAAACCAAATACGTGCGCGTGCGGCCCAAAGTGGTGAAGAAAAACGACACCGCCACTCTGGCGCTCTTGAACAGCGGCGCCCTCGACTACCTGAAGCCGTCCGTCGAATACACCGCGGGGATGAACGTTCTCGGTTCGCCCTCATTGTCTGCCGCTTTTACTCACTCGTTGCAGGAATCATAATCTTCTGCATCGCCTTCGGGATTATCGTTAGTCAACTCGGCGATGAGGCGCGCATTATGATCGAATTCTTCAGCGCGCTGGATCAGGTGATCATGAAGCTCGTTTCGTACATTATGTGGTGAGTTCTGTCGACTATCTAGCCCTTTAACGATCGCCTGATTCCAGTTACTCTCCGATCGGCATCATGTGTTTGAGTGAGGAGGCGACCGCGAGGAATCGACGGAGATTAACCGACTGCTTTCAGTCATGGGAAAAATCCTCGAGATTCACGACCTCGCCGAAACGGCGCGCATGTTGGCGATGTACATGTTCACGGTGCTGTTCGGGCTGGCGTTGCACGCGCTGATCACCCTGCCGCTGGTGTTCTTCGTGCTGACCAAGAAGAATCCGTACACGTTCATGCGCGGCCTGCTGCAAGCGTGGATCACGGCGTTGGGCACCGCCTCCTCGTCGGCCACCCTCCCGCTGACCTTCCGCTGCCTGGAGGAGAACCTGGGCGTCGATCGGCGAGTCACGCGCTTCGTTCTGCCCATCGGCGCAACGATCAACATGGTGCGTTCGCTCCAATCCTTGAGTATTGACGAATTCGTGGCTTGCAGGACGGAACGGCGCTCTACGAAGCCGTGGCCGCGATCTTCATCGCCCAAATGAACGGCGTGCACCTTTCGATGGGCCAAGTGTTCACCGTTAGGTTCGTTCTCTCACTCATATCTTCCTTCTAACTCGCTGATTGCAGTCTCACCGCAACGTTGGCCTCGATTGGAGCGGCGTCGGTGCCGTCGGCCGGCCTCGTCACGATGCTGCTCGTGTTGACGGCCGTCGGGCTGCCCGTGAAGGACGTCTCGCTGATCGTCGCTGTGGATTGGCTCTTGTACGTCCATCTGAATGCTTCCCACTCATTTCTGGAGTGTTCAGGGACCGAATCCGAACGTCGATCAACGTGCTGGGCGACGCGTTCGGCGCCGGCATCGTGCACCACTTCGTCAAGGACCAACTCGCCCTCGCCGACGCCGAACACCATCGACGACACTCGCACATGGAGCGCGGCGGTGCGGCGTCGCCCGTAAGAAGTGAGTTTGGCGCCTTTTGTTGGGTACTGTGGGTGGTTTGCAAGGGTGTCTCGAGATCTTCTGTTTACGAAGAAAAGGAAGGTCAAGCAGTCCCGTTTGCAACGGAGTGATGCGAAGACTGTTCTTTCGAATCTTCTGCATTCAATTCGTAGTTCGAAGAAACACGAACACACGAGAGAAACATTCGGTTGGGGTTCACGTGCAATCCGAAATGTCGAAACCCAACCGACGATCGTTTCTTTTGTCCGCGAACACGCGATCTGCACAAACAAGTCGGGAGACAAACTTCGAACAAACACTCTCCGAGCACGAACTCAACCTTTGGGTTTGCAGCGGCGCTGTTGAACGCGGACGAGAAGCACGTGGGCAACTCGACGTGGAGGCCGACGGCCAACCGCGACGGCTACGACTCGGTGCCGCAGGAGGACGTTCGCTAAGCGCCCGATTCGCACATTCGTTCACTTCTTCTTTCTATTGGATGATCACAACCATTGCATTTTCCCAACCAACAATATTTAGGCCAAACAATCCTCTCTTTATTGTTTCTTTAGCGTTCTTGTGCGAATATCCCGATGACTCCTTCTGATGGACTGTTTGACTGATTGTGAGTGCGTATTCTTTCTATTCTCGTCGGTACTCCACCCAACAATCCTTGTGACCCGTCTCTCCCGAATGGTGGCATCAAACCCGAACGAATTCTTCTCCGCGCAACCGAATGACTTCCTTTAATGGTCTTCTTCGTTCCTTCACGAATACCTAAGCATTTACTTTCGTTTTCTTCTCTCTATTCGGTTCTTTCCTCCCCTAATCCATTTTATAAACATTTACGATCTTTGTGTCGAGAGCCACTCATTAGGGGCTCGATTTCCACGAACACTTGAGGGCACGTGTCGAAATGAAAGCCGATATCCGGCACGCACTTCTTGACACGGCAGATTGACAGCGAGCGCCGACCACCCGCTTTTGGCCGACGAGCCGAGCGTCTCGTTCCGTCAGCAGTCAAGAGTTGTGTGTGGTTCTTCGAACGGCAGTCACAAGTCAACAGTCAGTGAGCAGTCTGTAGTGCGAAGTGAGGAGTGCGAAGTGAGGAGTGAGAGGTGAGGAATGAGTGGGCGGTTGACGAGCCGAAAGATCGCAATGGAAACCCCCGCATTTTCCGTCAACTTGACACTCGCCCGTTTAATTTGACGGAACGTAGAGGAAGTTGGGAAAAGAACTGCCGGGCGGGGCGTGAAATTGCCCGCTTTGCTGTGGGCGTGAAGCGGACAGTTGGACTTGACGGGAATACGGAACGAGACCGCAGAAACAGAAGCAAGGAGGGAAGTTCTCTGCCGACAAGCGAGATTCCGAGGGAGTTTATTGTACCTAATCCTAATCAACCGAATGGGCTGAGCGGAGAACAACGGAGAAGAGGGGATGAGCGTCTTGCAACCCCTCACAAACGACCCGGCCGCTCACAAGAAGGCGGCCACTCCGGCGAACGCGACCATCCACGCGGCGACGAGCGAGTTGGCGGCCGAATCTGCAAGGAAAGCAAGAGATGAAGGCGGAGAAGCGGGAGCAGCAGCCTCACTCTTGCCGTCGGTCTTAGCGCTGGGCGCAGCGGTGGTCGTGGGCAGGTGGTGCTCGCCGAAGTCCGCATTCTCCGGGTCCATGGTCTGCAGTTCCTTACAAGTGCGAGAACTTCTCCTTTCGACTTACGGTGACCGGAATGTACACGGAGCCGCTTTTCTTGTACTTGATGGTCGTCCAGTAGTGCTTGTCGTCGGCGTCCTTGGTCACCGCTTTCCCGCCGCACAACGGGACCGTCTTCTCGTCGTGCGTAGCCGTGAACTTGCCGTCTTCCTCAACGTTGAGGATGAGGCCGGTCCCAATCCAATCGTTGCTCTCTGAACATCGATTAAGCGGAGAAATCGAGCGACGACTCACCAATCTTCACGGTGTCATTGACCCCATTGTTTCCGTACTCGGCCCGCACGGAGCACTCGTCGCCCATCGTCAGTTCGAAGCTGCAAAGAGAGGATGAATGGAACGAGGGGGAAAAAGAAAAGACTCACTTGGAACCGGCACTCGATCCGGGGTACATCACGAGTTGGGTGCTCTTGCTCCATTGCACCGAAATCGAAGCCGACTCGCAATCATCCAGCTCGCTGGAAAAAGCGGCGGTTGTTGCGGGGCCGTTCGAGAACTTGCAATTTCTTGTCGTCCTTTTCCACCTTGACGCACGAATCGAAAGCCGTGTTTTGCGGGTCGTAGAGGAACTCGGCCTTCACCACCGAGCTGAGCAGCAGCGCGAAGAAGGCGGGGATCGACGAGCAACGGACGGGCATCTCGAACCGAAGCGACCGACTGGGAGCAGCGGGAGCAAAGGAAAGGAGAGCGGGAGACTCGCAGGCGAACGGAAACCGAAATGGCGGCCTTTTCTCCACTCGTCCACGCGGCCGCTTGATCGCTGGGTGTTCACCGAAAGCAGCTTCTTCTCAACCGAAAACAAGTGCCCAATCGAGCGAGCGGCCGTTCGTCGTGTTTTGACTGTCGGGTGCGACGAGCGACACGAGCTTGTTGATCAAAACAATAAGCAGACGACCGTCTCGCGAACACACTATTTATTACGGGGTTCTTTACGCTTCCGTTACGGTCACGTGTTCGCTGGACAACAGCGCCTGGCCTTCGTTCACAGAGAAGTTTATTCGAACCGAGAGCCAATCAACCGAAAGGGCCGAGCAGAAACACGAAGGAAGAAGACAAACGGGCGGCTTGCAGCTGCGAACAGACGACTCGGCTGCTCACAAGGCGGCGGTCTACGCGGAGACGAGCGACTCGGCGGCGGGACCTAAAGAAAAGCGGGAGATGGGGGGAAGAACGCAGAGCTCACTTTTCTCGGCGGCCTTGGGCGCGACGATGGTCGTGGGCACGCGGTACTCGGCGAAGTCATTGACCGCGCTGTCATCGACCTGAATTTGAGCATCTAGCGGTTAATCGGCGATCAGTCCGCTTACGTAAACCCAGTACGCTGCGATATCGCCGTCCGCCTTGAAGTCGAGGGTCGTCCAGTAGTGCTTGTCGTCCGCATCCTTCCGCAGCGTCTTGCCCTCGCACAAGTCGTCCATCCATTCCTCGTTCTTCTCTCCTTCGTTCAACCCTTTCTGTTCCAACGGCCGAATCATCAGCGAACCGTTTTGTGCGATGTGAACAGAAGAAGCCGCTCCGTAGGTCTGACCTTCTAAGCGGCGATTCAAATGAGAGTGGAGCCATCAGGCGACTAACCGAAGTAAACCACGTGGCCGAATTCTTCGTCGTACTTCTTGCCGACCAGCGCGATTTCTCCTTGGACCGTGCACTCTCCACCTATGGTCATTTCGAAGCTGCAGAAAGATCGTGAACGGAATGAAGAAGAAAGGGAAAACTCGCGTTGCGTTGAAGTCCGACGAATCTAAATCCGCGTCGAATGTGATGAAAAGGTCCGCATTCTTGCTCCATTTAACCGCGATCGAAGTCAAATTGCAGGACGACAAATCGCTGAAGATTGAAAAGGTTTACTAGGAGTTCGTTCGACAACTTACAAGATGCTGAAATCTTCTTCTTCTAGGTACGCTACGGCGCACGAATCCAGCGCCGTGTTGTTCGCGTTGTAGAGGAACTCGGCGTCCACCATCAAGCCGAACAGCAGGCCGAAGAAGAAGAGGATCGACGAGCAGCGAACGAGCATCTTGAGCGGGAGCGACCGACCGGGCGGGGCGAGAGAAAAGCGGAGGAAAAGAGAGCTGGAGACTCGGGGACGAAGGGAAACCGAAATGGCGGTCTTTTCTCCACTCGCCGTTCGCTCGTTCGATCGGTTGGCGTTGCGCCACGAATAGCAGCTAGTGATTAACCGAAACACCCGCTGGAACGCGCGATGAGAAGCGACTCGCGCAGGGCGAACGTAAGGACGAAGTGGAGTGTGCAGCGAGCGAACTGATTCGTCTGCGATCCAAACACAGCTCTTTTCTGCCCAGCAGACGACGTCTTTTCTCAAATGCGGGGCAGAATGCAAAAAACGAGCAAAAGAACGTGCCCTCGTGTTCGCTGCAGTTGGACCAGAAGCCAAACGATCGACGTGTTCGTCTCCTTGCTCCGCACGTCCCTCAACGGACGAGCGCTTGACTCACAATTGCCGGTCGACGTCCGCGATTCACCCGCCCGTCCGCCTCTTTCGCTCGTGTTTCCGATCTTAGTTGCGTTTGATTGAAACGAATTTGTTCGTTCAGTTAAAAAAATCCAGTCTGTCGTCCATGCGAGTGTTCCTCTCCGATCTGAACTGCAATTCGCCGATCAACACGAGCGGTGAACGCCGATTGAACAGCCCATGGCTGTTTGGTGAAAGATTCGATGGGAGCGAACATCAATCGAATCACCAAACGAAGAACGCCAGCGGTGATTGAGCGATGCGCTCGCCGCGAATAAAAGCGGAACGGCCGCTTGCTCTTCTTTCCTTCTTCCTTTCGAAATGCTCCGCTCCCCTCTCCCCGTTCTGCTGGCTGTCCTCCTCGTGCTGCTCGTAGTGCCGCGCGGGACGGCGCTCAAGTGTTTCGAGAACATCGGCGACGACGGGAAGCCGACCGCCGAGCGGCACGAGGCGGACGGCTGCGATCTGTGCGGCACGCTGGAGACGGACGGCGAGCAGCCCGCCCTCATGTGCTGGATGGGACAGACGCGGTGAGCTTCACGCTGTCTTCCTCTCGTTCATTCCGCCGGCTTGCAGCTTCCCCGGTTGCGGCGACTTCGGCGGCACGCCCGCCTGCTGGTGCAACGACCGCGACCTCTGCAACGAGCCCGAGGGCGAGCAGCAGCAAGATCAAGGCGGAGAGCAGCAGCAGGATGGACAGGACCAGCAACAAGATCAGGGACAAGAGCCGGAGCAACAAGAGGAGACCACCGATACGCCCAGTCAGCAGCAGGAGGCTTGACGGTCCCCTTTTGTTTGTTCGTTCGAATGAATAAACCGGCTCTTCTGAAGTTGATTCTGGAGGAGTGGGACGTGGGGAGAAGAGCGCGGTAGGAAAGCGATGAACGGAACGGACACAGCGACGCGCGAGTGGATGAAGTCGGAGCGAAGAAAACGACAAAGAGCAACTGACAGTCGCAGTTCAGGACAGAAGAGGGATGGACCGCCGGCCATTTGCGTTGACGAACACTTCAGTTTGCTCGGAATAACCGTGCAGCCCTCTTCGCGTGGATGGAAGCGATTGCATCTCGGGATTTGCATCCGAACGATCGGGTTCGGGCGGGTATAAAAGCCGAGCCGCACGAGCGCCGGCCGCCTTTCGGTGTCCGCTTCCACTCACCCGCCTCTGTCCGCTCCCCGTCCGAGATGCTCCGCTCCTCGTCGCTGTTCCTGCTCGCCGGCATCCTCGTGCTCGTGATCGTTGGCCAGCAAACGGATGCGATCAAGTGCTACGACAACGTCTACAACCCCAACGACACCGATCACCACTCGTACTGGCCGGAACCCCTCGGAAATACAAGCGAGATGTGGCCCTGCGACTACTGCTGGAAGACAGACGGGTTTCCGCGCAACAAGCTAGAGTGCCGCAACGACACGGCGCAGATCGGCAGGCAAGTCCCAGCTCCTCGTCTCCTCGCTCACCTCCCACATCCTTCAGCGACCTCGAATGCAAGGGCGGCGGCAACGTCTACACGTGCGTGTGCAACACGGATCTCTGCAACTCGTCGGCCGCCACCGCCCTCTCGTTGATCGTCGCTGCGGGCGCCCTCGTGCTCCAGCTGGCCGCCCGCTGAAGCCCCGGACAGCCCACTCGACTCACTCCTTCCCGTCCTCTCTGTGCCCTTTGTCCGTGGGAATAAACACGTTCCTCGCCATCTGTTCGTCTCATTCCTCCCACTCTCCATCGATGTGCTAGAGGACTCTTGTCTAGTTGGACTGACGGCACGTCAGCAAACGAGTTGCCATCGGAAAATAAAGAAAAGGGACGTGGAGCCCACTCGTCCACGACCGCCGGCCAAGCGACTTTGCACTTGCCCCAAAGACGCTCCTCAACGCTTCGGCCGGCGCCCGCTCGATCCACGCGGTCGGCGGCGAGCGATCCGAGCTGTTCGGCGGGAAATCCGTTCACTCACAACTTTGGAGCGCGGGCAAGAAGAAACGAGCAGAAGCTCTCAAAACTCCGGAAAGCAATGGACGTCGCGGAGGAGCGGCCGGGATTGACGCGATGGGTGAACAACTCCGTTTTACCCATTTTCACTCACTCGTTCGTTGCAGCCGCCGACTGCTCCGCTAGGCGCTGGGCGCCCTGAAGACGGACGACTTCTTGCAGTTCGTCGAGGACGCGAATAAACGGCCGGGCGAGTCCCCGGCGGCTCGAACGAGCGAGTGGACGGGCAAAAGAGCGGCGGAAGGAGGCGAAGGATGACAACGAACGGTGCCGATGAAGCGATTAGGAGAACACTCGAAAGACGCCTCGCTGGACCGCCGTTCGTCCACCGGCCCGGAGGACGCCGAGAACCTTTCGCTCGCTCGATTGACGCGGCAGCTCGTCGAGAGTCGAAGCTTCCAACTCTCGGCAGACTGCTGTCCAGTCGCTCGCGATCAAGCGACGAACTGTTGGCATTCCTTCCGATTGAACTCCCGGGGTCGCCACCAAGCAGTCGAACGGATCGAAGCGGTCGTGCACTCCCGAAAGAAATCAAGAAGATAGTCCCAATTCCACCCGCCGGCAGAAGAAGCGATGGCGCGATTGACGGTCGACTATCCGCCGTTCACTTCCCGGTTGCGCAACCGCGCCACGAGCGGGCGGCTCGAAAGCGGCGGCGGACGAGCGGCCACTCGCCATTCGGTCCTCCCGCCTGCCCGCCGACCGCCCGCTCTCCCCTCCGCTCTCCGCTCCTCCCGCTCATTCCTCTCGCTTCAGCTTTCTGCCAACGAATCGGTCGGTCTCTCCGTCGGGATGCGCGCGCCGCCGTGGATCCTCGTAGCCTTCCTGCTGTGCGCGTTCGGGCCGTCCGTCCTGGGAGCGACGGGATTCCTCTACAATCCGGCCACTTCGCGGTTTCCGCCGTGCGTGAAGGTCTCTCCAGGGTCGTTGTGAGTTTCAACCGTTTCGTACCTCCGTCCTCATTGTTCCCCTTTCAGCGACTTGTCGGATTGCCCTGATTGGACTCGCATCGATGTGCAATGGGGTCCTCAAGCGTTTGTCGGATTAGGGGCATTTGGGGTTGCTGACTCGTGAGTGGGGCTCTCTTTGCTCGGATCGTCTGCCAATTTCAGGATTACGTGGAAAATGAACGGTTGCGAAGTACGTTTGTACGGTAACGAGGGTACGAACAAGGGCGAAGCTTCTCTGCTCATGACCCCGCAAGGCGATCTCAATGCGGCAGAGAAGAAAAGAGATTACGTCTGCAAGTTGCTCGTCGTGCGCAGAGACACCGGCGACGGGCATTGGTGGGCGCCCATCAGCTTCAAGAGGCACGGAGCCATCAAAACAATTGTGGTTGCCGTGAGTTCATGTGAACGAGTCTTTGACCGCAATCGAAGGAATGTTTCAGCAAAACTGGATCGGCCCGCGCGACTTCGGCGAGTACCCGTTCGAGCCGCCCACCACCTCCACGCCCAGCACCACTTCTACGACCACAACGAGCGTAAGACAATCGCTTCGAGGCTGTCCTCTCATAATTTGTTCAGACCACGACCTCCACGGCGACTTCGACGTCAACGACCGTAAGTCTCTTCACTTGTTCCACCGCACATCTCGCTCTTCTTTCAGACCACTACGACGCCGGAGCCGACGACGACCACCAGCACGTCGACGTCCACGGTGAGTCGTCCGCAATCCGCTCTCCTACTCACTCCTGCTTCAGAGCACGTCGTCGACGACCACGCCGGAGCCAACCACCACCGTATGCCGTCCGTTCTTACCTTTTAGTCTCTTGGCTTTCAGAGCACGTCCACGACGATGTCGACCAGCACCTCCACTTCATCGAGCACATCCACGTCCACAGCTACGAGCACTTCGAGCTCCACGACGACCACGCCGGAGCCCACGACTTCGACCGTGCTCACCACTTCCACCAGCTCGGTGAGTCGCCCATCCCTTTGCACTCACTCCTTCAACGATCTTCTCCAGACCACGCCCGTCCCGACCACTCAGTCCACCACCCCGACGTCCACCAGTTCAGCGTCTACGTCGACTGTGTCGAGCACCGTTCGTCCCCTCGCTTACTTCCGCTTAATCCCTGATCTCCAGACCACCTCGCTGCCGACCACGCAGTCCAGCACGACGCCCGTTCCCACCACGTCCAGCAGCAGCTCCACGTCCACTGCTCGGCCCACAACTCCGAGCACTTCCAGCAGCACGAGTTCGAGCACAAGCACATCCAGCACGACGCCGAGCACCTCCACGAGCTTCTCGAGCACCGCTGCGACCTCGAGCTCGACGGCCGACCCGCTGGCTGCCGACCTGCTGCGTCCGACGGCCGCTGGAGCGAACGACGGGAACGCGGCCGCCGTGAAGGACTCCAAGGATGGAATGGAGGGCTGGATGATCGGCTTGATCTCGTGAGTTCCCTCTCCCCTCCTCCTGCTCACTCGCGTGTTCAGCGGCTGCCTGCTCCTGCTGCTCGTGCTGCTGGTCGTCGTCGGCTGCTTGATCTTCTTCCTGGTCGTCCGCAAGAAGAAGGCGAAAGCGAAGGACAAGCCGAAGGCCAAGGGGAAGAAGCCGAAGGCCGCCAAATCGAAGGCGAAAAGCCGCCCGTCCGCCGACAAGACCGTCGGGTTCG
Source organism: Aphelenchoides fujianensis (assembly GCA_024699865.1). Taxonomy (NCBI): domain Eukaryota; kingdom Metazoa; phylum Nematoda; class Chromadorea; order Rhabditida; family Aphelenchoididae; genus Aphelenchoides; species Aphelenchoides fujianensis. The sequence continues at coordinate 75,225 of JAMPIO010000094.1, read as the reverse complement.
GCCCGAAGACGGCGGGCGACCAAACGACGACGAAGAGCGGCTACGGCGGCACGCCCCACACCGAAGGCGACCAGACGGCGAGCGCGTACGGCGCCCCGAAAACCCAAGGCGGCGACGGCGGCGGCGGGAACACGCTCTACGGGCCGGCGGTGATCCTCGGCGATCAGACGGCGACCACCGTGAGTCCCCCGCTTTCTTCCACTCAAACTTTCACTCCGTTGCAGAAGAGCGGCTACGTGCCGGTCGCCAACAAGAAGCTGCGCCGCCCCTAAACTGTGTGTTTCATGTGTGCACCGAGTGAAGGGTGTTTTCTTTTTTTCCGTTTGTTCGTGTGTAAAGAATAAATTCGACTCGTCGAGAAATGTGGGACTTGGCAGAAAAATCTTCGATTGAGAAGTGGAAAGCGCGAAGTGAGCGGTGGGCAGTAAGTTCGATTACTCAACAGCAAAGCAGCGGCCACGCTTCCTCGATTCCATTCGACTCACTTTTGTCGCTGGCCGTTAATCTTTCGAAATGTCGGCACTACCGCTTCCGGGGATGAAGCCGGCGTCTGCACAGCCCGTGACTTCGCCTCGCTTTGCAGAACAAAAAATTGACCACGAGATGTGCGGACTCATAGGCCTTGGACGAAAGACGTCACGCGGACTTCCGCCAATGACTCTTCCCTCGTAGCAAGTAGTCCAGCACTTATCGGCGAAAATTTCCGTGCCCATAATCAGCCTAAAACTTCCATCATTGGTCGGCTACAATTTTCGCCATCAATCACCAACACCGAAATGCGGTCAATCGAAAGTACACGGCCCAGAATTGTAGACGATTACGAGTGAGTACAAACATCACCACGAGGCATTCCACTCCTCACTTGAAGCCCAAAACTTGCCACTCGCTCGCTCGCGATGCTGTCGACCGGCGAGTTCGCCCAGTATTCGTTCGAGTTCGTCTGCTACGTGCTGGCCTTCTGCCTGCAGACCCAACTGTTCCTCCGAATTCGCGCCTCGCCGCTCTACCGGCAGCTCTCGTGGAACCTGCTCGTGAACATCGTCTTCTGGATGGCCGACTCGGCGGCCGGCGCCTGCTACGGCGGCTATTTGATGCTCGTGGGCTCGTCCGACGGTGCGTTGCGGAGGGAGGGCTGTGGTGACGGGTTGAGTGCTTGACTGGTATTTGCTCGTTCACAGGAAAGTTGAGTGGGGGTCTAGTCCATTTTATCTTTTGACGTATCTCTGAATGACCTTCTTCTTTCTAACGAACACGCACCAGTGACTTCCAACTGCCCGAACCCAACTCCACCCCGCACCACTCATCCCTCGATTGCAGAGGAGCACTGGGCGCCGCTGATGTTCTGGCTGGGCGTCGTGTTCTTCTCGCTGGCGTCGATGCTCTCCGTCTCGGTCACCTGTTTGCTGCTGGAGCGGGCGTTCGTCCTGCTGCGGCCGGTGCAGTTCAACGGGCGGCAGCGGGGCGTCCTCGCGTTCACACTCGCCGCGATGGTGGCCGGCGGGGCGGCGGTGGCGGTGGGCGTCCCCGCGTTCGGCTTCCCGCTGCCCACGTACACAGCAAGTGGGCCAAAGGAGGGATTGATCGGCCTCTCCTTTCAGAGTGCCTCTCGTTCGGCTGCATGACCAACCCGAACGCCAGCTTGATGCTGCTCGTGACGAAGATCGTGACGGGCTGCGCGAACGTCGCTCTTTCGGCCGTCTTCTGGCGCCAACTCGCCGCCCACGAGCGGCAGACCATCGGCCAGCGGCGCGGCTTCAGGCAGGTGGGTTCGAGCAGACACCTCGCCAGCTGGATGCGGTGGTCCAGTGGTTATCGCGCAGGATTGTCGCCCAATTCCGTCGCGATGGCCACTGGATCACGCAAACCTCCCAACGTTCACTTCTAATTGCGTCGTTTTGGGCGAACGTCGTCGCGATTGCCGCCGTGGCCACCGAATTTCTGCTGAACTTCGTGCCCGTCTTCTGGTGGTTCCTGTTCGAGTACCTCGCGCTCGCGCGCCTCCCGTGGCGGCCGCGCGTGAGTGCGACCGTCGCCGTGGACGCGCTCCTCACCGCCGCCGTCTACCGCGCGATCCTCGGCCGCCGCAGTCCGCAGACGGCCGCCGCGCCCGCCGCCACCGAGAGCTCGACCGCCGGGCAGCCGCGCGCCGAATCCACGTGGTGTTGTTGAGGCGCCCGCGGAGTTCTTGTTCGATGGATAAACGGCGCTCCTTCACGAGAAACTGTTGGTCATTCGGGACGAGGAGTTGGCGGGACTCGCGCCAATGAATGGCGATCGTTTGCTGCTGCTGGCCGGAGTTTGTCGCGGGCACCGGGCGAAAGAAAGCGAAGGGCAACGGAAGAAGTGCGTTCGTTCTGCAGCAAGAGATCACGGGCTTTCGGCCCACTGCCCGCCCGACTCGCCCGCCGGCCGGCCGCCCGTCCGTTCCACTCGCCGCGCGGCCTCGCCGAAGAAAGAAACAGGCGGGCGCCGTCCGTCGCTCGAGCGGCCGCTTTCTGTTCCCGACGGGCGGCTCGTTCGCCTGCCGGCGGGGCGGTCGGCCGGGCAAAGTCCAGCAGATAGCGGCGGGAGGGCGAGCGGCAAAGCGGGGAGCGGGTGGGGGAGACGGAAAAAGCCGTGCGGCAGCGGAAGGATCGCCCAGCCACTCGCTCGTTTGGGCGGAATGGCGGCCGTCGCCCACGAGCGATCCGCAGCTCCCGCCGGCCGTCGATCAGCGCGTCCGCCTGTTCGTCGATCTTCTTTCCCGCCGCTTTCCGCGGCCACTCGGCAGCAGCGTCGAACGAGAGGCGACCGCTCGGCGTCCAACCGACCGAGCCGATAAAAAAGCCGGCAGTGGACGGCCGACGACCCAAAAAGCCGGCCGTTCGCGTCCTCTCGACGAACGGGAAAACAAAGCGGGACCAAAAAGAACCCTTAGAGTCCCCTAGCCAAAGCAGCCGACCAGGCGCGATGAAGCTATTTAGTCGATCTGATGCTAAGCTGAAGGGGAGACGTACCGGTTGCCCGAGAAGATGTGAACCCCAAACGCATGCTTTAAACTTTATCAGCTTAGCACCGTGACGACCCGCCGAACTCGAACCAGCGACCCGACCGCCCCACAGCCCTGCCGCGTTACCGACTGAAGCACAGGAACGTATTGCTCGGGAGCGGAAGCGCGGGGGCATAAGCTGCAGGTGAACGGGCGTGCGTGCGCTCGCTTGCGCCCGCTGGTTGCGAAACGGGCGGGGAACGAAGTTCGAATTGCGACTGCAGTTCGCTGTAGCCGCCTGATTGCAGCCGCAGCCCACTGCCAACATGAGATGCAATGCAGCTATCTCCGCAGCTTGCAGCTGACCGCCCAGTTTTCTCTGCAAAATGGTTGGAGCTGCAGCCAACATTTTCGAACTCGGTTGTGGAGTTTCGAGCGCCCACTTTCGATCGCAGAGGTGAAACGAACCTTCCGAATGCCAAAGGAAGAACGACTGGTTTGTAGAAACAACGCTGTCCGTTCTACGCGCTTTCCACAAAGACTGATTGTTGCAAGTGCAGGGCGTACAAATCGCGGCCCATTTGACTCTTTTGCACTCAAGGCGGCATCGAATCGAAGACCAGAGGGGAATGCCGCCGATCGTCGATTGTAGCCGCCCACTACAAACGAGACGGCAGCGCTCCATTCGGTCGAGGGATGATGTCCGAACGGGTGTTCGCGCAGTTCGTCTACCTTTCGTCTGCTACGTGCTGGCTTTCTGCCTGCAAGCCGCCTTGTTCCTTCGAGCGCCTCTCACTCGACCGGCAGCTCTTGTGGAATCTGCTCGTTAACATTGTCGCGTCCTGAGCCGCCGGAGTGCTCCGCGCCGGCCAAGTCGCGAACGCGGTGCCCCTGATAGAAGCCGGGCATGGATTTGATCCGCCCGATGCATGGGCGGATTGAAGGGTCGGGCAACAACCAGCAAGCGAACCGGAGAGAAGACTGCCTGCTTTTGAGTCCGAGCGAGCGGTTCGCGTTGCTGGACGTTCGGGATGAGAACGAAGGATTGGCTTCGGTTGGGTTCTGGAATTTGCATCCGAACGACCCGTTCGAGCGAGCACAAAGCGAGCAGTCGGCCCACTCGCCTCTCCATTCCCCCCTACTCACTCCGCTCACTGCTCTTCCGGTCGGTCGTGATGCCGCCCTCCTCCCTCGTCCTGCTCGCCGGCCTTTTCGTCCTGCTGCCGCCGCAGGTCGCCGCGATCCAGTGCTTCGTGGATCACGACACCAGCGGCGCCATCCAGCCGACCATGCGGAGCGGCTGCGGGAGCTGCGTGACGGCCACCGTCGACGGCGAGAAGCGCCACTTCTGCAACTCGCTGCCCCCGCCGTGAGTCCGCTCGCTTCTCTCCGCCCACCTCTTCGCAGGTTCGTCGGCTGCCGGACGGACTCGCGGGGCTTCGACGTGTGCTACTGCGAGACGGACGACTGCAACTGCTCGACAGACGCCTGCAATTCGCCGTCGCCTTCTCCGGCCCCGTCTTCTTTGGACGACTTTTGGATCGGCGTCATCGTTCTGCTCGTCGTGTGCTGCTGTCTGTCCGCGAGCTCCGTGTGCATCGGCGGTGGCTTCTTGTGAGTTCCCCTTTCTACATGCCGTCCTGCTTCTTCGTCCCTCCTTTTGTCCACTCACTCGCTTTCGTCGTCCACTCACTCACTCGCGCTTGCAGGATCGTGCGGAATCAACGGACGACCGCTCAACGAGGCGCCGTGCTGGAGTCTCGTGCCAGCAGCAGCCTGCTCGTCGAGGAACGCGAGAGCGGCGGTGCGGACGTCGAGCGGTCGGCCGCCGACTCCAACTTCAGCGTCTGAGCTCCAACTTCCTACTGACTCTCTTCCCTGTGCTCTTTCGTTCGTTCGTGTGCAGCTGGAATAAACTCGCCGGCTCGTTCGTTTGTTTGAGTCGTTCGATGCGAGTGGAGTTGGAGTGATTTGCGACGTCTTGTGGGGCAGCAGAAGCGGCCTTCAACCGATGAGTTAGATGCAAGTGACGGGCTTGGAGAAACGGAAGCAAGCGACAAAGAACGACGAAGCGGAGCTTAGTGGACGGCTTTTGGAACGAAACGGAGCGAACGCCGACGATCGCCGCCGAAGCGAGGCGACCGCTTCCGAAGACGAACGCAAGCGGAGAATGCCGACTTTCAATGCCGAGCGAGTGATTTTTGTGGACGCGCGGATTGGGCACAGCAATTTGCATGCGAACGAACGAGTTCGGGGCGCGTATAAAAGGCGCTCGGACCTGCCGGCCGGCGCCTTTCGGTGTTCACTCACTCCACTCCGCTCCTCGTCTGGTCGGCGATGCCCGCACCTCCCCGCTGTTCCTGCTCGCTGGCCTGCTGCTCGCCGGGACGTCGCCCGTGGACGCGATTGAGTGCTACGCGGACCGCGACCGCGACGACTACAAGCGTTCAATCACGCCGACTACGCAGGAGGGATGCGCGAGCTGCGGCTACGGGTACGCCGCTGACGGCTCGTACGTCTACGTTTGCTGGCCCGGGCCGAAGATGGCGTACGTCACCTCTTCTTTGTTCACCACTCACCCGTTCCTTCCAGCGATGGCTGCCAGCACAGCGCCTACGGCAAATCGTGCTTCTGCAACACGGACAACTGCAACGCGCCTGGTCTGGACACTGTCGTCATCGTTCTCCTCATCGTCCTTCCCTGCTGCTTCTGCTGCTGCCTATCCTTGAGCGGCATTGGTGTGGGCGTCGGCTTCTTGTGAGTTCTCCATCCATCCTCTCAATCGCTTCTCATGTCTGCTCCTTCCTCTCTCATTCACTCACCAACTCGCTTTGATTGCAGGATCGCGAAGCGTCGCCGAACGGCGCAAGGCGGCGTGTTCATTGCACCGGCCAGCAGCGGAAGCGTGCTCGTGGAGGCGCGCGACAGCGGCGGCCGCGACGTCGAGAAGGCGGCCGAGTCGGCCGGCGACGACACCAGCTTCAGCGTCTGATACCCATTGACTCTCTTCCTTTCGCTCTCCCACTTTGTTTTCGTGTGCGTCGGGTTGAATAAACTCGTCGATTCACTCGTTTCGTGTCCGTTGTTTGATCCGTGAGTTCTCTCGTCTAATCCAGGAGCGAAAAGTTTGCTGCGGTGAGAAGGAGGAGAAAAAGAAGATCTACGTGAAAGGAATGCTGAAGCAGGGACAAACGAGGCCAACCGAAAGAACATTATTTACTGAAAGACGCATGACCACAAGGAAACGCCCAATCAATCGATCCGAGCACTTCGCAGCTCTTTCTCTCTTCAACTCGATCAGTAGTGTCTTCGATCGCGCAACGGCGTCCGGTCGGACGTCAGCTCGAGCAGCCGCCGCGCCCACAACAAGCGACCGCCACTTGCGACCGGCGACTGCAGCGAGACGTTTTTTCTCTCGGACATCTCGTGATGTCCGACCGGCTGCCGTCGATCCAAAGCGGCCTGTTGGCGGCGGTCGTGTGGGCCGCGAAGTTCCCGTTCGAGGGACGGGTCACTCGTGACGGGCACTTCGTGTTTCATTTCGACGACTACTACGGCAAATTTAAAGCTCCGCATCGTTTGGACTTGTGGACCGGCGAGCACACATGAGCGCTTGGATTAGATTGCACGTAATAAGCAATCCGTCCAGCACGTTCATCGACGCGGATGCTCGACGAGTTTACCGACGATTTCGTGGCGTTCTCGGCGCGAACACGCTCCTCGTTGCGCAACACGTGGACGAACGCCGCTCGCACGAGGAACTGCTCGCTTTCGATTCGACGAATCGCGAGCTTCTCGGTGCTCAACGGTTCGTTGCGGACGCCTTCCAGCTCGTCTGAGCACCTCATCAAAAAATCTATTCGCTGGATCGCAAAACAAAGGAGCTCAGCCTGCTGGGCACCTTTCCTCTTTACAAAGAAATCGTCGATGCGAAAACGAAACGAATATACGAAGTGAGCACGACGACGGAAATCAGCGGCATCTTCTGCATCGTCGGAGGCGCGGGGAACAGTCGGATGGAAGCGATCCCGCTTTCGGAGCAACACGCGAAGAGATTCGTGAGTTCTCGGTGGTTGTCCTTCTCGTTGACTGTCGACTTCAGACGGATGTCGCCTACCGATGTCGAGTGAAAGCTTTCGAGAAATCCCAGCGCTTCATCGTGCAGAACTGCCCGTTTTCCGTTGACCATTCGGTGCACCTCCAAGCGGTCGATCTGAACACGGCGGACTCTCGGGAATTCACGCTGAATTTGAACTTTTCTTTAAAGTGTGCGTACAGCAAATGGCAGGCATTTGTTGACGAGGAGGACATGCTCGCCGTCTACCAGCACAACGAGTGGACGAACGAGCACGCGGTCCGCCGCTTTCTGCTCCGGTTTGTCCACTTACGCTCGCTTATTGACCGCTTAGTTCGCATTGCAGGAAACCCGAACGATTGGCGCCGTTGTCGTTCTTTGCGCGGCCCTGCGGCTTCGACTCTCCGCTTGACCGCTTCGTTCATTAACTGTAGTGAATAAAGCAGTGGAACGTGTGCGCTCTGATGGCCCTTTCTTCCCTCCACAAGAAGAGATTCGAAAAGACGCAAGTCCGTTCAAAGCTGCTCGTCGAGAACAGCGAGCGGACAGACGAGTGGGTGGGGTTCCTACAAACGGGTCTTCTTCTCGCCGCCCGGGAGTGTGTTCTCGGTAGTATAGTGGTGAGTATCCGCGCCTGTCACGTGCGAGACCCGGGTTCGATTCCCGGCCGGGAAGTTCACTTTTTTGCCTCGATCAACGATTTCAGGCTTTTTTGCTCACCGATAAATAATGCTTGGAATTAGCGGTCGTTTTTTTTTAATTTAGAGAACGAATCAATCCCAGACCGTCCGTTCGGCCGTCTTGTGCGCCCGATTTCTGTCTTCCCACTTGCATCAAGGCGCTGCCTCCTTTTCATTCGCGCGAATGCCCGCGCTTGACCGCGAGGCTTTGCTGCGCAAGGGACGCCGCAGTTGGGTCGTGCTCGCCACTCCCAACAACCGAGCGGTCGCTTTCCTCCGTTTACTCCATTCGATCGCCCAACCGACTGCTCGCCCGCTCGGTGCTCGCTCGCCAGTCCTCCAAATGGACCGACTTGTTGCTACTCGCCGCCGAGTCGGCAAGTTCTTCTCAAACGCCTGCGATCGAGTGGCGTCTTTTGCGACTGGAATCCGCGTGCTTCATCACGAACCCGACGGCTGCCCGTGCAACGTTTCAGACAATCTGGAGAACACAAACGCTCCTTCCTGTCCAACGATCGACTTCTCCGTTCTGTCGCCGGTAGGCCCACCGAATCGAATGGACGTGTTCTGTTCGCCTTTAGACGAAGCTAAAGGACTTCGACTGCTTCCACTCGTCTCCGGACGGACAGCTCGCTTTTTACGTCCTGCGGCCAAACCGTTGGCTTGTGTACGACATGCGCAATGACACAACGCGGTAGGTATTTTTCCTATAGTTCAGAGCCATCCGTTTGGACTTTCAGGATCTTGCGTCCATCTCAAAACTCCTTTTGGGTGTGGGGAGCGCTTTTCGACACGATGGAGCTTGATCGAATTGTTCCGCTTGACCAACTTCGCTTCCTGGGGTTTGCGTACCCTTGGCAAGATAACACTCGTTGGCTGCTGCTTGTGCTTGTCGAACTGGACCTGGCGGCCGGCCGCTTTACCTACGACGTGGTCCAGCAGTGGCGCGAGACGTTCGTGCGAAGTTTCTTCATCTACGGCCTTCCCGGAGGCGAAGAAGACGAGCCGCGGATCGTGTTGCGGGGCTACGGGCGGGCGCGACCTGTGGGCCTTTTCAACGTGCGAACCAAAAGGAGCGGCAAACTGAAGCTGGAATTGCGGCACGAATGCGAGCTCTCCGTCGACGCTGCGTTTTGTTTCGTTTTCGAAAGCAAACTTCACGCGTTCGTGTTCAAAGAGCAGCGCGTTCACGATCCGGACAACCAGCGGGTCGACCTGAAGCAAATCGCAGTTCGTGAGCTCAACACGGAGGAGGAGCAATGGCCAGTGTGGACGTTCCGGTCGATCCCACTGGTTACAGACGATCAATTGGGCGGTGACGGCTGTTCGGTTCGTCCACTCGGTTTTCTTCCTTAATGGATTTGCTTTCAAGGAAGTCCGTTCAATCAAGCGAGTTGGATCGCTTGTGTTCTGTGACTTCCGCTGCGATCAAACGGTTCAAAACCTCTTGTGTTTGGATCTAAAAGAAATGCATTGGCGGAAGTTGCCGTTCGACTTCTCGCACACGATCTTCCGCATCGCTGCTGCTCCGGACGAAGACGGCGGCGGCCTTTTGATCCACGCGGCCAAAGGCGGCAGAAATCGGGCTTCCGCTTTTCGCAAAGAGGACGGCGAAGTGCGCAAACTGAACGGAAGGCAGTGGCTGGTGCACTCGTTGGTCTACCGCCTTTCTCTCCAGTAAGCTGGTCGTTCACTCGTTTTCCTCTTTTCTGCTGCTTCCAGACGCCCTTACCAACTCAGTCAGCTGTCCTGGTGGTCCGTACAGAAAGGCATGAACGCAGGACAGAAGGAAACCAGCGACTTCTCATCTTTTGCGGAGTTCGTGAAGCGGACGGTCTACAATCGAATCGTTCCGTCCTACAAGCCAATGCGACTTGTAAACACCGACAAAATTGAGGTTGGCATTTGATTGTAAGATTAGTAGTTGTTGTTTAGCTAATGAAGTGCAATGTTTTGAAATCGCAATCATAATTTCGTGAAAGATATCTTCTTGAATGTCTTTTTTTCTATTGTAGTCGAAAATTGTTTGTCTTTTCCCTCCTGCAATTAAAGACCCACTTTTGTTAAAAATGCATGCGTCGAACGAGTGTCGCAAGCCACGCTGCAATTTTATGCTACTTCGGCTCTATTTTACTCGTTTACTTGATTGCCAGAAATCGAAGGGCCCAATAGGGACCACATGTAGGCGAGAGGTGAGAAAACAGGCTGCAGCGGCGCGTGGATTCACTCGATCCAAAGACGGCCGTTGACGGCGGCCGAGTGAGCGACGAGAGGTGAGCGGTCTGTTCATCTGCTCGACCCAAACCGCTCGCATTCCTTGTGGAAGTTGGAAAACGAACAACAAAGAGGAAAAACGGTCGGGTATCGACGTTTAGGTCGCGAAGGCAAGACGACCGAAACTAACGGAAAGAACGTCAACCGACGGCGTTCTCTTTTCTTTCTTAAACTTTCTGACCGTCGGCTCTACTCGAAACAAACCAAAGTCCACCACTTTGTCCGTTCTCATACCGCGAGAAGCGAGTGCTCTTTCCAATCAATCGCGAACTCCCACACACATCCGCGCACTCAGAGTTCATTTACCCAGCATCCCCCGCTTCTTTACGCTTCAAATGCCCTTCGATCGCCTTAGACATCACTTTATTGCAAAACAATGATGTGTACAAAGTTAAAGAATTTTGGAGACGCCGGTAGGCGATGAGAGGAGTGGAAGGAGGAGGGTGGGCGTCTTGTCGACGCGATTACAACAAAGGTTAAGTACAAACGAAAAAGAAGGAGGAAGAGGAAGGAAGGGAGAACGTTCGATCGGATCGAAGTGGCCGTTCGGTGAGTGAGCACTTTAGAAGTTGCTCGTCCCGCCGCTCGTCGCCACTTCGTAGGCGGAAAGCAGCTCCAACACGATGATCAGGTAGCCGGCCGGAACGAGGAACTCGCGATGCTCTTCGAAGCGGAAGCCGTGCCTGAAAGATAGAAAATGAACGACTGTTTAGAGTAGGATGGGGAAGAACTTACACGACGATCCCCAGCCAGACAACCAGCAACACGCAGCTCACGATGCCCGCCAAGACTGAAAGCAGAAGGCGGTTGCCCTTCAACTCAGAGGGCAACTCACAGCGCTCCAGACGCCACACGGCCAGGTCCAACACGTTGAGCAGGAAGACGACGATGTTGATGATCGAAAGAAGAATGGGATTAGTCGGGGGATCGGTTGGAAGGAACTCACCAGGATCACGAAGCTCGCGCCCGACGTGATGGCGAACACGACGCCGTTGAAGCACACGTTGCCACCGGACCAGTTGTAGCAGAGCAGCGAGCAGAGGACGAAGCCGATCACAATCTCGACGATCTGAAAGCATGCGAGAGGTCAGTGAGCGAGTAAATCGGGGCGGATGAGACTTGCCTTGACGACGCCGCGATTCGTCGGGAAGTACTCGAGGTTGGGGACGGCCATCGTGACGATCGGGCGGTTGGTTGGTGGCTTGAAGGTGGTTGAGAGCTGAAAGCAGGCGGATGAGCGGGACGAACGGGAGAGTCGGGGGATCGCAAGTCGAGGCGAGGCGAACGCACGAACGGACTGGAAGACGGAAAGAAGGAAGGAGCGAACGGCGAGGGGGAACGGCCGGCCGGTAAACAACTCCCAACGATCGGCGCTCAACGCCGAGCGCCCGAGAAGCGAAAACACTCGCCCGACCGCCGCCCCAAGTTTCTTTCGTTACGCTGCTTCGATTCATATCGCATAGACTTCAGCGATAATTATTGAACAACAACCACAGCCTTCAAGTTCATCAGGTTGGTGCCGGCGAAGTCGTGGACAATCAACAGCCGCAAAAAGATGACTGCGATTACGGGAAGTGGTTGACGATCAAAGAGACAACGCTCACAAACGACGTGTCACGACAGCAATGTTCGAAGCGGACGCGTAGTCCGTTGACGTTCCGGAGATCACAAAAGCGAGCGAAAGGAGTGACGAAATGACGGCCTGCTTGCCGCCGGCTCCCATCCGCTACAAACTTTCGAAACTAACGCGCCCGCACAGCCGCAAGCGATGAAGCAAGCCGCGGATTCGACGCCGCCTGTGCATTTCGGTTCGCTGCTAGCCGGTCAACATTCGTGCCAGCGGCGTCTCGTCAAGAATGAGAGCGGGCAGAAAGGAGATCAGCAAGTGGACGAACAAAAGAAGGATTCCAATGGACATTTGTCCTGTTTACTCTCTCACCCTACAGTAACCACCGCTCCCTTTCGCGATAAAGACGAGATCTGCGCGCGGAGGAAGAAGATTGCGGAATGATCAGAAAGCGGGCGCGTCGGCCGACTCGAACGCGAAGGTGTCCGCTCGTCTACCCTCCGACCGGTCGGCCGGCGAGCCGACTGCTCGCACCAAAGGTGGAGGGAAGAAGACGGGCGGCCTCTCTGTCGGCGCGTTGCAAAACACTCGGCGGCCGTCTTCCCTCGTCTGCTGCAAAACGCGAGTGCTCTTCGATCGGCGTTGGCCTGCCGCTCACGAGCCAGACGGGCGGCCATCCGCATTCAAACCTCCGACGAAGACGCGTCGGGCTGGACGATCGGGGCGCCTTGCCCCGTTCGCCGCCGCCGCCGCCGCGCGTTCAACTTTTGCCGCTTGACCGACCGGACGGATGGACGGGCAGGAGGTGCCCGGCGCGAGACGAAACAAACAACTGCAGACGGAGCGGCGGGCAGCGAAGAGAGGAGCCGCTCGATTCGCGATCAAAGTGCGCACGTGCGTTCCGACTGACGTCAACGACCGTCTGATTTGAAGACGCCCGCCGCCGTCCAGCCGTTTGTTGATCAACACGAGAAAGCTCATTTCCACTGCAAGCGGTTCTCGTCGGACGGGACGCTAATCGTGTGCGCGAACGGCGGGACTTTCTTTTGTCCTCCCGCTTCGTTCTCGTCATTCACGGCTTTGCAGCGGCAAAAGCAATGACTCCGAAGTTCGATCTGCCGACTCGTCCCTCCAGTGCGGAAAAGAAGACGAGCGTAAAGCAATCAAAATTCACTGGTCATCAATCGAAACAATGGGCGATATTCGGGAGTTCCACGAAACGAGAGGATCGTATCCCGGAGAGGAGGCGTGCCGAAAATTTGGAGCCGCCTATTGGTCCGCTGTGGGTGGTCTTTCCGGAAAGCGGGCGCCCAGCGAGCGGGCCACCCAAAAAGCCGCCTCGCCGCCCGCCCGCCCGCTGACGGCCGCCTGCTCGCCCGCTCGGCTGCTCGCCGCCCAAAATTCGGCAGAGCTCTCGAATTTCGGAAAGAAAATAGAGCAGTGATCAATGCGACTGGAATTCGAGTCAACGGAATGCTCGTTCGTGTTCATGGAAGCGCTCGAGACACAATTCCGCCCAAAACAAATGGATTGTCGAGGACCACCCACAATGCTTGCCGTTTGGTTTCGGGTGGGAGCGCGATTGTTTCCATCGCTTCAGCGATCCTCGGCATCGATTCGAACTGACAACCGCAAGCAAGGAGCAAAGAAAGTCGGGAACAATCAAAGAAGTTCCCCGCCGCCCGCTTGCTCCATTTCGCAAGAAAGGAAGTCGGAGGGCGCGAGCGGAACGGCGGAAGAAACGCGCTGTCGATCGGTGCGGCTTTTGGTCGCGGTTTGCGGGACGCGTGGCCGTCGAACTTCTTCTCGGAGGTCAATCGAGCAAAAGAAAGAAGTGCGCACCACCAGGTACTCGCCGGAGGCCCGTTGCTTACACGCGGCGATGATCGAAAGGAACGTCGAGAGCCGAATTGCTCATTGACGCCCATTGCTCACGATCAAACGAGGACGGTGGGACGACGTACACGTGTAGCAGGAACAAAAGTAGCAGGAGGAAGGAGAGGTGCCGAAAGACGCCGTCCGATGGGCGGCGGGGGCAAAAGTTGAGGCGAGCCGGCGCACTCGCTCGCCCGTCCTGACCGACCCGTCCGTCCTGCCGCTCGCGCTCGCCGATCGCCGCGTTCCGCCCCGCCTTTGGACGGGAATTTCTTCACTCGAGGACGCCTCCCCGCTCGCTTCCACTCGGTTCTTGCCCGAATTCAGAAACACGGGCATTCGGATTGTTCCAATCGACGCTCTTTGCTCGGCGAAACAAACGATCGGAAGATTCGGGAGTCCTCGCAAATCTCGACTTGCAAGAAATCAACCTTCGTATTGAGTTCGTTTGTCTGCGGTCACTTGCGGAAGGTCGAGAGTCACCTCGGGCATTCGTTTCCGCTTCTTTTCCTTCCGACTTCAATTCGTCACCGCCACTTGCACGATTTGCTGTCCACAGATCCACCGAGCAGCGAAAAGACACCCGCCGATCGCAAGGCCCGTTCGAAACAAAATAAGCGAGCGGAAGCCGTTCGGCGTTTCGGAGTGGTGGCGAGGAACGCGTGCAAAAGGTCGCTTCTTTTTGTCGGCGGCGTCGGACGGAATCGGCGGCGGGCGGAGGGCGTCGAGTTTATTCGATCCTTTTCGAACGCCGGCCGTAAACGGGCGATGGAACACGAGGTTCGATGTGATTCGAGTCCATTTTGCAAACCGTCCACTTTACGCACTCATCCGCCGCTTCATGACTTGTGACGATTAGCGACGTGCACATTCCCGGTGGATTCCGGCCGCATTCACACAAGACAAACGGAGATCGCAGGGCCGTCGGCTCGCAACAAACGAGGCAAACGGTGTGATTCAATTTTAGTCATTCTAGATGAGCAAAAAGCCGCAATCCGCCGGGCCGTTCGCCCCGCTTTCCACAAACGGGTGGCCACCGCTTGCGAGCGGCACTCGAAAGACGAGTCGAATGATCGGAACGCCGAAATGCGCGCCGTCGATCGGTCGAAGGGGCCGCAATTTCGTCCCGCTAATGAGCAGAGCGGAATCATCCAAAGCAACCGGCAGCGGCCGCGCAATTAGTTTCTTTTTTGGTCGGCGGCCATTCCAGTGGGCAAAACGGCTCGTTCCATGATCATTGCGGATTTCGAACGAGCGAAAGGTGCCCCGCTTCAAATTCGAACGGGGGACGGCGGGCGGAACGCACTCAAATGAAAGCAACGCAAAGTCGTGTCTGTTGATTGAGTTCCTTTGAAGAAGAGGATTCACCGAGAACGACAGCGATCTTCTGTTTATTCCTTTCACCAACAGGCAAACGGTGGAAAACAAACGAAGAAATCAAAGCAATTGGGAAAGAAAGGATGAGTCTCTGCGGAGACAACGGTCCAGAGCAAAGACGGTCGAATGGCAAGCGGTTATATCCTCCATTGGAATTCGAATCTTCCCGTCTTTAATGCTGAAAACAAACGATTAATTCGGCAAGGAATTAAGAGAACTCACTTCTTTGCTGTTATGAGTCACAAACCAGTTCAATTTGAGCTTCCCGACTGTTGGCACTAATTAGTGACTTTAAAGCGGCACACAAAGGAGAACTTTTTGTCACACACGAAAGCAATCTTTTCATTTCTTTGTCCCACCACTTTATTCGGGCACGCCCTCAAGCAGCAGGGAGAAAAGCGGGTAGTCATTCGATCTTTGTTTCAGCTTTCAGCTTCGCTCCGTAAACTCATCTACTTTCGAACGTACTACCGCAATGAAACAATTGCAGCCTAGTTTATTCTTCCGCAGGTGTTCAACACTCGACCGTTCCTTTTTAATGACACGTCTGTCGTCCGTAGTGTCGGCAATTCTTTGCTTGTTTATGGCTCTCTATCTTTGCCACCGGCCGCTACCGTTCGGTCACCGGGCATCGTTTGAGTAGGCGCTCACTGTCGTTTCTTTCTTGCTTGCTCACTCGTCTTCCAAAGAAACTTGACCGTTTATTCGCACATTAAAGTAAACAGCCGTGAAGTCAAGAAAAAACTTTAACACTGCATTCACTCATTGACGAGGTGGAAAGCGCAATTTGAGCAACTGAAAGCAATGGATTTAACCGAAGAACAACCTTCTCAATCGCCTTGTACGTGGGCACCGCTTCCATTCGTTCGCAAGTCGGAAAGATCCGCTTGAATGGCGGCCGCTCCACGAACACCGCGAACGACGAGACGCCGCCGATTTCTGTTTGTTTCGCTCGGAAGGCCTTTTGAATCGAGAACCACGACAAATGGCGGAGTGGTTGGGGGCGTGTGGAAATAAAACGACGAATGAGTTGCTCAACCTTTCTTGCGTACTGAAATGAAAAGCGATAAACTTGAGAATGCACCTTCCAGTGCTTTCCACGAACGTCGCCCACTTCTCCGCATTCCGTTCGGCAAGCAACCGCGCAATTTCGCTTGGCCACACACGCGTGGATCAACAGGCCGCCGCCTTCTTCGTCCGCAACCGGCGAGATGTGCATCATCCAATGCGGAAAGAAGAGCGGCAGCTTCGTCCACCGCAGCGTCTTCAAGTCCAAAACCAACAAATTACGCCACCAATTGTCGTAGAAGTCAGAGAATACAAGCGATTTCACGTGTTTCATTCCGCGCACGTACTGGAAAGCAATGTGTGGATGAACGGAGGCAAAAGACGGTCTACCGAATTGGGTCCGTCGTTCAACGCGTCGACTCCTTTCAGCGCCCTCAATTCACACTCCCAATCGTCGAATGGTCGATCCAAAGCCAATGAATTCAATTCACAGACAGCAAGCTGCTCCAGATCGTACTGCGGAGCTCGCCTTTGATCTGCTCGGCCATTGGCCAGCAACGAGTAAAATTTGCCGTCGAAAACGAAGTAGAAGCCGGCGTCGACGGAAAGAGCGGCTTCTTGTCGCAACTCCAGCCTCAGCTTGCCGCCCCGATCCATTTGCGCGTCGAACACACAAACCGGACGGCGGGCGCCGAGTGAGCGGCTCGCCGGCGTTGCGCATCGGAAGTCCGCAAATGAAGGCGGCGCCCGCGAGTCGTCGGAGCGGCCACTGGTGGAGCTCGACGTACGTGAAGCGGCCGCTCGGCAAGTCGACTTCCACGAAAAGCAGCGAGTACTCGTGAGATCCGCCGGCATTGCGACGATCGAAAACGGCGAAGAAGCGATGATCGACGAGAAATTCAATCGCGTACAACAACCGCATCGCCGCGAGCTCCCCTTCTTTCAGTCCGCCCAGAGAAGACGACTCCAAGATGCTGCAATTAAAACGAGTGTTCATGACCAGCAGGACCTTTGAATTCGCAACGACCTGCCGAGCGGTCGACTGCAACGAGCAGCAACCGGAAAGCAACGTTCGGAGAAGAGAATCACCTCATTTTGTCGTTCATCAGATCGTAAACGAGCAATCTATTGGAGTCCACAAAATAGACCCCGAAGCGACCATTCGGAGTGAAGAAAACGGCGCCGTACTGGTCGCAAGTTTCCCGAACACACCTTACATTTCCATTCTTCTATTGATCTTCTTACCGGCAGCAGAAAGCACAAATCGATCGTCTGGCAAGCGGCATCGCTCGCTTTCTGCCGTCCGGCCGGCAATCCGTTCAGTCGACTGCCACGACACGAGCAACCGGTGCGCCTTCGATGGAACACGTGGACCGCCTTCTCGTCTTTAGCGGCGAAACAAACCGATCGCGGACGTTAGAGAAGAATTTGCCGATGCGACGGCGAACAGCAGCAAAGCGGTTTATTTAGAGAGCCAGCGGTCGCTTGGGCGACCGAAAGGAATCAGCGGAAGAAAGCGGCCGGTCGGCAGTTGGGAGCAACGAGAAGAGCGCAGGGGAGGTCTCCGGGTTGCGCACGGACGCCCCGCGGTCAGATGAGAGATTTGTGGGGCAGGAAGCGGGTCATTTAAAGGAATGGTTCTTTGCTTTTCTGAACGAACCATGAGCCCCACACTTTTGACATTCTATTTTCAGCAGTCGGTGGCACTGAATGGCGATTCTTCTCGTGAATGCAGTGGTTCTTGGTCGCCGACGGTCGCCGTTTGAGTGACCGCTCACGGCCGTTTCTTTCATTCTTTCTTGGTCACATGCGGCTTATAAAAAACGTAATCGTTTATTCGAACATTAGAGAACAACAGTAGAGTCATGGGAGAAGGACATTCTGTCCGTTCGATCATTGACGAGGTGGAAGGCGGAGTTTGAGCAACTGAAAGCAGAAGGTTAATGGGAGAACAGCTGTCTTTTTTGCCTTGTAAGTGGGCATCGGCTCCATTTGATCGTAAAACGGAACGATCCGCTTGAACGCCGTCCGTTCGACGAATTCCGCGAACGACGAGAAGTGGACGTGTGCCTTCTGCTTCGCATTCAATCCTTTCTGAGCCGACCACCAGCACAACTGGGTGAGGCGGTAAGGACGTCTGAAGGACGGGAGAAAGAGTGAAAGCATTAAATTAAAGACGTACTGGAGAGGAAGCCGGTAGATCGCGGAGCGCTGCATCCACTCGATTCCGTCCAATTTGCGCACTTTTCCGTTCTCCTTTCGAAAGCCGGACGCTCGGTTTCGGCTCTCCTTTGCCGCGTGAATCAAAAGCCCGTTGCCGTCCTCTTCCGAAACGGCGGCGATGTGCAGGATCGTGTGGAAGAAGTCGAACGGCAGCTTCCGCCAGTGCATCGTCTGCAGATCCAAACACAAAAGGTTTTGGATCAATTCGGTGCGGTAGCCGTCGCAGAACACAAGAGAGTTGACGCGTGTGATCGAGCGGACATCCTGCAAGTGCGATCAATTAAGAAAAAGAACGAACAAACGAACCGAACTGCCGCGTTTGCCCAATTCGTCGGCCGCGCCCAATGGAATCGAGGTGAACTCCCACAGCGGCCGCTGTTGACTTTCGGCAGTGAACTGACCGACGAACAGCTGCTTCAAGTCCATCATCGGACTGTCCGGATCGAACACGCGCTGCCGTGCGCACTCGAACGCGAACAGCTTGCCCTCGAACACGAAACAAAAGCGGACGTCGATCGAAAGAGCGGCCGTGTGTCGAAACTCCAACTTCAGTTTGCCGCTGTTTTTGACTCGCGCATCGAAAATGCAGACGTTTTCATTACGATTCTTCTGCAGAATGCGCGGCTCGCCGTCGCCGCTTCCCGGCAGGCCGTAGACAAACGCGGCGCTTCTCATTGCTTGAGGCAAGCGGCGCACCACTTTGTACGTGAACCAGCCGGCCGTCAGATCGATCTTGCCGAGGACCAGGTACGAAACCGACGGGTCTTGAATCCCACGGGAAAGAGCGAGAAAGCGGAAGTTGTCGAGGAAAGCAACCCAATTGTGATCCAATTGCAGCGGGGTTATTTGCCAGTGCCACAAGAAGAACGGGGACGGTTGCAGGATCCTGCAATTCCAGCCGCATCATGCTAGCAAAAAGAAGAAGAGTATCTACCGAATTTTGTCGTTGTGCATGTCGTACACGAGCCATTGCTCGAAATTGAGGAAATAGACCGCGAGGTGGCCGTCGGGAGAGGAGTGGAAACAAGTGAAGTCTCTCAGTCGGGCCTAAACAGAAACAAATAATCGTAGTTGTTTATTGCGTGGACTTACGGGCGACAGAACGGAGAAGTCGATCGTTGGACACGAGGGGGCATTCGTTTCATCCCGTTCGTACGTGACGTCGCACGGGCAGCAGGCGGGTTCGTGACGAAAGACGCGGGTTTTCTTTCCGAGCAAGGCCGCTTGATCGCGAACATCCGCGAAGAACTTGCCGACTCGACGGCGCGCAGCGGCAAGTCGGTCCATGCGGAGGTCTGCCGAACGAATGGAATGCGCGGAGAAAGCGGCCGGTTGGTCCTTACAAGCGGCGGTAGAAAGCAGGCGGGCCTCAATTCTGCGCGCGAATGCCCCGCGGTCATCACCAGACGGTCGTGAGCGCAATGCTCTTCATTTGAATTTCTCTGCACTTCAACCAATCCTTCCTTTGAGCGGTTCTGCGAGGACCAAAAGCGGGATTGTTTTTCGAAAACAACGCTGGGAAGAGGAAAAGAATGCCCGTGTATTCGACCTAACCTCTGCCCTCGTTTTCTCCGTTCGATTCCTTGAAAGGAACCGCCGATCCTGCCGGTCGTCATACGTCCCACTCGCAGTGTGTCAAGCGCGAAGCGGTCGGACGACAGCGGTTTCGCTTCTTTCGCGAACATTCCGCAACGACCGACATCAAACGATTCTTACCGTCTCGCACTCACGCGAGTTTGAAACTCATGTACGAGGCGAGTGGCCGTTGATCGTTCGTTGGCCGGCACTTTCGGCCGGGCTTCCAATCGATGCAATTTGTCTTCTTGATCGAATTCCTTCAGTCGTGGGAGTCGTATGTTTGTTGTGGTGACGAGCAGAGAGGTGTCCGCTTCAAATGCGAGTCGTTTGGGGTGGAACCAGCGAAGAGGTCGAAATCGGCGGCAAGTCCGCCCGAATTCGTTGCATTTGTGTTGTGTGGTGTGCTTGTTTGCTTCCGGATTGCAATAGAGATTTCTTTGCTGACATCCGCCTTCTCTTTGTTTTGCTTCGAAACCGAAAGGAATCCGATTGGAACGAGCAAGAAACCGAGAAGTGGGTCGCGGAAACGCCACCCGCCCGACTCGCCAGCCTGCCTGCCGATCGGCCGACCGAATGCGGACGGTGTTCAAAAAGACGACTCGATTGAACTCATCGTATCGAAGAGCGGTCCCCACTTTCAGACGGAGTTTCGAGATGGGCGCAGGATTCTGTGAATCAAACGGATTATTCCACCCGAAGAAGAGTCTGTACAGCATCTTGTTGTTTTGCAGGTCATACACGAGCCAACGGTTTGGTTGCAGGACGTAAAAAGCGAGCTGGCCGTCGGCAGACGAATGAAAGCGATCGAAACCCGTCAGTTGTCTAAAAACGAAAAGTACACGCTTATTCGCATTTTTGCGTTCCCACCGGCGACTGGACGCAGAAGTCGATCGTTGGACAAGAAGGTCCGTTTGTTTCTTCCAGCTCGTCCGGTCGCACGGGCAGTCGGTGGATTCGTGGCGAAACACGCGGATTCCAGTCCAAAGCGACTCGACAGAATCGCGAACGTCCGCGAAGAACTTGCCAACGCGACGGCGCGCAACGGCAAGTCGGTCCCTTGGGAGGGCTGCGGAGTGAGTAACGAGTGGGGCGACCGAAAGGAATGAGTGAAGGGAAGCGGCCGGTCGGCCGTTGGAGCAGCGAGCAGAACGCAGTGGAGGTCTCCGTGTTGCGGCCGAAAAACCCGCGGTCAAACGAGGACATTCGTTGGGTGGGAAGTGGGTCATTCGGGCTGTGTTTCTCCGCTCTTCCTCTTGCCCTAACCATGATCCCTTGCTACGTCGTTGCCACCTTCAACAGGCGACAGCTCTGGGCAGCAATTCGGCGAGGGAGCGAACAAAATCGTCGGGTGGTTATCGCCACCTTAACCAAAAACGTCCATTTTTTAAACGTTGTAATGTGAACACGAGTTCAATGGCGCGCCGTCCGCCCGAAGCGGCGGCGATTCTTCCGTAATTCCAGCGGTTATTCCGCGCCGCCGGTCGTCGTTTGATCGTCGGGCGTCTCTTGGGCGGGCGGCGACTCTTCGTTGCAGCCTGGCGCTTCTTCTCAACCGACTTCTTCGATCCACTGGTTGTCGCCGCAGCCGCTCGTGTGCCTCCCTCCTCACTTCCACCCGCTTCCTCCTTCACTCCCACTCCCAAATAATAAGGACACCCGCCGACGAGGTTGATCTTTCGGACATCGCTGGGCGAGAGCTTCGTGTTCACGAGAATCCAGAAGTCGCCCTTCAATCTCACGATTAAAGGGAAAAGTGGAGAGCAATCGCCCAGTTATGATTGCAGTTATCCATTTTAAAAAGGCAACGGGGAACACCGAAGAACAGCCTGCTTCCTGAAACAGCATGCACTCGTTTGTAGTCGACGTAAACTTGTTAGCCTTGTTTTCCTTCTCGCATGTTCCGATTCGGGCTTGAAAAGCAGAAGAGGGCGGAGCGAGCGGCTACAAACAAACAAGAAGGCGGAGCAAGACACACGAGTCGGCGAGTGCATTCAAACTGGCGGTGTTTCGGTTCTCTGATCAGGAAGCTGGTGGAAGAGTCGGCAATTGTGGCCACTCTTCCGCTTTGTCTCTTGTTATATTTCGATTTGGGAACGGTCAAGAAGCGCTCGCTCGGCCCACTCCACAACCCCTTTTTCTTTCCTCGTTTCCCGGATTCACATCGAGTCGCTCGAGCAATCTTTCATCCTGCCGCCCCAAATTCGAAACAACTGCTGCCCTTGACTCAAATTCCTACTCGCTTCTTTCCAGCAAACAACAAGAGAATGCCGACTGTAGTGGCCGCCCAGTTCCTCTACATCGCCGTGTGCCAGTTTGGCGCCTTCTGCCTACAAACCCAGTTGTTTCTGCGGATTCGGACGTCCTCGCTGCACAAACAGCTCTCGAGCAGCCTGCTGCTGAACGTCGCCTGTTGGATGAGCACGTCGGCGATGGGCGCCTCGTGTGGCGCGTACATGGCCCTCGCGGGCAGTCTGGAAGGTCGGTGATGAGGAAGGGGGAGCCGACTGGACAGTGGGCAGAAGGCGGGCAGCGGGCGGGTATCTGGGCGGTAGCCGGACGATCCGTTTCAAAAGAGAAACCAAGCGGATCTCGACACGTAAATGCCGGATGTAGAAGCAACTCTCCCCCATTCGCTCCACAGCTTCGACCATCAAGCAAGTCGACAAGCGACCAGTCGACTCGAGACTTCAATTTCCACTCAAGAATCTCTCGAACCGCTCGTCCGATTGCAGAAGAGCACTCAGCCGGCTGGATGGTCTTCTTCTACGTGGCGTTCTACGCGGCGGCCTCGATGCTCTCCGTTTCGGTCACGTGCCTGCTGCTCGACCGGACGTTCGCCCTCGTGCGGTTCGTCCAGCACACGTCCACGCGGGGCCGCTTCGTCGCGCTCTCGGTGGCCGCGATGCTCGTCGGCGGGCTGATCGTCGCCGTGGGCGTGCCCGCCCTCGTGTTGCCCCTTCCGGCGAGCACCAGTGAGCAATCGGAATGATTTCCATCGTTCTATTCCCGCTGCAGAGTGCACGTCGATCCGTTGCGTCACGACGAAAGAAGCGGAGCGGCTGCTCGTGGCGCCGAAGATGGCGGTCGGCGTCCCGAACGTCCTCCTCGCCGCCTTCTTCTGCCGCCTCCTCAAGCGACACGCCGCGCAGAGCGAAGAGCGGCGGCGTGTCTTTCGACAGGTTGGTTGAAAGGGGGAAGCGCCCGGAAGGCGTCGTAGTCCAGTGGTTATCGCGCAGGAATTTCGGGAAATTCCATCCTTCCGGCCACTGGACTATCGCGCACTCGCTTGCAGGCGAATCTCGTGGCGATCACGGCCGTCTGCACGGAGTTCTTCCTCAACTACTTACCCGTTTGTTTGTGGTACACCTGCAGTTCCTCGGCGTCCCGCAGCAGCCGTACGGGCCGTGGGTCGTCTCGGCGATCGCCACCGACGCCCTCCTCACGGCCGTCGTTTACCAAGTGGTGTTGACGCGCAGTGGTGTTCAGAAGATCGCCGCCATCTCGTAGCTTGTTGTCGGTTCTTTTGTTCCATAAACGAAGGATGGCGTATCATCGACTACTTGTTGGCTCTTGTAAAGCGGCGCTTCGCAGAAGAACGAAGAATGATCACTTGAAAGATGAAGTTTCGAGCTGCAGAATCTGTTTGTTCAAGAAGTTGAGATCACGTGAATGCCAGGCTGTGGCTCAGAGCTCAGAGAACTATCATACTCGACACCCAAAGCGGACAGCTAATTGGATCACAGTACAATGAGATTAGAGACGCACGCCCTGCTCATTCCTCTTTTCGACTTCCCTTCAAGCGGTGATCGATGGTCATTCCAAACAAGAAACGAGTAAACAAGAGTGCAATGATTCGATCGCTGCATTGGAATGTGCTCCTCGTTTCATAGCAGTAAGAAGCTAAACGACCAGAAGCGAAAGGTGAGTTGCTGCAGTTGAAGTTTGCTGTCGAAAATGTCGGCTTGTTCCTTTGAGCGAATTCCCGCGGCATTAGGCACCGTACACTCGCTTGTTGATGCAATTGGAGCTGCGTGCTTCAAATTGGTCAACGATCGAGAGCGGTGTTCACGTGCTGGCGACTTGTTTGCAAGCAAAGCCAAAGAACGCCGTTATCGGGCGAACGGGGAGCAAACAGTCAGTTGCTTCTTTCTTCGAACAAGGCGTCAATAGGTGCACTCCACCTGAACACACAAATGAATAAACCAAAAGTTCTTTTATGGAAACGATGACGGTTCGTTTTTCGATCGCGTCATTCGTCACAAAGCGGTCAGCGAAGTGTCTTCAGCCATCGGTTTTTGTTTGCGGCTTTCTTTTAACGGAACGGGGGCCATAGAGAACAGCAACATTCGTCGAAGACGAGAATTTATGGATCAGCGGTTGTCCTTTTGCTATCAGAAAGAGTTGAGTTCGATCCTTGTTGGGTGTCTGCAGAAGCCGTCCGATTGCGTGCATTCGCGGAAAGAAAACCATTCATCGCTCTTCGTCCGTCCAGAAACACCGGCGGCCATCTGCCGGCCTGCTCGTTCGGGCGGACGAACGCGCGGGAACGCCCCGCGGTCATTCGGGCCGCCCCGCGTTCTGCCGATTGCGATCGACCTTGGCAAGCCCGCCATTTCCATCGCTTTCCGCTCAGACCACTCGCTCACTTTCGCTCGTCTAGCAGACCCCTTTTTGATCTATAGCCCGCTTTCCGTTTCGCCCACTCGCTCGCTTGCTTTCCGTTGCTGACTCTTCCTTTCCCACTGGCTCGATCGCTTCGTTTACACACACGAGCCTTCCGCCGTCGATTGCCCACTCTCCAGCATTCAACAGAAGATGGACCCCTGCCAGCACTCCGTCCTTCTCTCCGTCTACAGCGTCCAGAACGCGAAAGAGGTGCTCGTGACCCCGAAGACGCCGCTCCCCTTCCGCCCGGCCACGAGCTGCGCGCTGGAGGCGACGAGGATCGCGGAGACGTGGCGCGTGCGGGCGACGATCGACGGCGACGCGAGCGGCCTGCGGGGCGCCATTTGGATCGAGGACTCGCTCGGGCGCCGCAAGGAGCGATGTGAGTGGCGTAAGAGGGGTTGGAGTTGGTGGATTGGTCGATCGGTTGAGCAAAGAGGCGGGATTGACAGTAACTTCTCTCTTCCAACTGCATAAGATGTTGTTTGATTCTCTTGTTATTTTCGCACGGCCGATCTCACTCCTCATAACTCATTCGCGGTTGCAGGCACGGACGTTTACTTCAACAAACGGCACTCATTCTTCCTCCCGCTCGCCGGCGACAAGATCTGCTGCCAAGTGTGGCTCCGGGACTGCCCGTTGTGCGCGAAAGAACGAGGAAGAGACGCTAGGGCTGGGGATGGAAGCACGAGTGCGTCCGATGCTTCGAGAGGCGGCGGGAGCGGGCAACCGCTGGAGAAAGAGGTGCGTTTCCGTCAATCTTTCCATCCTATGCGTCCGCTTCTTCAGGATGAAGCTTTCTGCTTGCCGACCTCCGAAGAAGGAGGAAGCGTGTCGCTCTCGGACGCCGACCTGCAGGCCCGCTGGGCGATGCAGCTGCTCGGCGAGTTCACGGACTTTCGGCTGCTGGTGGACGGGCGGGAGATTGTCGTGAGCTTCAAGAATCCTCATCAATTCACTCATCCCTTCACTGCAGGGGCACAAAGACGTTCTCGCCTCGGGGAGCGACTTCTTCGCCGCCGAATTCCACCGCGATCCGCGCGCCGCCGTCTTCTCGGTGGAGGGCGTTCGCTTCCGAATTGTCGAGCGAATCGTCGAGTTCGTCTATCGACAGCAACTCGACGCGCTGGAGGCGGACGCCCACGAGTTGTACGTGGCGGCGCGTCGCTTTCGAGTCGCCCGCTTGATCGTGAGCTCCGCCCGCTTCTTCCTTTCGATCCTTCGTGTTCAGGACGAGTGCCGCCGAGTGTTGAAAGGGGGATCACGCGTGAGAACGCAGCCGAGCTGCTCGTCCTTGCGGTTCAACAGGACGACCTCCCGCTGGCGAAATTCGTGCTCGAGTTCGCCGAGAGGAGCGGCGCGGAGTTCCGCTTCGTTCCCACGGCCGCCGCGGAGATGAGCGACGCGGAGAAGCGGCGCCTCGTCGACGACTTCGACCGCCTGGCGGACGCGCAGCTGAACGAGGCGCTCGCGATCGTCGCGCGCCGCGAGGGCGCCGCCTGCGCGCCGAATTTCGCGTTGGACTTCGAGAAGCTGCGGCCGGGGACGTTGCGCGAGCTCCAGACGTTCGTTGCGACGTGTCTGTTCGGCGCCGATTGCGAGGCGTTCGGTAAGCGGGCGGAGGTGGTGGGTGCTCCAGTGCTCGAACGAATTCATTCGAATTTGAAAAGAACGATTGGAGGGGCAGTGTGGGTGGAGAGCGACAGGAATGATCTAGAGGATCAAACAGGAGAGACGTTTTTTGTTCGTGATCTAAAGGGCCTTCTTGCCGCCAAGAAACCCACTGAATACTTTCTACAGTCCACTTCCTTTCAGCTGTTTCGAACCGCGACCCCGCGGCCGACGTGCGGAACCTCGAAGACTTTGCCGAAGCGAGCGGATGGGAGCTGACGGCCGAAGGCACGTTTCTTGCGAGTGAGTCACTTGAAGCCACTTTCTTCGCGCGAGCACGTGTGTTCAAAGATCTCTTTTGTTTCAGACGACGCCGGCCCGTCCACTTCGACAAGCGGACCGCCGGCTGCTCGCGACAAAAACGACTGATCGGCGGGGAACGCCGCCTTTTCGCTCGTTTCACTGGAAGAAACTCCTTCTTGTTCTCAGCTGTGAATCCAATAAATAACGAGTGGAAGTGAGTTGTTCGTGTGTCGGAGCGGTGGGATCGGAAGCAAGGGCAAGCAAAGCCACCAATGAGCCCTCTCCGAAACAACGCCGGCCAGATTGTTAGAAGGGGATCTTGTTTGTTCGACTGCACCCACGTACAAGCAACTCTTCCCACCCCGCCTGGTTTTCGTCAGTTCTTCCGAATTGCTTCTTCAAACTCCATGCCCGCAAGCTCCAACCAGTCGTTTATTCCGCTCAATCGACCGCCTACTTGTGCCACCCGAGAGCGAGCAGGACGCCGAGCGCCGTGCCGCCGACCAGAAAGAGGACGAAAGCGGGCATCGCGACGCTCAAGACGGCGATCCGCGCGGCCGTCCCGCCGCTCTTCTCCTTGGCGGCCGCTTCGTTCTCGCGGGCGGGAGTGCGCGACGAGACGCCGTTGAAGTCGACCGTCTCGTAGCCCATTCGCTTCGGCGCGTCGCCGTCGGCTGGGGCCTGCAACGAGAAGGGAGATTAGTGATTGGAGATGTGAGCGTGGTGAGTGGTAGGAAGGCACCATGAAAACAAAGAGAATCCCGCAAACCGACCAGATGATTGAGAGACGGGATGATCGATGGAGAACGCTCGGAATCCCCCGATCTTCCCACAAACGAGCGGAAATGAATAAGGGTGGACAGAAACACAACCGAATGGATGGATGGGAGATCCACTGAACATCCGCTCACGCAGAGCAAGACGAGGCAAACGAAAAAGATTTCAGCGAAGGCAAGGAGACGAAAGAAAGAAGAACGCCCCAAACACCCTGCAACCCGCCGGCATCCCCCGAGAGCTCACCATCGGCGAAACGGCGGGCGACTTTCCGACTTCCGGTGCTCCGCCGTACGCCGCCGCCAGCGTCTGCAGGCGCGTCGACTCGAGCGGCGTGGCGGGCGCGGGGCCGACGGGCGGCGGCGGGGCGGGCGGCACGTCGCCGATCACAAGCGGCTCGTACTGGTCGGCCATTTCGTGGCGTGCGGGCTGCAATCAAGCGAAGGGATCAGTAAAGGGAGGAGTGAGTGGACGAACCGATCGCCGAGTTGAGTCGAACGGACTCGAGCGAAGACGCGAAGCCGGAAGGGAGGAGTGACAACCGCTCGACGGACTGCCGGCCGATGGGAATGCGGGAGGAGTGGGGAGGAATGGGAGCATTGTTTCGTTGCTTTGACATTCGTTCGCCAAACAGGAATTTGCATCAACGACTGCAAGCGGGCTGTCGTGTCGCTAGTCTCGATCTCGTCCGTTCGCTTGCCAAGCGAACGATCCTTTTTCGACCGGTGCAATGGGCGGTGGTGTGGTTTGACGTCGACGTAATAGCGGCCGTTTGATAGATTCGAGCGGTCGGGAGTGGACGGTTGACGGAAGCCCCCAATCAACGTTCTAACTGGGCGTTGACGAAACCTATTGATCCTGCTTTCCTCGATTTTTTTCTCTTGTTGGACACCGAGCGAACGATCGGAATAAACAGCGAGAATGCAATGCGATCTCGTTTTATCCGCTGCATCTTCGGCCACAAATCGGCGTTTCGCTTCGCTAATCCCTCGCTCGTCGTTCGCCGATCGCTGCCGCTTGCTCGTTTTCGGTTCAAATCGATCCGCGCGCCGGCCGCGGCCGCGAAACAAATCGAAGCAATCGGCGCGCGCAAGTCGGTCGGCCGAACACGAAAGCGATCCAATCGAATTGGGGCCGTCGCACTTGACGCCAGCCGGCCGCCGGTTCTTCGCTTTCGCTCCTCGATTGAACCGATTCGCGGCATTCTTTTTTCTTTCGACTGGCTTGGCAGACGGGTGGACTGCAATCAGAAGCGCCGCCCGTCGACATAAACGGCAGATCGCGTGTCGCCCGTGCTTCACTTGTTCTTCTGCTTTCTGTTGACGTCGACAAGTGAATTTTCTTTGACTAACCGAACGGAAATGTTCCCGGTTGCAAGCGGGTTGCTGGACGAAACGAACATGCGGGCATTCGAGTGGGTACTCCGACTTGTTTACGCAAAGCACCTTCCGATCAACAGATGGCCGTCGAATGGTAGAAAGTCGCTCGCCGTTCCCCACCGTTTCGAAATCGCGGCGTCCGATGAATCGCCGCTTGTTTTGCCCGCGTTCACACGACCGCTTCGTCGGGGCGCGGCGTCTCCGTTTTGCCCGCCCGTCCGCTCGGCTTTCGGCTGGCGGTCGGCCGATCGGAAGGGCGGCGGCAGATGGGCGGTTTGAGAACGCGGACGGGCGGGTACCTCGGCGTTTACGCTTTTTGCGGCCACTTTCCCATCCATCCGCTGGGCGTCTTCCCTCCTCCGATTTGTTTCGTGCAGTCCTTAGCTTCGTTTGAAACGCGCCGTGTCGACCCAAATCGTTTGCTTCCGCTCATCTCTCCGCTTGCAGCCCACTGCCGATTTCCACTTCGATCGACACCGGTGAACACGAGATGCGTGGGACCAAGCACGGCACCTCGGTGGGCGGCACGAAACCGAACAAGCGCGTTCGCGAGCGCAAAACACGCGTGACCTCCAAAAAGAGGCTCGTCGACGAAGTGAGTACACTTCTTGCGAGCTAGTCGGTTGTTGCTGCTTGCAGAACGCCGCCCTGCGCGAGTCCGAGAAGCAGCAGAAAGCGGCGGCCGATGCGGCCCTCAACGAGGTTGGTCTCTCGCTTGCTCTCTTCCATTCCTCGATGGTGCGTTTTTCAGCTTGAGGAGCTGAAGGCGGCGTTCTTCCGCGAGGAAACCCGCTCTTCGTTGCTCCAACGCCAAGTCGACAAACACCAGAAGAGCGCCCGCGAGTCGAAAGAAGAAGCGGACAAGCTGGTGCTGAAGGTGGGCGCCCTTCGTCAAGAGGTAAATTTCCAGCGCTTTCTTTCTTACGCTCGTTTCTTTCCGTTTAGAACAAATGGCTGGGACTGGAGAAGGAGAAGTTGGCCGCGAAGGTCTCCAAGCTGACGGTCGCCCTCGAGAAGCAGGAAGCGGCCGGTGATGCGCAGAAGAAACTCGAAGACGAGCGTTCTTCTCTCGAAGCGGAGGTTCGCGGTGTCCGCTCCGTCAATCCAAGCTTTTCTGTCTTGCAGGTCAAGCAGCTGAAGGCGTCGCTCTCCGACGAGCGGGCTCGCTCCTCTTCGCTCCATCAACAAGTCAGCGAGCAGAAGAAGACGGCCATCGAGGCGGTCGAAATCGCGGTCGAAATGAAGGCCAAGCTGGCCGCCGTTCAGAAGGAGGTGAGTGCACAATCCCTTCAATTTCGTCTATTTTTTTCTCTCGTTTCAGAACGCGTCGCTGAAACACGAGAAGGAGGAGGCGGGCGCGAAGATCTCCGAGCTGACGGTCGCCTCCGAGCAGCAGAAGGCGAACGTGGAGAAAGAGGTGGGCGGGAGGTACTGCTTCTTCAATCATCTTTGAGTTTCAGCCGCAGCAGAAAGGCGGACAGCCAGCGGAGAAATCGGCGCTGCTGGACGACCGCGCCACTTTGTGGGCGATGCGTGAGGCCGCCTTCCTCACGGACTTTCGGCTCCTGGTCGACGGCGCGGAGATTCCCGTGAGTCCGCAACGAACAAGCAATCACTCCTCCGGATTGCAGGTGCACCGCAACGTCCTCGCGTTGAAGTCGGCGTTTTTCGAGTCGCTCTTCCGCTTGGAGCCCACCCGCCCGGAGTACGCGGTCGAGGGCATCGAGCGGAAGGTCGTGGAGCGAGTGCTGGAGTTCTGCTACAAGGGAGAAGTCCGCGAGATGAGCGGGGACACCCACGACCTGTACGCCGCCGGCCGCCGCTTCCAGGTGGTCTCGCTGTTGGTGCGTTCCACTGTCCACTCATCCTTCCTTCAATCCTTTCGTTCAGGCCGAGTGCACGCGCGCGTTGAAGACGGGAATCTCCAGCGAGAACACGGCCGACCTCCTCGTCCTCGCCGCCCGCCACGACGACCACGAGCTGGCCGCCTTCGCCGTGGACTTCGCCGAGGCCAACAGCGACAAATTCCGTCTGTTGGTCGCCGACTGCGTCCACTCGCTTGTCCGCAATCAACTGGATGTCTACGAGAAGATCGTCCAGCTGCTGAAGTGCGGTTCGGTGGGCGTCTCCGAACCTCCGCAAGTGCCTCAATTGGAGGGCGATGACGCGGACGATCGCTCGGACTGCGGCTCGTCCGGCGGATGGGAGCGCGTGGACGCCGAATGAAGCCGCTCGACCTTCCGTTCATCCTTCTTTTGTTCTCTCAATCGTAACGCTTCTCATTTGTGTGTTCTCACTTGTATTCTAACGTTCTTTTCGCTCACTTTCGGCCACTTGTTCAGTTCAGGAAATAAACGAGAACAACCACGAGTTTCTGGGCGTTATAGGGGCCAGACGAAAAGCCCGCCGGTCTGCTTGTTGATCCACGCGTTGCCGGGTGTTGTCAACGAAAGATTTCTCGAGATTTGCCTTCGAAGGGATTGCGGGCAGAGCAGGAAGAACCAACGCGAATGTGCGAGAGCCGAATGGAAGCGCATGCTGACTCATTGCGACTCGCGCGCGCTGTTTCGCTCGTTCAAATCGGCCGTTGCGGAAAGACGCGGCGTCCCCGCCGTCCGTCCTCCGTTTCGCGCGCGTTTTTCGGCTTGCGATCGGGCGCTTGGAGGGACGAACGCGAGGGGGCCGCGCGGAGTACCCGAGAGTGTTTACCGCCTTTTGCGATTTTCCACCTCGGTTCGGCGTCTTCTGCCGGCAGTTCGATCGCCCGTTTGCTCCCACTTGGTCGTTTTAAGCCCTCCGCATCGACGGACTGTTTGCTAGCCTTTTATCCGTGCATTTCGATTTGTTCTCTTCATTCTAAGCTTTTAGTGTACGCGAGATGGCCTCGTGCAAGCACTCCGCTGTTCTTTCGTCCGTCCACCGCGTCCTCTTCAAGCAGAGAGGCGCGCAAAGTGTGGAGTTCCCGCTTTCCTTTCGTCCGTCGACCAAATGCCGCTTCGAGATCTCGAAGAAGGACGCCTCTTCGACCTCCACTAATGTGCGGATGGTTGTCGAGGGCCGCGTGGAGGACTTGAAGGGCTCGATTTGGATCGTGAACGGCAATGGGCGGACGACCAAAGCGGGTGGGTTTGCCGACATTAAAAACATCTTCATCGTTTGAATGCAGCTCGAGAGTTCGAGGTGGTGCTCAACAAAAGCTACACGATTGCCGACCCGCTCGAAGGCGACCGCATTTGCTGCAAGATTTGGGTCGACAAGTGCCTCTCGTGCAAAGGAGAGCTGGAATCTGTGGCACTTGCAGAGCAACGAGCAGTCCATCAAGCAGAGGTTCGTTCGCCGGTCCCTTCCCGTTTCTCTTGCTTTCCGTTTCAGCTGAAGCAATTGGAGAGCCGCTTGGCCGAACAGCAATCGCAGTCGAAGCAAAGCGAGAACGCGCTCCAGTCCCGCATTCACCAGCTGGAAGAAGAAGCGGCGAACAACGAGCGGAAGTTGGCGGCGGCTGTCGAAGCGGTGAGTCGTTTGACGTTCGCGCAATTTTAATTCGCGGCTCAGAACGGAGCGCTCACGTCGAAGAACCTCGAGCAGGACGCCCGACTCTCCGCTGCGGCGTTGAAGTGCGACAAGTACGAGAAGGCGGCGGAGACGCACAAGCAGCACGTCGCTCAACTCACTCATGAAGTTTGCCGGGCTTAATTTATTGCCATGCTCCTGTACTTTCCAGATCGAAGAGTTGAAGTCGAGGCTGCACGAACAGGAGAGCCGCTCGTCTGCGTTGATCACCGATCTTCGCGCTCAAATCGAGCAGCAAAAGACGAAAACGGTGGAGCTGAGAGCGAATGTGGTTCGGTGGAAGCGGAAAGAAGCGACCGCAAAGAAACGAGTGAGTCGTCTCATCTTTTGATTCGAAGGCTCGTTCCAGTGCAAGCGGTTGGAGCAGGAGAACGCGGCGCTCTCGACTGCCAAGCGGGAACCGAACGAAACTGATCTACCGACGATCGATCGGCAGCTGGCGGTCGTTCCCGCCTCTTTCTGGTCGATGTGGACGAGCGGCTTTTTGTGCGACTTTCGCTTCCTGGTCGAAGGCCAAGAGATTCGGGTGAGTTGCCGTTGAATTCGGGCATTCATTCCATTACTCGTGTGCAGGCGCACAAGAACGTTCTCGTCTTGAAGTCGGACGTCTTTGCCGCTGAGTTCCGCGTGGATCCGCAGAAGAGCGAGCAGTCGGTGGAGGGCATTCGGGCGGACACGCTGAAGCGAATGCTCGAGTTTGTTTACTGCGTTCAACTCGACGGACCCGAGGCGGATGCTCGCGAGTTGTATGCGGCGGCTCGTCGCTTCGGAATCTCCGATTTGATCGTGAGTTCCCTCCATCCACTTCTTCCCTTCAATCCTCTTGTTTTAGGCCGAGTGTACTCGAGTGTTGAAGGCGGGAATTACTCGAGAGAACGCCGCTGATCTCCTCGTCCTGGCCGCTCGCGCCGAAGACATCGAATTGAGCGCGTTTGTGCTCCAGTTTGCGGAGGCAAACGGCGAGAAAACGCTCCTTTTCCTGACCAAACCGATCCAGGATCTCGTGCCGGATGACTGCGGAACGTACAAGAAGATTGTCCAATTGATGCAGTGAATGCTTTCACTTTGTTTGCTCAATAATTGACCGTTGTTGTTATTGATTACTCTGATGGAATAAATGCTCGAAAAACGATCCAGTTGTTTCACACAGAACGAAACATCAGACGACCGTTAGATGATCGGAAAACGAACGAAAGCGCGTCGTGCGAACACATCAGCGCCTACCGATCGCCGCGGTCAAATGAGCCCTTCGCTCACGCACCGCGGAAGGGTGAGCAACGAGAAACGAGAGAGCCCAACCCGCAGATGACGCGCCAAACCGCGACCCGGGCGCCGCACAACGCGGGGGTCATCGCGCGCGCGGGCGCGTTAGTCAGCCAGCACCCGAGCGGTCGGTCGGTCGGCAGCGGCAAGAGCAAGGCGCTCGGGCAGCCATTCGTTCGATCGATTATTAGCGGTGCTTTCGGCCACTCATTCGCGCTATAAGTTCGTCCAAATTCCTTTAAATTATTTTGAACTTCTTCATCGCATTCCCCCTCGTTTCTTCCCCCGTTCTTCCCCGCAAAATGGAATGCTGTCCGCATTTTGCCGTGATTTCGTCCCCCTACAAATGTAAGAGAGGGTTCATCGTTTGTCTGCCTGCTCTCTGCACTCCCTCTCTTTGGTCTCCTTTGGGCCCCGCCCGCCTGCCTGCGTGTTAGTATATAAAGAGAGACAAGAACGAATAAATCAAGCTTTTGCCCCCAGTCGCGTCGTGAGCAGTGGGGACCGAGCGGGGAGCGGGCGAGGGGACTGACCGGCGGGCGAAGAGGAGAAAAGCGAGGCCTTCCTGGTTGGAATGAGGAAATCAACCTGGAATGATGGCTGGAAGAATGGGCAACCCCAGTCGATCATTTAACTGGTAGCAGCGAGTGAGACCCCACTCGATCCGGGCAGCTTAAAAGGGTCCAACTGCCCCTGTCCTCATTTGTTTGTGCCCCACACTCCCACGGGAGGACTCGTGCGTGATCGTGTCTTGTCGGCGCGCTTCGAGTACGCAAAGCGGTTTGTTCGTGATTCCTTTTGTTCACTTGCAAGCCGTGCGCGCACAGATCCCGTGGGAGGTGACGCTCTTTTCTCCGCAAGACGCCGAATCGCTCTCTGCTCACCATCTGCTTTCAGCGATGACTGACGGGCGAATTCTTCCTTTCTTTGGTTGCCAGTTTTTTTTGAGTAATCATCACCCCGCAAGCTTCTCGTATCAGAACCGAATTTTCAATTGCACCGAACAAGCGTACTTCTTCTACAAGGCAGAAGCCGCACAAGAGCATGATGTCCAGCAAGAGATCATGACGATGACCGATCCGAAAGTGATGAAAGGAAAGGGCAAGCTCATTCCGAACACTTCCGAATGGTCGAAGAAACAATTGCAAGTGATGTACGAAATTTGCCGAGCAAAATTCGAGCAGAATTCGCACCTCCGTCGTCAGCTTCTGAACACGCACCGAAGCCGCCTGGTTGAAGCGAATCCGCACGACCGCTTCTGGGGCGTCGGTCTCTCGAGAACCGACCCGCGCGTCCACCAGCCGAAGAAGTGGCGAGGGCGCAATCACTTGGGCCGCATTCTCCAACGGATTCGCAAGGAGTTGTGCCAAGAAGCGAACGCTCTGCAGCGCCTCGATCGGCTCGCAATGGACGAGGAGGATCCGCCGACCGACTCGGCCGCTGACCCGCCGCACCCGCAACTGCAACCTCCGCTCCAGCAACCGCAACTCCCGCACGCTCCGGCCGCCCCACCCGCAACGCTTCAAGTGCCCGCCGACATGCTCTACCAAATGCAACAGCAGCTCCAACGGATGGAACAGCAGCTCCAGCTCCAGCAAGCAGTCCAGCTCCAGCACGCGACCCAGCAGCAGCCGTCCGCACAGCCGCCCGTCCAAGTGCCCCAACAACCACCCGCTCCGACGACCCCAAGCGTCACGTTCGGCGACTTTCTGCGAGCCCAACCAGCCGACTACAATCCGTACAGCATGACCAAAGTTTCGAATCCGCAGTGTGCCCCGTTGTCCCTTCATATCTTGGATCACTTCGGCTCCCGCTGCCTCCCTCGCTACTTGACGCTCAAATATGAATCGATCACTCACTCCATGACGCCCACTCTCTATTTCGTTCAATACTCCACAGGTCCCAGTGCTGTCGCTGTTCGTGCTGATCCCCAAGCCTCTGCCCCCACGTTCATTCAGCTCGGCTCTCGCTCATCTCCTTGCATCTCCTTCTTTCCAATCGGCTCTCTGTGGGAGGTGCAAGAGTTCGTTTCCGTTCAGAACGCAAGCCCCAATCCCCGCACTTTGCAAGAGAACCTGGACAAAACGTCCGGATTGCCGCAAGCGCAGGCTTTGGCCCTGCAGTTCAAGCTGCATTCGTTGCCGACGTTAATTTGGCAAAATGCTTTGACGTCCGATGTGAGCGCTCGCCAGATTGGCCCCTCGAAGTGCATGTTGTTGACCGGAAAAGTCGTCTCGCACGACATGCCTTTCAACTTCTCTCACGACCAACTGAATCTGTTCGGCTCTCTTCCGCCGCAAGAACGCTTTCCGTCGATGATTCTGATCACCGTCCTGCCCGAACACTACTCGATCCGAAACAAGCCCGGCCAGCCCGTCCTTCCCCTTCCCAGCGCCTACTCGCAAGACTCATCTCCCTCGCTCAACCGCATTTCGCGCGGCTCTTATTTGAATGCCCTCGTCTATACGCTGAACGAAGCGGTCAACTTCCCCCGTCCCGGATCTTTGCGAGATCAAATCGTTTACTCCAGCCAGTAATCGCTGCAATCGAATGTTCTTTCTGTATTCGCCTGATCATGTGCAATCGAGGGCGATTGGTCCTACAATAGGGGAAGGTGTAAGAGAGGGTTCATCGTTTGTCTGCCTGCTCTCTGCACTCCCTCTCTTTGGTCTCCTTTGGGCCCCGCCCGCCTGCCTGCGTGTTAGTATATAAAGAGAGACAAGAACGAATAAATCAAGCTTTTGCCCCCAGTCGCGTCGTGAGCAGTGGGGACCGAGCGGGGAGCGGGCGAGGGGACTGACCGGCGGGCGAAGAGGAGAAAAGCGAGGCCTTCCTGGTTGGAATGAGGAAATCAACCTGGAATGATGGCTGGAAGAATGGGCAACCCCAGTCGATCATTTAACTCAAAGAGAAAATCACGGAGGAGCCGCTCTGCTTCCGCTCGACCACGAAGTGCCGTCTCGAGGTGCGCGCCAAGAGTCAGTGGGCGTTGGACGTGAAGGTCACGCTGGACGGCGATGCGACGGACTTGAAGGCGTGCGTTTGGACCGAAGACGCCAACGGAGAGAATTTCGACAAAGGTTCGTCCATTTATGGTTCTTTTTTGTTGTTGTACACGGAATAGCGGGAGTTTAGTGGGTGGGATCGGGTTTAACTCCGTTACACGAATGGAACAGAAGTGGGTCGAGTCGATAGCCGGTCAACACAAAGTTTCAAACGATTTGCAAACAGAAAAACTTATGCGTCAACTCCATTCTTTCTATTCGCATCAAATCGAGAGATTGTTTCTATTTGTTGCTTGTAGTGAAAGAAGTTCTGTGGGGCGTCTCGTACGCCTTCTACAAGTACCCGCCGCCGAGCCGCGTCTGCTGCAAGATTTGGACCGAAAACTGCGCCATTTGCGAGTGGCAGCAGCGCGCCGCTGAAACCGAAAAGGCGGCAGCAAGCCGGTCGAAAGAAGTGCTCCAGCACGGCGGACAATCCACTTCGCAAGGCGATCCTGAGGTTCGTTCTCTCCATTCAACGAATTCTATTGATTGCGTGTTTCAGATCCAACGGCTGGAGAACGCGCTCGCCGAACAGCGCGCCCGTGCGGACGGCGTCGAGCAGGAACTCCGGTCGCTGATTCAAGCGCTGAACGGCGAGGCCGAGAAAGAGAAGCAACGTTCCGAGGCTCTCGCAAAACAAGTGAGTCCATCCATCGAATTCTCTTGCTGATTTGTTCGTTCAGAACCGAGCGTTGACGGCGAACAACACCGCCCTGGGAATCGTCTGCAAGAAGCAACAGGCGACGCTCCAGCAAGCGGCCGAAGTGCACGAGGAGGTCCTCGAGCAGCAGCTCTTCCTCATCGATCGAGTACGCCTTCCTTCCATCCATTTCTTACATTCTTTCGTCTTAGATCGAAGCCTTGAAGTCGGAGATCGAGGGAAAAGAAGGGCGCTTCTCACTGCAACGAGAAATCGAAGTCGACCTAGAGGAACGGAAGAAGAAGGCGGACGAGTTGGCCGGCGAACTGGCCGCCGGGATGAGGAAGTTGGCGGCGGTGAAGCAGGCCGTGAGTTCAACAACGATGTTTCTTTCTTGTAAATGCGATTGCAGCCGGACGATGCGGCGACGTCCACCGTCCGCAATTCGTCTCAAGGAAGCGAGGTGCAGATGGAAGTGGACGAAGAGGAAGAAGCAGGCGAGTGGCCACTGCCCACCGATCGCGCGCCGCTATGGGCGATGCAGCTGACTGGCGAGCTCACAGACTTTCGGCTAGTCGTCGACGACAAGGAGATCAAGGTGGGTAAGGCGAAGAGTTCAGCTTGAATTGTCGGGTTGCCGGATGGTCGGGAATGAGGAAGAAGGTCAAATCGAGATCGCAGTTGTTGCTCCAACTTCTTCAAACACTTTCCGACTGCCTGGGGAGAACGGGCGGTATTTTACGAAGAGTTGGCCGCTCTTGTGTTCTCGAGCAGTCGGATGCTTTCTTGCTCCCAACATGAGTCGTTTGCAAACAGACCACAAACTCATCGTCTCCTTGCTGCAGGTTCATAAACTCGTCCTCGCCCTGAAATCCGCCTTCTTCGCCGCCGAATTTCGCTTTGATCCCACCAACACGCACTACTCGATTGCTGGGACGAGTGCGGGAGTCGTAAGTCGAATGGTGGAGTTCGTGTACCGCGGCCGCCTCGACGGACTCGAACGAGATGCGCGGGAGCTGCTCGACGTCGGCCGCAAGTTCGGAATTTCCGAATTGATCGTGAGTTCCTCCCCTTGGACTTCTCTTTCATCCTCCTGCTTCAGGCCGCGTGCACGAAGGTGTTGGGAGCGGAAGCGGGAGACTCGAAGGACGAAGAGAAGAGCGGAGTATCAGACCAGCCGTCTTCCACTTCGCCCACAACTGCGGGCTTCTCGCTGGATTCGCTCGACAACCTGCCGCCCCCGCTCCCGCCGACCGAAGCGAAGGAGTGGCACTCGCTGGTCATGGACGATCTCCGCAACGAGCTCATTGCCAAACTCCTCAAATCGTTCTTCCCGTCGCCCTCTCCCGCCGGAGCGAACGACCAGCGAGTGCGGGACCTCACCGCCTACGCGCGAAAAGTCGAGGGCGACTTCTTCTCGCTGGCGGCCAGCAAGGAGCAGTACGACCACTGGATGGACGAAAAGATCCGCAAGATCGAAAGGGAGCTCGCGGAGAAGCGGCGATTGAAGGAGCGAATGCAACGCGCAAGTGATCAGCCGTCCACTTCGTCCTCCTCCTAGCCCTTTAACGTCTCTTTGACGGGTGATCGTCTGCTTCTTCCATTTCCCATGGCTCTTGTCAATAAAGTGAGGTGCATTCGTTGTGTTCAATCGGAGCAAGCGGAAGAACCAAGAAGGGAGGTTGCGAGGTGGAACGGCCGGCAATTGGGAGCAGCAGCAAACGAATCGTTCGCTGCTACAGACGCCAACG
Organism: Aphelenchoides fujianensis; assembly: GCA_024699865.1. Lineage (NCBI taxonomy): Eukaryota > Metazoa > Nematoda > Chromadorea > Rhabditida > Aphelenchoididae > Aphelenchoides > Aphelenchoides fujianensis. Next base: position 36,597 of record JAMPIO010000094.1, on the reverse strand, counting down.
GCGTGCAAATTCGGCGGCTCGAACGAAAGCCGCGTAAACAACCGCTTTCCGCTCGCAATCCGCGACCAAAACGCGGCGGAAAGCGGGGCGCCATTCACTCGTTTCGTCCAGTCCGCCCGCCAATCGGTCGTCTCCTTCCGTTCGCTCCGCTCGTCCCGCTGCTCTCCGCCCGCCCGCCCGCTCGAGGATGAAGTCGACGGCCGTCGCCCTGCTCCTCACCGCCCTCCTGGTCGTCCCGTGCGGCGCCGACGACCCGCCCGCCGGCTTCGAGGTCGTGGGCAGCGACGTGTGAGTCCCCTCCCGTCCTCCTTCTATCCACTCACCTCCCCCTTCTCTCGTTGCAGCGTGTACACGGGGACGTCGCCGAATGCCGAGGCCGAGCTCGTGTTCGAGGGCGCCTCTTTCGAGTCCAAGTGGAATCATCCGTCGGACGCGACGTTGCCGTCGGCTGGGTGAGCGTTTGCTTTTCCTTCCAGCAACCGTGTTGTTTAGGATCACGTTCAAAGCGGGAAGCTGCTCGATCGCCGGCGAGATCAATCCGAGTAGCAACACGCCTAACATCAAAATCGGCAAGCTTTTTTCTTTTTTCCTTTTCTTATTGTCTTGAATGCAGGCAGAATTTCGTACAACTTTCCCGCCGTGATCAAGACTGCCGAAAACGCGGTCACGATCACTGGGGACGGGGACAAAAAACCGGACAAGATTGCTGACAAGTGCGAGCCGTTCACCAAAGACGGGGACCAGAACATCGTTAAGGTCTCCATCACGCTGGTGAAGGAACTCCCCAAACTGACGGCCACTTTCGTGAGTCCCCTCTTCGTCCTCTCCCCTTTAATCCTCTTCTGGTTGCAGACGGGCGCCTCGTTCAAGTCGGAGGCCGGGGCGGCGGGGGCGTTCGCCTCGTGGATGGTCGCTCTGATCGTCGTGTAGGTCCACTCGCCTTCTTACCCTCACTCCCTTCGTTGCAGCGGCGCGGTCGCCCTGCTCCTCCTGTCGGTCGGCGTTCCGGCCGGCATCGTCGCGTGCGTGTGCCGCCGCAAGCGGAAGGCCGCGCGCGAGGCGGCCGCCGCTCAAGCGCAGGCCGAAGCGGCGGCGGCGGCGAAGTCGACGAAGCCGGCCAGCTCGAAGCTGCAGGACGGGAAGACCAAGAGCGAGAAGAAGACCACCGAGAGCGGCAAGCCGGCGGGCAAGCCGGCCGACGAGAAGATCACCGCCGCCACGAAGGCCAAGGGCGCCGTCACCGCCGCCGTCGTCCGCAAGGAGGACGCGAAGCCCGCCGCGGCCGTCGGCAAGGAGGCGCCGAAGAAGGAGGCCGCAAAGGGCGCCGCCAAGCCCGCTGCCAAGCCGGAGCCGCCGAAGCCCGTCTATCATGAGGATGTGGGTTCCCTGCCGATCCAACCGCTTCAATCCTCTCGTTCCAGACCCCGGAGGAGAAACGCGCGTACGCGCAAAAACTCGTCGCGCCCTACCTGCCCGTCTTCGAAGATATGGCGCGCACGAAGGAGCGCGAGAAGCGCGAAGCCGCCGCGCTCGCCGCCAAAGAGGCCGCGGAGGAGGCGGCCGCGGAGGCGGCCGCCGCGAAAGAAGCCGCCGCCAAGAAGGAGGCCGCCAAACGTGCCGCCGCTCAGCCCAAGCTCGACCGCACGCAGGAGCCCACGCTGAAGACGGACCAAACGCAGGAGTGAGCGAGTGGAATCGACGGGGATCGTGTGTCTTTCTTTTGCCGTGTGTGCGCGTCCGTTTCTTCCGTGTGTCTAGGTGTCCCGTTCGTTAGAAGTGTGAATAAACTTAGGTGAAAGTCCGTGGTTGCAAGGGAAATAAAAAGAAAAATCCAAGCGGAAGCTCCACGCGGTGGGGGACGATTGAACACTCCGTTGAAACTCGTTTACATCACGTGAATGAACGAAACTCCACCGAACGCTCGGCCGACGGCCCTTTTACCTGCATGGACGGCAGGCGGGATTGAGGCAGGCGGCGGCCTCAAAGCGCGCAAAGGATCGACTTTTTTACTCGTCAGTGGCATTCGGGTGTTGTGCGAATCGACAGCAAGCCAGTGCCAAGAGGGATCGAACAAGAACGTGCACTTGCTGGCAAACGATCGTTAACTCCGTTATTTTCTTTGAAGAAAATGGCAAAACTGACGTCTTCTCATTGATGTTCGTTTTCGACTGCCGCTCAGCAAGTAAGTAGTTCAAAAATGTGCGACAAGCTCGAACATCGCCGCAAGTTCAACCGCCATAGACCTTTGGGGTACGTGAGGAATTTGTAGTTAAGTGATTAGCAGTTTGGCATGAACCTAAAAGACGTTCATGTCCGTTGGAATGTACTTACAGCTCCGGTTTGCCGGCCCGCCGGTTGGTAGGGGATAAATAAAGCCACTCGAATTAAAACGGATGTTTATTGCTCCAGCTTGTCCCAACAGCTTCCACAGCGGGGGCGAACGGGCGGCTTTTATCCGTTCGCCTGGCGACTTGGTCTACCGCGAAAAGTTGCCGCTTTTCTCCTTGCTCACACCACCGTTTTCCGACGGCATCGTGCTTCAAATTTTATGGCCACCATTCCAGCCGCATTCATTCAACCCGCTGCCCGAACACGATGCTTTTGGCGCGCCTGGCAACTCGATTTAATCGCTGGCCACCAGCCGGCCGCGTTCTCCGTCGTTTGTTTGATCGTGGCTTCAGCAAACGGCAGGCGGCAAACCGCCGTTCCTCCAGGCAGCGATCTTGATTAGGATTGACGAAAGAACTTCAAAACGGCTGCAGCGTCTTTTTCTCCATCAATGAAACGACGGCGATCGGCGCGTTGTACCACTCAATGACCACCGCTTTTATTCACACGGATTATTGTCAGTGTTGGAGGTCGGCGTGCAGCTTTGCCGACGAGCTGGAAGCTCGCAATGAATTCTTTTGATGTGCATCTCCCCAACACTCCTTTCCAGTTAAGCAGCCGCGATTTCGTGCTCAGTAAGCGTTGGTCCATTTCTTTTTCTTGGATTGCCATTGATTCGCGCGCGCCCCTGCTGCCTGCTTCTCCACTCGTCCAGCTTGACTGACGTTCGCCCGTTCGAACGAACGCTTGAATTTCTTGTTTGTCGTTTCCGGCAACCACCAATCTTGCCCGCGTTTATTCGCACGATGTACAGAATACAGGCACAAAAACAAAGTACTTTTAAGACGGCCACAATTTTCTCATTCTGGAGTTGGGCCCGTCTGCGGCGTTCCACTCGTCCCCGTCGCGACTTCCTTCTTGGGCGCGTCCTTGCCGACGACCGCGGCGGGCTTCGCGTCGTCCTTGCGGACGACGGCGGCGGTGGCGGCGCCTTGCGCCTTCGTGGCGGCGGTGATCTTCTCGTCGGCCGGCTTGCCCGCCGGCTGGCCGCTCTCGGTGGTCTTCTTCTCGCTCTTGGTCTTCCCGTCCTGCAGCTTCGAGCTGAGCGGCTTGGCGTGGCTGGACTTCGCCGCCGCCGCCGCCTCGGCCTGCGCTTGGGCGGCGGCCGCCTCGCGCGCGGCCTTCCGCTTGCGGCGGCACACGCACGCGACGATGCCGGCCGGAACGCCGACCGACAGGAGGAGCAGGGCGACCGCGCCGCTGCAACGAAGGGAGTGAGGGTAAGAAGACGGGAGGACGTACACGACGATCAGGGCGATGAGCCACGAGGCGAACGCGCCCGCCGCCTCGTTCTTCGACTTGAACGACGCGCCTTTCTGCAACGACCGGCGGTTGGCGGGGAGAAAGGAGCGGGAACTCACGAAAGTGGACTTGAAGCCCGGCGCTTCTTTTTCGAGCGTGATGGAGACCTTGACGACGTTCTGGTCCCCGTCTTTGGTGAACGGCTGGCAGGTGATGTTGTTGGGAGCGCTGGCGCTGTTCGGACCACCAGAGACCGTGAGCTTCCCGTCGCTTCCCGCGATTGCCAGCGGAAAGTTGTAACTTTTACTTTCCTCTGAAAACCGCCGTTCGTAAGACGCTGTAAGAAGGAAGCACCTACCCGTCTTGATAGACGCGTCGTCAGAAGCGACAGTCACCCGGCCTCCGACCGAACAGCTTCCCGCTTTGATCGTGATCCTAAACGACACAATTTACAGCCAAAAAGAATTGACTCACTTGAATGGCTGAATCCCATTCACTTTCTCATGGTTCCAAGTGGACTCGAAAGAGGGGCCCTCAAACACGAGCTCGGCCTCGGCATTCGGCGACGTTCCTGTGTACACGCTGCAAACGAGCAGGAGATGAAGGGAAGAAGAAGCAAGACTCACATGTCGCTGCCCACGACCTCGAAACCAGCGGGCGGGTCGTCGGCGCCGGTCGGGACGAGCAGGAGGGCGGCGAGGATCAGGGCGACGTTCGTCGACTTCATCCTCGAACGAGCGGGCGGGCGGAGAGCAGCGGGACGAGCGGAGCGAACGGAAGGAGACGACCGATTGGCGGGCGGACTGGACGAAACGAGTGAATGGCGCCCCGCTTTCCGCCGCCTTTTGCTCGCGAGTTTCGAGTGGAAAGAGCGGCCGGTCGGTCTGCTTACCCGCTGTTCCTTCAATTCACGAGAATTTGCAACGGAAGCGAGTGGCGCAAGTCCGCGTGCATTTCCCTGCTTGCCGGCCGCGGCCGTTCGGTCGGCGTCGTCGAGCAGCAAAAGCGATCGTCCACTTCGAATCTGTTCGCCAGCACTCTACTTGTTTACCCGACTAGCCTCTCGTCATTCAGCCCATCCTAATTTCCTCGAAAATGCAAGAAAGCTGTGAGCAGAACGATCAAGCAACAAAAAAAAACAAGCGGGACGCCCTCATCGAGTATCTTCCACCAATTCCTTTAAAAATCATTTATTAACGAAAAAGTGAGAGATACACACGATTATGCACAATAGAACAAACAACTCCTTATCCCTGCCGCTTGTACTGCCCGACCCCAACGGTTTGGTGCTCGTAGTCGAATGCCCAACACAGGACGTTCCAAACGGCGCCGTTGTTCAGCACCCACGGCTCCGCCGCAAACGAGCGGCCGTTTTGGAACGGCGGTTCGGTCCACACGTCGCAAAACGTTCGGTTGTGCGCGTCCGTGCGGCACTTGTCGTCGGTGTGCTCCGTTCGCACGGTGAACGCGTACGCTTGATCGCCCACGTGCAACTCGACCGGCCGCCGGAAGACGTCCGTCCGCACGCACAAGTCGCCGCGATAGAAGTGGCAGTCGTCCAGCACGACGCCCGCTTCGACGAGCCCCCGCCGAACCGCGTGCGGAATCACGAGATCGGGATTGAGGCCGTCGAACGTGGCCTAAAGATTGGCGATGATCAGCGAAAGGTGGGTTAGTCAGTGGGTAGTTCCGGAACAACAGTTTGACAGGGAATTTGATCAAAAAACTGAAATCGGTGGACAAAAAGCCCTGCACTGCAAACATGCCAGCCCCTGCGAATAGACGGAGGCCAATGCTATCAAAAACCGGACAAAATAGGAAAGGATTAGAAGAAACCACCACTCCAATGTACCACTTTTTACCCACTCTTCTTTCTCTTCATTCTCCCGAGGACTCACCCTCTGATTCTTGAATTCCACGCCGTAGAGGACGATCCGCTCGAACTCCACCGTCCAGCCCTGTTCGCCGGTCGCCACGGGCAGGAAGCTCCAATTCCCGCAGTCCGCCGTGTTCAGGGCGCCCACGAGCGCGTAGCCGCCTCGACTGAACGAAAGAATTGGAGCGTCGATCCTCTCGGCGCGAAAAAGTTGCTCCACGAAGTTCACGCTGCCCGACTGGTCGCGGAAGCCCAACCCCAGCAGCCCCCACTCGCCGTAGAACGCGCTGCAAAACGGGGATTAAACGACGAAAGTACGCTGTAAACTGTAGAAGGTTCTTCTTCTCGCTGGCATCAAAGCTGCCGTTCTGATTGACGAGCGACGAGCGGTTTTTAATTCGTTAGTCGCTCGAATGGGACACTCGCAGGTTTTGGTGTCGTTTTGTAAGAAAAACAGAACTTGCAGCAAAGAAACTCTCAATTTTCATTGTTTTTTCCACTTGCCCCGAGTGCTATCGAAAATGCAACACGTTCCAGTAAAAGACCCACGAGTGGTGAAAAGAAACACCCGTCAACAAACTCAATTCAGCAGAACGAACCTCGACTGCATGTACGTGCCCTCGACGAACTCCAACTCGAACGAGTCGTCGCGGAACTTTGGGTCCGCCTTCTCGAACCGCACGCGATCCTGCGCGAACCAGCCGAAGAATTGATTGCGACAGCATTGAAGCGACTCCGTCCACGTGCGGTTGTCCAATCGCGTGTACGTGCTGGAGTTGGAGGCGACGAACGGCACCGTGCACAACGCGTTCCACATTTGCCGAGTGATCGGGTAGCACAGATCGTTGCAGTACAATCGAGCGAGGGTTTCTGTAAGAAGAGATCCAGTGATCAATCGAATTCACAAGAGTTGCCAGTGGCAAGCAGTCATTGGCTGGATTAACTGATTGCAGAACAACTGAGTAACAGCTCCATGACTGTTGTTCATTCTTTGCTCCACTCGGCAAGTACCAAGCGGATGCAAACAAAGAAGCGCGCACAACAAATCACTAACGGTAACGAATCACTAACGAACGACAATCCTCCAAAAACCCAGTAAAATAAATGAAACGTACGATCGCCGCAATAATCGTAACAATCGTCGAGTCGCTGGCCACAGTGCTCGGAGCTCACGACCAGCGGCACCGTTGCGTAGTCGAACTCCACTGGAATATGCTGGGGAGGAGTGCCGATTTGCAGGAAGGTCGCAACTAGCGCAATGGTTAACGAATAGACAAAAAAGGAAGGAACGTACATCCAAAAACTTCAATTCGGTAAACCTTCTTTCCTTTGAGTTCCTTCCAGCCACCCACGACTAATAGGAGCAAAGAACAGCTTAGACTACAATAAAGGACGCTAGGAAACAGCAATTTCGTCATTTCATCGCCGTAAGGTGCGGTACAGTCGTTACGATGAAGCAGAAAGCATTGCGACCATCATTTCGGTAAATCAGAACAATAGCGAGTGGTTCCCGCTTGATTTCGCTCAATTTCATCAAAACGATTTCCAATTTGCGTCGTTTTCCATTTGAGCCGCACTCCCGCGTGAGACGCGTGCGTCGGCGAACTCGTCGCTTATCGCCCGTTGATTCCGTTTTGTCGCGTGTGTGATCCCCGTCGTACGCGTGCGACAAATCGGTTTAATTCGAACGATGCGTGGCGGAAGGCAGGAGGTTGCTCGTCATCGCCCGCTCGCCCACTTGCTCGTCCTCGCTGATGAAGGTCGACACAAAAGAATGAAAGTGCAGGTGATTCCGCAAATGTGCTCGATGCGTTGACATGACGTGGGATCGCTCCCTCTTGCCGCGACAGTTTTCATACAAACTACACACAAGTTCCTTGCATCCTTTTTGTTTCCAGCCATCACCTTTCGTTCGTCATAAGCGAAGAAAATGCCCGCCTTTCGCCGTTGGTCCTCCTCCTTTATGCCTCAGACATCCCAAGCAGCGATTCCTGCGTTCACTCAAGCCAATCTAGTCGCATCTCTTTGACGAGTTTATTACGCGAACTAACCGACCAAACACAACAAAAGAATTGGACGAACAACACAAACGAACGTGAACGGGGAAGAGTGATCGGATTTCAACCGAAACAGACGAACATCAACGGGAAACAACGAGAAATCAATGGAATTCGAGAGTCATCGCAGACGAACTGGAGAGAAACAATCAGAAGGCATCAGTGAACGAAAAGAAGCAATCGTGAGCACAACACAAAGAAAGCGGCGGGTCAATCGGAGGGCGTACGGATGGGAACAACGAGGCAAAAACGAAAGAATGAGGACCGAACAGAGAACAAACGAAGAAGAATCTCCTGTGAATTGAATCGATCGGACGAATCGGGGCGGGCGGGCGGCTCACCATTCGTCTTCGGTGCACGTGGCCGTCTCGTCGTCGTCGTCGTTCACGTTCTCCTTGTCCGAGTCGTTCAGTTCGCTCTCCTCTTCCTCCTCCTCTTCTTCGTCCTCCCATTGCTCGCTGGTCTCCTCCGTCGTCTCCTCCTTGCTGTCCTCCCACGTCGTCTCGTCATCTTCGGCCGGGGCCTCGCCTGAAGCTTCGACCGGAGCCGCGACTTTGGACGGGAGGGCGGCGAGAACGGAGGCCGTCGCTTGCGCCAGGATGTCCTCCAGACTGTCGACCGGCTGGATCGCGGGTTGAGCGGCGGGAGCGAGCGGAGTGGCGGGCGCCACGACTCCGGACGAGGCGGCGAGTTCAGCGGCGTGGGCGGCGAGAGCGGCGGCCACGAGCTCCGCCTTCCGCTGCTTGGTCATCCGCGGCTTCTTCGGCTTCGGCTGAGCGGCTGCGAGCGGGGGAGCCGCCTCCAATCCAACCGGGAGAGCAATCGAGGGCTCGAGCTTCGGCATCTTCGTGGCAGACGCTTCTCCGCCGACCGGCACGTCCGTCTTCTTCTTGTGCGGCGCCCGCGGCTTCTTGGCGGCGGGAGCGGCCGGTTGGGGAGCTCCGAGTGCTCCAACCGCTCCAGCGGCGTCGATCTTCGGCATCACGAGCATCTGCGGAGGCAGCGGAGCGGCCATCTGTTGGAGGACCGGCGGGTTGGTCGACGGAAGCACGTGCGGGACGGTCGGAGCTGAACGCTGGGCAAAGACCGGCGCTGAAGCGAGGAAGGAGTCCCCGACGGAGGCGACCGGCTGCTCGCTCTTCCGGGCGCGCGGCTTCTTTGGCTTCGCTTCCACGCTCTCGTCGCCGGCGGGCAGGCCGCACTGCTGCCGGAGAGCGCCGAGCACGCGCTCGTCGGCGATCTTCGTGTTGCCCGCCCGGAATTTCTGCAACAAACGGACGAGTTCAAGAGGAAAGGGACGAAACGCACCTTCCACCACGTCTTGGCGCCCTCCAGCCCCACGGCGTCCGGCCCGAAGATCGCGTGGATTTTGCGCACCGAATCGGCGGCCGAAAGTCCCGCCCGGAAGTCGTAGAGGAGGCACACGCGCGTGTTGTAGTCCGTCGCTTTCGGCACGGGCGTCGGCATCGAGGGATCGCTGGACTCCATTGCGCGAAAGGGAGAGTGAGCGAGTGGGAGGGCTGAAAGTGGACGAATTAGACGAGAAAAGAGTGGAAATTGGTGAGCATAAACGATGGAACGGAAGGAACAACTCGCTCGAACACACGAACGAGAAGAACGTGACCAAAAGCAATCGATTGCGAGCGACGGCGACGGCGATTGCCGAATTACGACCCGCAAACAAGAAAGAACGCGAGACGGCGTTCGATTTGGTCGGCGGAGCAGAAAGCGATGATTTTCGCTAGCGCCGGCCGTCTGGCGGCCGCGGCCGTATGCGAACCGCAGAGCGAGCGACCGCCGAACGGATGGGCGAGCGGCGACCGAACGAACGGAGCGGCGCGACATGCGGGCGGACGTGTGGGCGGGCGGCAAGACGGCGGCCGTGCGAATGGACGAGCGGGCGAGCAAACGAAGGAGCGGGTGGACGAACAAGACGGGCGGCGAAACAGCGGAGGGCAGAAAAGCGGCAGCGGGGTGAACACGGGAACGAAGTGAACGCCGCGAACGAGCAGTGCGGAAAGCCAACGGAAAATCATCGCCCATGTTGACCGCAAATGTTCCGAATCGTTTCATGGACACGCGCAACGGAAATTGCCGTCGAACTCGAACGAAACTGCACAAGATTTTTAACGCAATCACGATTTACCGCTCGCTCCTCTGTTGCCGCCGACCTCGGGCGAGCGGCGGGCCGACCGACCGAAAGGCCGGCCGGATGCACGAAGGGCGTGAGAGCGGACGAAACTCGGAGCGGACCGCCGAGCTGCCGGCCGACTGCTGCAAAGAAGACGACCAGAACTGGAGCGATTCGATCGGGCGGGTCGAAGAAGACGGTGGCCGCCAAGCGAAGAACTCGCCGGGATCAGTGGCGGGGCGGCCGGAGGTCGCGGAGATAAGACGTAAACAAGCGGTCGTCGAATAAATGAACTGTTGCATCCAAGCAGAGAAGCTGGACAGAATGGGCAGACAGCAGGGCGAATCAACTCGATCGGCAATCTCTCGCCAATTTCTCGTGAACGATAGCAAACGGTTCGTCTCGTTGGCTGCAGACAAATCCCAAGCATACCCGCGCTCGGCTTGCCGTTCGTTCGCAACAAGTGGAATTCGCGACGAAGCGTTCAAACAAGCCGGACCACCACTCGATCGTCCTTTTTTTGATTGCGCAAACGCGACACAAACGGCGAGTCGAAAGCGGCGGGCGACCACTCGCCATTCGGTTCTCCCACCCTCCCGCCGACCGCCCGCTCCTCTCGCTCATTCCTCCGCTTTCAGCTCACTTCCCGCTTGATCGGTCGTTCGCCTCGCCGAAATGCGGGCGCCGTCGTGGATTCTCGCCATTTTCCTCCTGTTCGTGTGCGAGCTTTCGGTGCTGGAGGCGGCGTTCCTCTACGATGCGAAGAACACGCGACTCGACCCGTGCGTGGTCGCGCGGTTCGAACGATTGTAAGTGCCTGTCTAAAGGCGCTTTAATCGACGGTCGGCTACAGCTACGCGCCCAAGTGCACGGACACGACCATCCCGGTGCAGTGGAACAATGAACTGGAAGTGTATGCGTCGGTTCAAGATGGCGGGAGGTCAGTCGGCGTCTTTCTTGCATTCACCGCTTTGTTGCAGCTTTGAGCTGACCTTCAACAACAACTGCACGCTGCACTGGCGGGCTGAGGCGGGCGGCAACGGCGACGGCCACATGACAGTCATCGGCAAAGGGTCTAACGGTGAGACCGTGCTCATTCAGTTGCTTCACATCGAATCCTTTGGGCTGCAGAAGACACGAGGATCTTCATGGGTTTTGCCACGCTCGCAATCGACAAGGAGGGTCATTTGATTTGGGACTCGCCAAGGATCGGGCGGGTCACAATGTGTGACGGCCAGGTGGTGCGAAACACCGCCGACTCGGGCATGTGGTGGACGACCGTTCGCCTCAACAAAATCTCGAACGTGAACGACATCCAAGTGTGGGTGAGTCCGATTAAACGCCTTTCATCCGCATGAGAAGAACCGGTTTTCAGGGCGACAGCCTTTACATGGGGGGTAGCTTCGGCGAGTACTTCCTGCAGCCACCCACCACCAGCAGTTCCACGAGCACGACGCCCACAGTAAGCCGCTATTCTGCGCTTCTTCCTTCATTCACTGCTTTCTCCAGACCACGACCAGCACTACGACGACGTCCACCGTAAGACATTCGTTTTTGATACACTCATTTTTGTCGTTCCTTCAGAGCACCTCCACTACAACGACGCCGGTGCCCACGCCCAGTTCGGTGAGCCGCTTTATTTCGCGCATCCTTGAATCGGCTTCTTTTAGTCGTCGACGAGCACGTTGGCGACCACAACGCCCGTTCCTCACGTGATCGTCACGGGCGCGTTCAAGTGTTTCGGACAAACCGGAAGTTGGGGCGTGAGTTCTTTCATTATCTGCCGTTTTCCCCCAACTTTCTTGCAGACGGTCGTTGTGTTCAATCGGCGGACGGACGCGAGCGGACGGCGTGTGCTGGAGTTCTGCGGCGCCGAAGAGATGCTCCCGAACGGAACGCTGACGATGGAAGCGGGCGGCGCCCAAAATGCAGGCGATTTCGTCTACTTGGTGTACGTACACGGAATGTGTGCTCTTGCTTACTCTATCTTTGCAGACAACACAAGTGCGACCGGGCGCGGAAGACCGACCCCTTCCGGTGTTCGATCGGAGACCTCGGCCAAAGCGAATGGGCGGCCAAGGCGGTCACTCTCGAACGAATGGACCTCGCGGCGGCGCAAAAGGAGTGTGAGGGCAAGCTGGCGGACGCGCTCGTTCCCGCCAAGCCGGTCGACAAGTGCACCACCGAGGAGCCGAAGTTGGCCGAGTTGTTCGGCGATCTCGTCAATCAAATGTTATGAGGAGTGTCTTTGGTTTCCTCTTCTGTCTGCGTGTTTCCGTTTTGTGTGCGCAATAAACCGTGTTTCTGTGGTCGGACGGCAGAAATAGAAGCTAGACTGCTTCTTGACTCTTGGGACATGTGCCGCGTGTTACAATCGTTGAACGGGATTCTTCGCGGCATCAGCAAGCAAACGAATGTTGTCTTTCTTCAGTCTGCTCCATGCAAATTCGACTTTATTCGACCGAACAAACAAGAGGAAGCGGCAAAAAAGCGGCGAGTCGTCAGTCGTGTGTCCCGCGCCGGCCGATCGCTCTCCTTTCCGCTCTCCTCCCGTTCATTCCTCTGCTTCCAGTTCAATTCCTGCTCAATCGGCTGCTCTCCTGCCGAAATGCGTCCGCCGCCGTGGATTCTCGTCGTCGCACCTCTGCTCTTTGCGTTCGCGCCCCCGCCGCTGCACGGAAAGCAGATCTACGACGAGACGAACACACGATTTGACCCTTGCGTGCGCGTCTACTTCGAGACCTACATGTAAGTCTTCGGTCCACCTTCGATTGATCCCATTGTTATTCAGCCGACTGCAAGACTGCGAGGAGACCACGATCGGAGTGCAGTGGAGCAAGACCATCCAACTGCACGTGTGGATCCACAACATGACTCGCTGCGACTCGTGCGTTGTTCAGCGTTCTCCTCTCATGTTCTTGCGCTTGCAGGTTCGATTTGTTCATTGGGGACAACTGCGAGCTGCACGTCGAAAGTGTGGAGAAGGACGGAAAGGACGTCATGAAAGTCGGTGAGTCCCTTCCATTTTGTTCGTCTCCTGACTCACATGTTCTTTAGGAACGAATTCTGGAAGGCAAATGAGGGCGGGCTGAACATCGTAGACGACGGTTCGCTGCGCTCGGAGCAAAACGCCGCCGCTCCCGCGTTCTGTTCGGGCGCGCGGCTGCGGAACGACGTCGGGGATGGGCCGAACGGACACTACTGGACGAGCGTCGGCATTAAGAAGAAGGGGCACGTTATTGCCATCATGGTCATGGTGACGCCAGCGGAACGATCGCGCGCTCTTAACAAATGACTCGACTTTAGCTCACCTCGCTGGACTTCAACACGTACGACTTTGGGGAATATTTCCTTCCCACTACCACGAGCACGACTTCAACAACCACCAGCACGTCAACGAGCACGACGACGTCCACGGTGAGTCGCCTGTCTTTTGGCCTCCTACATGCCTCCGCTACAGAGCACGTCGACGACCACGCCGGAGCCGAGCACCGTATGCCGTCCGTTTTCTGCCCTTTTTTCTAACTCTTTCAGAGCACCTCTTCTACGACGTCGACCAGCACCTCCACTTCCTCGAGCACTTCGACGTCCACGTCTACTTCGAGCTCCACGACGACGCTCGAACCCACGACTTCGACCGTGCCGACTACTTCTACGACCAGTGTGAGTCGCTCCCTATCTTGCACTCACTTCTTGCACGTTCTTCTCCAGACCACTCCGAGCACGAGCTCGACGTCCACATCGACTTCCACGAGCACCGTTCGTCCCTCCGCTTCTTTCCCCTCAATCCTTGCATGATCCCAGACCACCTCACTGCCGACCACGCAGTCCAGCACCACGCCGAGCACCTCTTCAAGCAGCAGCTCGACCTCGACGGCCGCGCCCACCACTCCGAGCACTCCGAGCACCTCAACGAGATCGACGACCACAGACGCCCCGAGCACTGCTGCGCCCTCCAGCTCGACGGTCGATCCGCTGGCTGCCGGCCCGCCCCGCTCGACCGCCGCCGCTCTGGAGGACTCGGAAGAGGGCGGCACGAACGGCCTCATGATCGGGCTGATCTCGTGAGTCTCCTCTCCATGCTTCTCGTTCATTCCATTGCGTTCAGCGGATGCTTGGGCCTCCTGCTCCTTCTGCTGCTCATCGTCGCCTCGCTCGTCTACTTCCTGGTGATCCGCAAGAACCAAAAGAAGAAGCGGGCGGCCAAGAAGGCGGCCGCCGACAAGACCGTTGGATTCGGTGCCAAAACGAAGGACCAAACGAAGAGCGGGCACACGGACGCGACCCAGGGCGCCGACGATCGCGGCCCGAAGAAGTCGAAGCCGGGAGCGAAGGGACAGGCTTTCCGCGGTCAGGGCACGGGCGACGTGAGTTCCGCTCGCAATCAGACTGCTGTTCATCCTCTTGCTGCTGCAGATCAACCGCCACGAGCTGATCCTGACGGGCGGCGGCGGCAAGAAGTGAGCGGGCGGCCCGAGTGCCTCTGTTGCGTTCTCCCTTGTGTACACCACCGAGTTGAGGGGTTCTTCTTTTCTTTAGTATGTGGGAAATAAATTCGACGGGTCGAGCGCACTCCTGTTCATCTGTGAGGAGAGTGACTGCTCGATGGTCAGACCGTTTGAAAGCGCGAACGAGGCGGCCCGCAAAGTGAATTGCAAGTAAATGCCGACGAAAGGAAGAAACTAGACGGCGCGGCAAAGAAGAGTGGGCTTCCATTAGCGGCCGCTCGTGCTCGAAGGAGTGGGCAGAGCGGAGAATCGAACGGGGTTGAGCGGCTCCGGTTGGCGTCAAATGAGAACCCGACTGCTGGCACTTCCATTGGCCGGTCGACCCCCTCGTTCACATGCGAAAACGGAACTCTCAGAAAACACGAGTGCCACGTACTTGCAATCGTTTCTTCTCTTGCGCCGTCCGCTTTCCATCCCACTCTGGTTAGATGCCGAGTGAGCACGTGTTTTGAAATGAATTGGAGTGTTTCCTTTCGCTTCGAATCGCCCGCCGAAATCCCGCAGTTCGAGCAAGCGGGCGGACCGGCACACGTGTTCGCGCGAGAAAGGAATCCATGATTGACTCTTGCTCGAAAGGGACCAGCGCGTGTTGAGGAGCGAGGAGTCACAACAACGAGAGAGCCCGCCGCAAATGACCTGCGCGCTCGTCCCTCCTGCCGACTTGCGACTCGTGCGGAAGCTCACGAGAGCGCTTTCTCCCGCTTTCTTTTGCGCTCGACCCTCGCGCGCCCCCTGCGTTCTTCGAGTTATCGATTGGCGTCCTTTTTGCTCGTCCCATGGGAAGGTTGAGGATTCCTCGCTCGTTCAACGGGCGGAGGATCTCGTGCGAGAATGCGCCCACTTCTTTGTTCACTCGCTTATTTTACGCGACTGTTTGGTGAATGTGGGAGGAAAAGAAAGAGGGTGGGTTTGATTGTTGATTTGAGCGTGCATTTTCATTTGTGCTGCAGAGCGAGTGAATTCTCCGATTAATCGTGCTCGTTCAGCCCAAGAATGCCCGTCTGCGCGCACGCTCTTCAGCAGAAGTACTGGTTTGTGGTCCACCAGCACGAGTGGGCGGATCCGCAGTGGAAGCGGAAGGGCGAGACGATCCGATTCGAACACCCAGGCGTCGCCTTCCATCTCGAGGCGCGCCTGCTCGAGAGCGGGGAGATGGAGGCGTCGGTCGTGATGGCGGACGGCGGCCAAGAAGCCGAAGTGTTCATTTGGGCGAACCGGAAGAGCTTCCCGGGCGACTGCACTCACTTCACGGGCAGCAAAGGTAGACGATTGCTTTCAAAAGTGTTCATTGTTTGTGTCGATTTCAGACACGCCCGTCAAAGACCGCCGCTTCGTAATCAAGGACTTCCGCAAGTTCCTTGACATTTCCGTCGTCTGCTTGGTTCGCGTCAACTGCCACGAGTGCGCTCTGAAGCTGCTGCCGGCGAAGGTCAGCCGCTTGACGAAGCAGGTGGCCGAGATGGCCGCCAAGGTTCGAACTTCCCGCTTTCTCCCTCTAGTTCTCGTTGCAGATCGAGGAGCAAGATGCGGAGATCAAGCGCCTGCGCGCGGACTTGGGAGAGCGCCCGACGGAGGACGAATGGGAGCAGTTGGAGGAGGAGTGAACAAGTGGCCATTGAGTAGTTGGCGTGATCCTCTGATTGCTGCTTTCTTTGTTTTATTTTTGTGCAGAAGAATAAACCGATTGTTAAAGCCGGCCACTCGCAACGACAACGAGTCGATCACGGCCTGGGGGGCGAGTCGAGCACCTGCGTGCCCCGCATCGCCCAGTACACCGCGGGAGCAACACAATCAGCGCGAGAAGCCACTCGACAACGCGGGATCGAAGGAACGAACCAAACAGCCGACCCGCACGACGCCCGGCGATGCGGGAGGGCGGCGAGTGACCGCTGGAGCAGGAGTGCGAGGTGGAACAACGGGAACACAAACTAAACGTCGGGAACACGCGGGACGGTTGAGGATTCTGATTGGGGCTTCTGGACTTTTGTGTGAGTTGACGGCAAGGGTGGAAGGCAGCGAGTGTTGAGTGGGGACGAAGACTGTCTATTGAATGGAACGAACAAACAGAACTTTCACAAATGCATTCTCGGTCCACGCCTCTCACGTTTGCCCACTCACTCATCGAGCCGCCCAACCCGCATCACCAACAGCTGCTCGCTCAAACATCCCAGAAGAAGCCCCCAACACGCAATTAAAGACCGCAACAGCCGCTCACATTCAAGAAGGCAAGCCTGCGGCAGGTCCACACGTGCGAGCAGGCGGATAGTTCGCGTGTGTACATGACCTGAAAGGAGCGATCGGAAGCTCAGAAGCCGGAAGGAGCGCCCATCAGTCAGTAGCCGGCCAGCGACAACCGAGCGGGTAGAACGCGAAGCGCGCGCTCCAGACGAGCTGCTCAACGGTCGATCGGTCGAATCCACTCGTCTCTCCGCTCACCTTCAAGTCGGCACTCACGAACTTCAGCACTCGGCGCACGAACGGCGTCCGCAAGTACGCGCAGAGCCCGGCGAGCGCGAGCAGGCAGACGGCCGCGTGGACGCCAGCGCGCACAGCGGCGAGTCGGCCGGCATTCCGTTGATTTGCGGAGTGAGGAAGCGGGGGAGTGCTTGTTTCTTTTGGATTAAAGGCGTGTGCTATTCGTCTCGAACAGCTGCATCCTTCCACTTCTTCTCACTTGCTGGGCCCGGCGATGGGACGGTCAAAATTTCCATCCAGTCAGGGCTGGAGCCGGGAGTGCAAATCCGAAGAGCCGGCCGACTCCCCTGAAAGTCGACCGGCCGGGCCGCGTCGATGGAAAAGCCGAAGAAGGCGGCGATCGGGCGGCAGATCGGCCGAGCGGCAGGCGGGCGGTCGATGAGTCAGACGCCGGCTGGACGGCTTCTTCGATCCGTCTTGCGTCCTCCTCCGTTCGCCACGTTTTTCGCTCACAATTGATTTCTCTGCCGCTTGGACTCCGAACGAGTGAGTCATCGCCTCGCTCTCTCTCTCTCGTGGTCGTTTGGACCGAGCGGGTCGCTCATTTCTCGTTCGCGTGTTCCTCTTCGAAATTCTCGTTTGTTGCCGCTTGTTGAGCAACGAGGCGCGCTTCATTCGGTCGGCCGGCAATCGAGCCGTCCGCCGCCACTCATTCCATCAAACTACAGGCTGTCATCCCACCGCCTTTCCTCTTCTCTTTCAGGAATGTAGTGCGAGTGCGAAGCGTTAATACACGGAAAAACAGGTGGGCAAGAACAACGCAATCGTGTTCGATGTCGCAAGAACGAGAGGTGATCATCAAATCCTTCCGACGAATCCACGGACCAATCGATTGCCGACGGAATAATCACGTTCGTTTCGAAGCAAACAGACGGGTGGTTGCGCACACACGAACGCAATTCGAGCCGACTTCCAGCGAGGAAGCGGCGGGCGTCCAGTCGCTCGTTTCGTTCCCTCCGCCGAGCGGTCGGCTCATTCTTCGCTTTCCCGCACTCCTCCTTCTTTTCGCCCGCCGACTGCGAGGCGAGCGGTCGCTCCGGCTGCTCGGCAAGGGCGCTTCTCCACCGCTTCTCCTCCTCTTTTCCTTTCCTTCCTGTTCGCCAACGTCTTCCAGCTCCCGCTCGAAGCGGTCATCCGAGCGGCTTCAAACACGCCCGTTCGTCCGTCGAGAAGCTCGCCGGAAGACGTGAGTTCTCTCCATCTTCGCACTCGTTCAATCGCTCCCATTCTTTCAGTTGAGCGACGAGTGCGTGCGAAGGATGCGGACGACTACAATCAGGACCACTCCGGCCCTTGGGATCAAAGCGTTGACCCAACGGCAAGAGCCACGTGCACACCGTCGAGAAGTCGCCCACTTCCTCTCGCTGCTCGCTTCCGTCGGCTTCTTTGACCACTTGTGAGGCGACGAAGGAGGGCTGCGCAAGCTCACACTCAACCGTGAGTTCCATCCACTCATCTCCCACTCATCCACCCGCTTGTTTGCAGAAGCGATCGGCGGGCTCGAGTGAGGAGTCTTCGCTCCTTCCTCCCGCTTACATCTTCTTTCTTTCACCTTCCTTCTTCTTGCGAAGTGCGTGAAGACAGAGACCAACTACTCAAGACGCACTGCTGGGCGAGAGCGAGTCGACCGAAGGACTCCCCCGAACGTTGTGCCCGTGGTGAAGCCGGTCGATTCGAGCGTGCGTCTCTCCCGCTCTCTACTGCTCAAAGGGCCCTCCGCTCCGTCTGGTAAGCGGGTCGATTTGATCGAAACCGCCGTCCACTTCAGGCGCGTTGCCGACCGCTCCGAACGATCGGACGACGGCCGGGTGCGCGCTGAAAGTCCGGACGAACAAGTGGACCGCCTGCTTCGTGATCGCCGTGCGTTCGATGGCTTCTGCCGCGACCAAGCCGCCCCTTCGGCCAGCCGGTGGAGTCGAGTGGCCGCTTTCTGGTGGGTTCTTTCCGACTCATTCCCCACAACCCACTCTGTTTTGTTGCAGCGAACCGGTGATGAGGACGCGTGTGGTGGGTGTACGTTGGAATCGCCAAGATCTCCATTTCATTTGTCCTCTGCTTTCTGCGTAGTGATGTCGTGAAAATAAACCAGTGGAACCGATCGAACGCCTCTTGTTCGTGGACAATCAACCATTCGATTTCGTCTTCTCGAACGAAAGTCACTTCTCACTGCCGATCCGCAAGGGTTTACTGACCGCTAAAATGAAGCAGGCAGGCACGTTCACAAATGCAACCACTCCAAGATTTCGAGGAACAGCTCGGGAATCGTGCGGGCGAGTGCGCCGATCGCCTCCATCAGCCGCCATTTGCCGCCCGACCCCTCGGCGAACTCCAGCAAGCGCCGAATCGCCGCAAAGTCCGCCCGCTGGACGCCCGAAATCAAGAGTGGGCGAGCGATTTGCGGGTGATCTCCTGCTCGTCGCCGATGGGTGGAAGCAGCATTGAGTGGAGGGGCGGAGTTCCTGCTGCCATCGGGCCAAACGGCGGCCTCCGCCGCTACTCGCGACTGGCGGCCCGTCCGTTCGAGCAGTTCGCCTTCGATTCGACCGGATTGATTTGATTGAAACGAGCGAGGACTCACGACTCAACTCGCGATCGAACGAGTGGAACGTTTGGACGAACAACCGCCGCCTTTCCGCCGACTCCACCGTCTTCCTCCGACCGCCGGCTGCTGGGCGATCCACCCGAGGACCTGCCGATGAAGCGAGCGGCGGAAAACGAATGTTCGACGAGTCGCCCACGTCCATCAGAAGGGCGAAAGAGACGAGCAGCGAGTTCGCGTGGTCAGCGCCCCAATGAGGAGTTTTTTGGGCGCCGGCAGCTCCGTCCGGAGAACCGAACGTTCGGTCCACGAGCGGAGAAGACGGGCGGACGGCGAGTGGAGCAGCCGGCGGAGATTTGGGTCCACTGAAACGAGAGGATAGAAGCTTCTTCTTCGGTCTGCTCCCGACCGCCCACGCACTTCTTCCTTCCAGCGCATTGCCCACTTGTTCGGAGAAGGGCGTTGTGGGGCACCTCCGACCCGAGAATGGCGGTCGAAAGGACGAAGAAGGCCGATGGGGAGGAGCAGAACGAGGACTTTCATTCCTTTCCAGAAGGTGGCGTGTGGGGAGCATCTTCTGCTTAAATTCTGTTCGATCCCACCCGATCCCGGCCGACTGCTCGCCGGAATGCCGCTCGAATGTGCTCACTTCACGAACGGTCGGTCGTCTGGCGGTCACGCGGCTGAACGGAGGAAACGCAGCAAGCGGCCGGTGTTTGCTCAAACACCGCTGTTTTTGATGGTCGTGGTGAGCTGCAGAAAAAAGGTTGTTCTCGCACTCGAAGGAGGAAGTGGGTGGTCGGTAATTGAGGTAGTGAAGGCAACAGACGACGAAACGGGTGGTCATGCTCATCGCAAGTGGAATGATCGGCTCGCTTTCCGCAAGCAGTAGTCGCTCACTCATTTCATTGCTCTCCGTTGTGTTCGGCTGTGCTCCCGCCCGGTTTGAACGAGTGAGTGGACGAGCGAGCGGAATGGCCGATGGCGGAAGACTCGCGTGCTGGCTGGGGATCGCCATCTTCTTTCTCTTCGTCGTTAGCCGGGCGACCAGCGACGAGTGTGTCAAGAGCTTTGGCAACAGCGTGTACGTCCTTTTCTTTCACCTTCGATTAATGGCCGCTTTCTTCCAGCACTCTGAAGCTCGACAACGGGCGTTGCGGCGACGTCGAGTTCCAGCTGGTGCTCGAGCGGCCACTCCTGAAGTTCAGCGTGCGGAAGACGGGCGACATAGAGTGGTTCGCTGGGCACGTTCCCTTTACCTTCTGCTTCATGCTAGGTATTGCTAACGCAGTTTCAGCCTCACTTTGCTGTTCGGAAAGGGCTGCCGTGCAAAACCGACCGTGCATCCGCCTTCGGACAGCCCGCCTCCGGACCCGCAGCGTCTGTTTATTTCCCGTGAGTCGCGTTCTGCCGCGTCAGATCACTAATCGGGCGAGCATTCAGCGCGGATGTTCAACTTCCCCGTGGAAGCGACGCTCACTTCTCGGCAAATGGAGTTCTACACCAGCTACTCCGAGACAATCAAATGCTACTCCAATCCGTTCGAGGAGCTGAACCGCACTCATTACCTGCTTCCCGTCCGCTTTGTTGCCTTCGAGACGGATCCGAAGATCGAATTCGTCTTTGTGAGTTCCCTTCGGTCGCTTTCATCTATTTGCTGTGTTCAGCACAACGCCGCCGTCTACGCGCCGAAGTCTGACGCATCGGAACTGCCCGTTGTGTTGATGGTGGTCGGGTGAGCACTCCGCCGCCAGTCCGCCGCCTATCCTCTTCTTCCAGTCTCTCCGTTGTCTTCTTCTTTATACTTTTTTTGACGGGAGTGGGCGTCGTCTTCTGCAAGCACTCGAAGAAGTGCTGCTGGAGCGGACAGCCGGCGACCGCGGAGGTCGGCGAAGTGCCCGCGCCCCAACAGCCCGCCATTGCCCACCGACGGCCGCCCATCACCACTCCCGAGCGCCTCGTCGTCGTCGCGGAGGGCAGCCGCTCAAAGGAAGCTCTCCCGTACGTCCAGCTCTCGCGATCGAAGAAGAGCCGGACGGCGGCGACCATCGTGTGTTCCTCCTCGTTCCACTCACTCCTACTCACTCGCTTCTTGCAGGACAGCCCGGTGTGATGCCGTTTGTTCTTGTGCGAGATTGGAGCTCGTTGTTTGTTTTTCGGATTGTAAAGTGGCCACTGAGTAAATAAAGTTCTTTGCGGTCCGCTTGGAGTAGGTCGTCGCCGCTTGTCGCGGTAAAAAAAACCGGCGATTGACTGGCGGATTTGCATCGGCAGCACTCGATTGGGCGGCTATAGAAAGCGACCGGTCGCTCATTCCACTCGCCTCTCCCCGTTCACTGCTCGTCTGGTCGCCATGCCCCGCTCCACGCACCGCGTCGCGCTCGCCGGCGTTCTCGTGCTGCTGCTAGTTGGATTGCCGCAAGTAAACGCCATCAAGTGCCACGTCCAAAAGTTTGCGGAAGAGAAGACCGACGAAAAGGATGGGTGCGTTTGCTGCGGAACGGCGACGGACTCGGACAACAACACCGTTCGAACGTGCGAAACGGACGCGATCGGCGGAAAACCGTGAGTCCTTCCTTCTTTAACCCGTGACCTCCTCTCGTTCAGGTGCCCCAAATGGACGGGCAAGTGCACCACCGAGAAGGACGACAACGGGAACGACGTCAAGCTGTGCTACTGCAACACGCACCGCTGCAACTTGCCGCCCACCGCCTTGATTTTGCCCGCCGGTCGCCTCGCGTCCAGCGCTCCGCACTCGACCGCGTCTGCGCTCTTGTTGCCGTCGCCGAGAGCGCCCTCGTGCTCCAACTGACCGCCCGCTGAAGACACCGACAGTTCACTCGACTCACTCCTTCCCGCTCTGTGCCTTCGGTCTGTGAAAATAAAGACGTTCCTTCCATTCGTTCCTCTCTTCCATCCACCTCTGTCCGGCTGCACCACCGAACGGCCGCCGACCTCCGCGCCTTCCGGCAACGAGGACGAGCTGCCGACGAGCAGGAGCTGTTCGAGGCGGATGTTCGACTATCCGTTGGAAAGAAAACGGGAGTGATCGCTTCGTCGAGGCGAACAACTGGCCGCGACCTTGGACATCGGGAACCACGTCGCCTACCATTTGCCCTTTTCTTTCGCTGACCCACTCGCTTGCAGACTTGCAATTCGTTGTTTCGGTGGGGACGGCACGAACCTGCTCTTCCTGCTGGACTCTGCGTACTTGATTCTTCAGCCCAATCAATCCACTCACACTAATCAGTGGAAGAAGAGAACGAGTGTTTATCCTTTAGCTCGTACATGTAATAAGAAAAGAAAGAAATCGATGGCCGATTAGCGCCCCGCGACGCGAAGTCCCAACACGATGCGAACGCCGCCGTGGACGAAAGAACACGTGGGCACGGACCGGCGCTTGCCGAAGCACGCCCGCTCTCCTTCCGGCGTCCAGCCGAGCTGCTCGATCAGCTCGTCGCGCCAAGTGCCTTCCCATGCCCTCTGAAACGAGCGAATGATTGCGGGGAAGGAAAAGAAGAAACGAACGTAGAAGTTGACGAGGACGCGCAACTCGGTGTCTGTACCGAAGGATCCCGCTTCTTGCATCGCCGCAACGAACCTCTTCGCTTTCGCCGCGACTCTCTGCAACGCCTTCGATTTCGTGGGATCGGGCTAAAAGCGAAGCTTCAGACGAGTCGCAAATCGAATCACTTGCGGAAAGGCCAGTGCGGAAGTCGCAGACGTAGGTGAGCTTGAAGCGGGCGTTGATGGGGCGCAAGTGACGAAGAAGCTGCAAAACAGGGCCGCTGCCGAAGGCCAAGCCGACGATGTGAAGCTCTTGGAGGTGGTCGTTGCGCGCGAAAGGTCCCCAGTCGTGGACGGCCGGTTGAGGCACGTCCCAGCAGTCGTCGGTGGGGAATTCGAGCTCGACCCGTCGGCATTTCAAGCGCAGAAAGTCGGCAAGGTCTGAAAGACGGCGACCCGTTCACGCGGCTCGCTCTTCCACGTACACGCGTCCTCGAGGAAGCCGTCGTCCTCTCCGTACTCGTCGAACAGCGGCGTGAATTTGAACGATTCGAGCGGAGTCGCTCGCTTCCGGAAGAGCGTCGCAATGCGCAGCGCGTCGGTGTCCAAACGGGTCACGCAGTCGGGCAGCGAGTCGATGAAGAAGTCGGCGGCCGGATAGTCGAGCTTGCGAGTGGTCAGCTGGATCGATGACAAGGATGGGAAGGCTGAAAGCAAGGGGAAATGAAGGGAACGCGGCGCGAGAACTCACCACGGAGCTTGGCGGCCACTTGCATCCAATCGAGCATCAGGCGGAAGTTCGCGCAGTTCAAACCGACCGCCCACTTGACCTCGAGCGTGTTCATGTTCGGAGCGAGCTGGAGCAAAGTCGCGACACACGCGGAAGTCTCCGCAAACGGAGCCGACCGGTGGCCGAACTTCTGCAGCATGATCACGAGTTGATACTCGATCTGGTCCTCGTCATCCATTGTGACCGAAACCACAATCGTGATCGTCGCCGGCCCGAAGAGCTCCGAGTCGAAGAACGCGTTGAGGTAGGAGCGGTTGATGAGCAGCGAACGAAGGGGCAGCAGGCGGGACCGCTCCGGATCTTTCTGTTGCTCCATCCGTTGGCGTTCTTCGCCCATGAAGAACTGCAGCCACGCACGTCCCTTCGGCGGCAGACGACGCGGATTGCGGGCGGGCGGCACGTCGATGCGGGGCTCCTCTTCGGCGGGCGGATTTCCGTCGACTTCCGACATCTCTTCGGCCCCCGGCACCCTATCGACCGCGGGCGCCTCGTCGGTACGCGGCTTCTTTGGATCGGAGGCCATTTTGCTTGAAATTAAAAGAAATTGGGACCATTCCGCAAGAAAATCGATTTTCGACGAATTTTGAAGAGAACGTGCGGATTTTATAGGCAGTTGGATTAAAACGGCAAGGAAATTTCCTCGTGCATTCGAAAAGACGAAACTCACCTCCACCGATCGAAATCCGACCGAAAACACGACGCGAACACGAGAATTACGAGCAGGAGTGCGGCCGAGCTGTCGGAACGCACACGGCGGGCGGAACGCCAAGCCGCCGGCCGCTCGCGTCTCCTTGCTGGGAGTTCGAGCGGAAACTCCGGCCGTCGGATCTCCGGCCGCTTTCCTTCTTCCAGGGACGGACATTCGGTGCGTTGTCTTTCGCATGAGCGGGTGACGGCCGCGAGCTACAACCGTCAGTACATGCGCGTTCGAAGATCATTCATTCCCTTTTGCGGAGCACAAATTGCTTTCCGTGGTCGGCCATCCCTACAGCCTGTTGCTGGACTAGGCGATCTTCTGCTTGTGTTTTGCCGCTCGTCTTCACTAACGGGAGTTGAATCTCAGAAGCCGGCCGTTGGATGCCGACCACGCTTCCATCGTTCGATTCTTTCTGGTTGAAAGAGAGGAAGAGAGCGTGCGTTTATGCTTCAGCCCGAACATTTCGACGAATGGAGAACAATAAGAAGTGGACACAAGAAGAGAAGTCGTCCGTTCATCCGTAGAGCATCATGAGGATTTGGAAGCCTTCGTAGACGAAAGAGCCCGCGCGCACGGACCTCCCCGCCTGACCGTCGGGCGTCCACTTGAAGTGCGCGATGAGTTCGTCCCGCGACATGCCGTGCCACCAGCCCTGAACGAGAGAAATGGAGAGTAATGGAGAGCGGGGACGAACCTTGTTGTGGATCGCGACCCACAGCACATCGCGCGCCGCCCGGAAGCCCGCCTCGTGCATCGCCGCCGCGAACTTCTTTGCGTTCCGCTGCACGTCCTCCACTTGTTTCACGTCGCGGAAGCCCTAAAAAAGGCCGCCGATCAGCGTGTCAATCGATCCACTCACTCGAAGCAACATGACCTCGGCCGAGGCGACGCACATGAGACGGAAGTGGTAGTTGAGGGCGCGCAAGTGGCGCAGAGCCTGCAGGACGCCGTCGTCCGCAAAGATACGCCCCTGAACGAGGAGCGTTTGCAGGTGTTCGTTGCGGGCGAGCGGTCCGCAGTCGTGCAGTTGGGAGGGTCCGTTGCTGGCCGGAGAGGCCAACGAAAGGTCGATGCGCGTCGATTTCAGGCGGAAGAGGTCCGCGAAGTCTGCAAGCGGGAGGAATGGACTGCTTCGGCTCCCCCTACTCACACGGATGCTCGCCGATGCTGCCGTTCATCTCGACCACGCGCAGCGGTGTCGCCCGCTTTTGGAAGAGCGTCGCGATGCGCAGGCCGTCGATCTTCAGGCGGGTGACCCAGTCGGGCAGCGAGTCCACGAAAACGTCGGCGTGCGGGTAGCCGAGCTTGCTGGTGGTCAGTTCGATCGTCGAGAGCGTGGGCAGAGCTGGAGATGGGCGGGAACAATTGAAGAGACGAGGACAGTCGAGAACTCACCGCGCAACTTCGAGGCCACTCGCATCCAGCCGGCCATGAAGCGAACGTCCAGCGAGGCGGACGCGCCTTCTCCTCCGCAGGCGATTTCGATGGCGGTCAGCTCGTGGGCGAGTTGGAGCAGGGCCGCGGCGCCGTCGGCCGTCTTCGCGAACGGGATGGGGCCGAATTTGAGCAAAGCGACCACCAGCGGGATTTTCACGAGCAGCCGCGCCGCCCCGAACGGCTCGACGTCGAAGAAGGCGTCGAGGAAGGCGCGGTTGACGAGCACCGAGCGGGCGGGCGGCAGGGACTCGTCGGCGTCGCCGTCGTCCATCGATTGCTCGTATTCTTTGGCGATGAACAGCTGGAGCCACGCGCGGCCCTTCGGCGGCAGACGGAGCGGCGGACGGACGCGCGGCTCGTCGGCCGCCGGATTTCCGTCCACAGGGGGCGCGGCCTGGACGTTCGGCTCCTCGTTGCGTCGAAGCTGATCGCCGGCACGCGTGTCGTCCGGAGCGGTCGCCATTTCGCCTGAAAAGCAGAGAAAATTGAAAATATTCGTAATACAATCGATTTTTGACGGATGTCGCAGAGAACAAGCGGATTTTGGAAGAAGTTTGGTCGGGAGACGGCAGGAAATGTGCGAATGCATTCGGAAAGACAAAACTTACCTTGATCGACCAATATTTCGACCAAAACAAGACGCGAACACGCGAACCGAGCGGCGGAAAGCGGCCGAGCAGTCGGCGTACGCGAGGTGCAGCGGAACGCCAACCGGCCGGCCGTTCGCGTCTCCGCGGCGAGAGCTCGAACGGGCAATCCGGTCGTCCACTCGGCAGCGTTCGTTTCGGTTGGAGACGAACGGCAAGACGAGCAGAAGAATGAAAACCTAGCGGCGTGATTCAAAAAAGTGATCGCTGGGGACTCGCAGGCTGCTTGATCGTTCTTTATTTTGTTTCTGCTGTGAGCAAAGAAGCGAGTACGTGAGTTGCCGCCGGAGAAAGCGCGTTTTGGGCCGCAAACTCGCGCCCTCAACGTGCACGCGCCCATCGATGAAAGGCTAAAAGGCAGACGCGTAGCAGCCGACGGCGCCCACGAGCATCCCTGGCGGTTCGTCCATGTCCAGCACGATCATCAGCGCGCAGTGCGGGGGTTCAGGAGCAAATTGACGGCCGTCGCGACGCCCACGATCGGCACCAGTCGGCGGAGGATGCGGCGAGTGAACGACGGCGTTCGACTGACAATGAGCGAACGAATGCAATGAAAGAAGAGCGCACTCACCGATCACTCGAAATCGGAACCACCTTTCAAGGCGGCCAGTGCGGAGGTTCCCCACTGCAACGCCATTCCGACGGCAGCGGGAAGCCGGCGGACGGGACCGAAGAGAACGAGCAGCACGTTCGTTTGGTTGATTCGGAAGGTCTAAACGGTGAGACGAGAGCGGAATCCAATGATCCAATGGAAATCCCCGCCTCACGCCGCAAAGGAGCAGAGAGCGCGGAGATCCCCGCCGGCAGCGTCCGGTAGTCCGGCATCAAAGCGGCGGATCGTCGGAGGATCAGGAAAATCAACAGCAGAGTGGAGGCGAGAAGATTCGAGAACGGCAGGACGCGGTTGAACGGCGTGGGGTTGACCATGAGGTCTTCGTCGATCCGAAGAGCAGCTGCCGGCATGTGGGGCGAAACGAACGGAAGTGAACGCGTGAATCTTCGCGTTTGTTCGAATAACCAAAGAAGGAGAACGGAGCTCGCTGACGGTCTAACGCAATCGATGGGTGTTTGCCCAGTTGATCGCAAAACGAATTATTGCTCGGTGTGGTTGTTTTTCTCAAGAAAATGTATTGTCTTTGGATTGCTCGTTGAGCCCTGGAAGACCGTCGAGGACTGCGACCGGAACCCGCCGCGATTGTCTCCGCGTTGGCGAGCGGGGCGAAACGACGCACGTCCGCTGGGCGGCCGGCCGCCGTTCGCTTCCGTCCGGTCATCATTTTGCTCTATTTCGTCGTTCTGCGCGTGTATTTCGATCATTTTTACCGCTTGCTTACCAGATCACCTTTGGTTCGCCACACGTCGAGGGATGGCCGCGGCGGACGTGAAAATCGAGCCGAAACGGAAAGACGAACAGCCGGCCAACAATTCCACTGCCTCTTCGCACATTTCACCTGACGTGAGTCCTTTTTTCAACTCCAGCCTCATTCTGACCGTTTGCAGCACATTTGCGGCGTGTGCGGCATCGATTTGGGAAGCCGCACGAACCGCGAACGCCACGAGAAGGGGCACGGACGCGCGTTGCCGTGGACGTGCTTCATTTGCTCCGTGAGTTACGAAAAGCGTTGCAATCGAACGGCGCACGAGGAAAACACTCACGGCTATCGGCGACACGCGTTGGACGCCGGCGAGAAGAACGCCGTGCGGATCCTCAAGGTTCGTTCCTGCTCGTCCTTTCCTTCATCCACTTCCTTTGTTTAGAGCCAACTATCCGCCGTCTTCAACGTTGGAACGAAGCTACTGGACACGCAGTCGGATGCGGAGTCCTCGGCGGCCATTGGCTCGAATCCGGCAGAAGAAGAGGCAACCGAAGCCGAACTCCGCGACCTGATGCGCACCAAACCGCACCGGCCGCCTCCGCTCGTTCGTTTCCCGTTTGTTTGAGGCCTGCGATCAACCGCCTCTTCCTGCAGCCGCCGTGCACGAGCTGTGGAATGGAGAGCTTCCGGAACGCGAAGACGCGGGATGATCACGTCCGCTTGCACGAAGCGAACGACGGATTCAAGTGCTCCCTCTGTGGCATCTACAAAGCGGACCGCACGGAAAGAAATCGGCACGAACGCAAGGCGCACGCAATGGAGCGTCACAAAGAGGATCGTGGCCGCAAAGAGGCCATCCGCATCCTGTCGGTGGGTGCACGCCTTCCGCTCCTCTCATTCCTTGCGTCTTTAAGGAGGACCAAAAGCGCTTCCGGCAGGTCGGCACAAACATCAGGGCGATTCAACGGACGGCGGTCGCGAGCAACGCGCTATGTGGTTCGCCGGCTCTGGTCTGGGAGAAGCCGGAGAAGGCGGCGAATGGGACGAAGAAGAAGCGCGCCCTCTCGGCCGGTTCTTCTGGCGCCAAACGCCGCCGCAGCTCCCCGTTGACTGCGAGCATCAGCGACCGGACGGAAGAGAACGAGGAAGCGGATGTCAGTGAGCAGCCGCCTTTCAACGCTTCGGATCAGCAAGTGTGCCCGAATCGCCGCCCGCTCCAGCGGTCGCCCAGCTGTCTGCCTACTCGGAGGTTCGTTCTTTGCATCGTCGCCTTCCAATCAGTTTCTCGTTCGTCAGATTGACTGCGGGGACCGCCTGCGCGAACGACAAGTCGACGCAAAGAGGTCCCGCGAGGATTTCCAGTCCCACATTCGGAAGTTGGAGCAGGAAGTCGCGAACAAGGACGGGAAGTTGGCCGTGGCTGCGAAGAAAGTGCGTTCTCCGCCCATTTTTTCCTTCCAATTCGTCGTCTGCTTTCAGATCAACAAGTTGGAGTCGGAGAAGGTCGCTCTTACTTCCAAGTGTGCCGATTTGCTCGTGAGTCCCTCGTTTATTCGCTCGCTTCCAATCGATTCGTTCAGACCGAGTGCGCGAAGCTGCTGCAGTCGGGAGTGTCGATCGAAGCCGCCGCCGAGCGGCTCGTGTTTGCTGTACGCCACGAGATCCCCGCGCTGACCGCCGACGTGCTGGAGTACGCCGAGCGGAATGGCGGCAAGGCGGCCCTCCTGCTCGAGCCGCCGATCGCCGGACTGCTCGGGGAAAATCTCGAATTGTACAAGAAGATCACGCAAGTGATGCGATGAGATCCCGATTGTGTTGTCGTTCGTTGTATCCGTTTGTTGTTGTTTGTAAATGGATTGAACAGACTCCTCTCCGGCTGTAAGTCGGCTGCTTTCTCTGCAGACCGTTGGAATGAACCCAAAGTGGGAGCGGAGCAAACGGATGGGTGCTTTTGCAGTTATTTTTTCGGCTGTTAACATGATGGTCTAAAAAAGCTTGAATCGCCAACCAATTCTGTTTTTACAAACAGCCATCAATTGAACGGAGCGACCGGCGCCTCGTTTGGCTGACCGGTCGGCTTGCAGCGCGTGTGATTTGAAGGTTTTACGGCCCGCACTGCACTCGCCAACGAGCCATAGACAAACTTTTTGTCCGTTTGTCGAGTTGTGTGGCCAGAACCGAAAATCGCGGGGCACTGCTTTGAACGCATTCTTCTTCGTGAACTTGAAAGAACTCGAAACCGCTTCGCACGCTCCAGAGAGGGATCGCGTCCGCACTTTTCGTCCACAACCGCTTGGGAAAGCCCGCAGTAAACGCGGATTGCGTTCAGCCGATCCGCAAGCCTACGCGGCGTCCACCCGCCTGCCACGCGGGTCCGGCGCTTCGCAGCGGCATTCGACCTCCGACCGCCATTCGCGCGCCGCATTCACTTTTTTACCTCCGCCCACGACCAGCCTTGTGCCGTCAAATAATCCGCAAACGCGACCCCCCAAACTTGCCGTTTTTTTCGTTTTTGCGTGATTAATCCGTTGAAATGTCGTGAATAATTGTAGGCCTCTGTGGCTCAAGAGTGGGCCGGGATTCACTGTTGTTTGCGCGATTCGTTTGAGACTCGTGGCATCGGATTTAGAAACGTTTCCTTGTTCAACTCTCTGACGGATGGCGGCGCAGAACGTGAAAATGGAGGCGGACGGCGAGCGGGAAGACGGGAATCCCGCAGCCGGTCTCCTCGACGCGTCTTCGAACAATCCATCGAAAGTGAGTCACTCCTTCTATCCGCCTTCTATCGCCTTTCTTAGCATCTGTGCGGCGTCTGTGGCATTGATGCGCATAATGCGCGGAGTCGAGAGCGACACCAAATGTGCCACGAACACGACTGGCCGTGGATCTGCTCGATTTGCAGCGTGCCTTCCCAATGTCACGGGCATCGAACAGCGCACGAAGAAAACGTGCACGGTCTTCGGCGGCACGCGCTCGACGCGTCCAATAAAAAGGCGGTCAAATTGCTCAAGGTTTTAATTTAGTTTGTTGTTGCTTTCGTTCATTCTTCTACCATTAGAGCCAACTCGAAACCGTCTTCAACGTTGGCTTCAAACTGGTAGAGACGCAGGCCACGGCCGCCACCTCCGCCGTCCTCCTCGCTGGGTTGCCGGAGGAAGAGGCGACTGAAGCCGAGCTGACGGAGTTGATGCGCACCAAACGTGAGCGGCCGCCGGCACTCGTTCGTTTCGCTTTTCGGCTACCACCAATTAATTCGCGTTTGTTTAGCCGTCATGCAACGTCTGCGGAATGAATGGCTTCAGCGACACTCGCACTCGCGAAGCACACATTCGCTGCCACGAATCAACGGACGGCTTCAAGTGCTCTTTGTGCGGCATTTACAAGCCGAACCACAACTATCGCAACGTTCACGAACGCACTGTTCACAATCTCCAACGTCACAACTGCGATCGGAACCGCAAAGAAGCCATTCGAATTTCGTTCGTGAGTGTCCCGTCTTACACTCGCTCCTCTCTTGCACTCCCGACTTTTAGGAGGACCGAAAGCCCTTCTACCAAGTGGGCACGAACATCAAAGTGATTCAACGAACGGCGGTCGCGAGCAACGTCGCGTCCGGTCCTTCGGTTTCGGTTTGGCAAAAGCCGGCGGACTACGGGCGAAAGAAACGAGGTGCCCGCTCGTCCGGTTCCGCTCGCGCTAAACGGCCTCGTCGATCTCCATCGACCAGCGAGGGGGAAGAAGAGTCCGGCAGCAAGATGATCACGGCGGACCACAACGAAGACGAGGTGGAGAACGGCGAAGAAGGGGCCGCGGAGGAAGCAGAGGAGAACGCCGTTGAGGTGCCTGTTGCCGATTCTGACGATCTGCAGTCGGTCGCCGAGTTGGCTTCGCAGGACACCGCCTTGAAGCTGGAATGCAAGGAATTGCGGGAGCACGCAAAACGCGCGGAGAAAGCACGAGATGCAGCCGTCAAAGAGCTCAAGGAGAAGGTTCGTTCTTATCCCAACGCCCGGACATTCACCGCTTATTCAAAAGGACAAACAGCTCGAAAAACTCGAAGCCCAAAACAGAGAGCAGCAGGAGGAGGCGAAGAAGACGACAGTTGAGTTTGAGAAGCGGGTGAGTTGGTGCGTATTTCGTTCTTCCAGTTGCCCCCCGTTTTTCAGATCGCAGAGCTCGTGTCGGAGAAAGCCGCTCTACTGGTAAGTCCTTCCATTTTCTTCTCCGTTCACTGATCTTCTTAAAGACGGCCTGCACACGCGTGTTGCAAACGGGAATCTCAAGCGAGAGTGCCGCCGACCTTCTCGTGTTCTCCGCACGACACGACGCCCGCGGGCTCGCCACCCATGTGCTCGCGTGGGCCGAGGCCAGGGGCGGGAAAGTGACTTTGCTGTTGGCGAAACCAATCTTGTGGCTTGTGCGAAACGAGGTGGAGACGTACGAAAAGATCGTTGAGTGGATGAAGTGAGCAAGCGGTCCTATTGATTCAATTGTTCTTCCCAAGTGTTGTCTTGAATAAAGCTTGTTAACAATGATCTTGGCGGGCGAACCCGCGGCGTTCGTCCAACGATGAATTGTTGAAAGGAATGACGGTAGACGGCTGAGTGGTGGACAGCGCACAAAGGGCGACGGAAGGAGAAGTTCGGGGCGAGTGGCAGGCGAAAAGAGTAAAGAGTGTGCAAATGGGAGAAATAGAGCGGGATACCAGAGACAAAGCAAATTGCTCGTTTTACAAGTCGGACGAATTCCGCAAGTATCCCAGTGCCGCGGTGTCGACCTGGCACCTGGGGACTTCTTGATCGTCGCCATTCGTTGTGGGCGTGCGACTGTGAGTTGCTCGGGCCGCAAACCTCCATGCAATCCCCAGAACTCCATCAAAGTCGAGTGTTGGAACACGTTGACGGTCTCCGCTTGTAGGCGAACGTGCAGAGCTGGATGTGTCGTTGAACAAATAAAGCCAACCCGTGGAGCTTTCAAAAGAAACCCTGTACAGTTTTTCTACAACGAAGTGGATGGCAGAAAAAGAGAACAAGATCTACGACCAGCTTCTAGTTCATCGGCGTACGAAACCGTTCAATCTAAAGATGATATAATTGAAGTGCTGGAAATGAATAAACGAACCGGAGGAATCGACGAGACGAATCTGTGGGTGTTTTGAGTCGGCCATTCAAAATCGTTGGTTTCCTCCGCTTTCACTTGATGTTGCCATTCCAGAAGCTCAAAGCAGTCATCCCGCTCCAACGAAAACGATAAGCCAGAAGAAAAGAGAAGAAACACGACGAACATCCGCATTGCGAAGCAATCGGCAGTGGCCGCTCGCATGCTTGCGTTCGGCCGTTTTATGCGCACGCGCTTTCCGAACGTTTGAGAGAATAAATCGCGATAAGAATCGACTCCTTGCTCTTCCTCCAAGGCTTGCGAAGGAATAAACAAGTGCTTCCTTGTCTCCTTATCTTTCGACCCTCTACTCGCAGTCGTCCGTTCAAAGGACCCTTTTTTGTTTTGATCCACTAATGCCGAAAACATGTCCTTTGCTTTCGAGAACCACCTCATTACAAAGCTTTTATTCAACAATTAGAAACAGTAAACACAAACGAGAGGAAGACATGAAAAAGGCGTGCTCAAGCCCCGTTCGAGGCGGCGCAACGGGAGCCGCCGAATTTTTCGCGATTCTCTCGCATGAACGTTTGGAACGCCTTGGACTTCTCGTTGGTCACTCGCTTCTGCTCCACGGCCTTCCGAGCGGTCTGCTCCTGGCCGTCCGTCGGCTCCCGCTTCATCCACTCGACGATCCGCTTGTAGGCGGCGAGCTCGTCGGGGAGGAGCGACTGGACGGGACCGGCGAGCAGGAGGCCCAAGCGCCCGCCCGTCCGCTCCGCGAATTCGATCGCGTGTGCGCCCAACCGGCGATCGTCGTCGCGGGCGGCCGCCGCGAGGAGTTCGGCGACGTTCTCCGCGCGAATGTCCGCTCGGATCACTTCGATGCAGGCGGCCTGTAAGAAGCGAGTGAGAGAACGAACAAACACACGGAACTCACCTCCAACGCGGCCATTTGGAAGCGGCGGGCCACGCGGTACAACTCGCCGGCCTCGTCGCCCAACTCTTCCCCGAAGCCGCTGTAGAGGAGCTCGACCGCCCGCTCGACGGCCGCCGCCCGCAGGCCCTCCACCGCGAACTCCGTCTTCTGGGGATCGGCGGCGAATTCCGCGGAGAAGAAGGCCGAGTGCAGGGCGAGGACGTTCTTGTGCACCTGCAAAGAGCAGAATGAGTGGAAAGATCTTCGCAGGAAGCTTACGGGGATCTCCCGCCCGTCGACGAGCAGCCGCAAGTCGGTCAGGAAGCCCCGAGCGCGCATCGCCGCTATGGCCGCCCGATCCGCCAGCTGCTTGTTCGTTTCGATCTGGTGCTGCTGGAGGCGCTCCACTTTCGTCTTGAGCTCGCGGTTCTGAAGCGGAGGATGAGAGGCATGCGTGCCGCCGCTTACCTCTTGCTCAACACCAGCCGATTTTTGCTTCTCGGCGGTCACCTCCGCCTTGAGCGCGCTGTTCTGAAGCACAGAAGGAGGATCAACGTGGTAAGCGAAAGTAAACTTACTTCCTGCTCAACTGCATTGGACTTTTGCTTTTCGGCTCCCACCTCCGCTTTGAGCTGCTCGACCTGAAGCGAGGATTGAGCGAGATGTGAGTGAAGTGATCCACCTGTTGCGCAGTCGCCGCGGACTTTTGCTTCTCGGCGGCCAGCTCGGCTTCCAGACGGGCGATGCGGGACTGCTCGGCGGCCTCCAGATGAGCTTCCTGGACGGACAGGCCGCCCATCTTCTCGTGGAGCTGAAACAAACGAACGAACTGTCAGACTCGTTTAAAAAAGACGAAACTCACCCAGCGACGGCAGAAGGCTTCATCCTCTCGCGCTTGCTCGGTGCAGAGCGGGCACTTCTCACTCCAAATGGCGCAGTGAACGCTTCGATAGGCGACCATGTGCCTGAAATGGCACTCCCCATCCAGCGGGAAGTCGCCCACTGCAAGGGAAATAAAGGGATCCTTCAGCAAAAAGAACTCACTCTCTTTCACTTTCCGTCCGCCGACGTCTTCGATCCACAAGACGGCCATCAACCCCGTCGAGTCGCCCTCAATCGCCATCTTCACCGTTTGCGTTCCGGGAGGGGCGCCCCGCGACACCCGCAGGCCGCAGTTCGTGTCCATTCGGAAGGGGAGCGCAATTTTCGGACTTTGAGACGCCAGAAACGGAACCATGACGACGGGAGCGGAAAGTTGAACGGCGTGCGGGCAGGGCTTCATTTCTGACAAGGAGCAGGAGGCGAGAAGGTGAGCAGAAGGACGACTGGCGGACTGATCGAACAGGAGCAGGCAGCAGTAAGCGGACCGACTGACCAACGGTTCAAGAAAGTGAGTGAGCAAAAAAGGCCGCCCAGATCGCCGGCGTGGGTCCGCGTCGCCCACTCG
The DNA here is from genome assembly GCA_024699865.1 of Aphelenchoides fujianensis. Lineage (NCBI taxonomy): Eukaryota > Metazoa > Nematoda > Chromadorea > Rhabditida > Aphelenchoididae > Aphelenchoides > Aphelenchoides fujianensis. The sequence continues at coordinate 1,524 of JAMPIO010000094.1, read as the reverse complement.
GTCGGCGCAATCCGCGGCGTCTGACCTCGAGCGCTCCCAAGCGGTCGCTCATGTGAACGGAGCGGTGGAGTGACCGCCGCAAACTCTCTTTGGGTTCAAAGAGCAGCCGGCAGAGCGGACTTCTTTCTCGCTTTGCACCACTTGGGTTAGGCAACTCGTGGGCGGTGAGCGAAAGACTCACAACTCGCGTCTCGCGCCCAGCTCGAACGAAAAGTCGGGGCAGCATTCGATGAGAGGCCGTCTGTTGGAAAGCAATAAGACAGTCCACCCGCCGCGTCACACGCGCGGGCGACGGCTTGGGAATGCCCGCGGTAAGACGCCGTCGATTGCGTTCGGCCGACCGCGCGGCGTCCTCCGCCCGCCTGCCGCTCGGTCGAACGGTTTGTGGCGGCAGTCGACCTCCGACCGCCAGTTGTGCTTTCCTTTTCGTTGATTTCGACTGACGATGATGCCTAACTGTGCGCACAAAGACAGTCTTTGTGTGCTGAGCAGCTTCTGCAGTGCCTTCGCAAATTTGAATTGCTCTATGCCACGTGCGCTTCCTTTCCGTCCCGACAACACGTGCCAGCTCGAAGTGTGGTGGCAAGATGGGAACTGGAACGCGAAGATTGTTGTCCATGGCAATCCGAAAGATCTGAAGGGTTCAATTTGGCTGGAGGAGATGAACGGTCGAAAGATCGAAAAATGTGCGGGGTTTTTTTCTTGTTTTCCGCTCGTTCACCTGAACCGGCTTGCAGACCCGAATGTTGACGTGAATGCGGTTCAAGTGATTCGCGCCTATCCGTCCAACCGCCGCTTTTGCTACAAAGTGTGGACCGAAAAGTGCCCGATGTGCAAGGAAGAGCAGAAAGCGGCGCGAGAAAACGAACTCTCGTCGCTCCGCTCACAGGTTGCTCTCGTATTCCTTTCTTTTAGCTGAGTGCGCTGTTTCAGGTCGAAGAGTTGGAGAAACGCCTGCTCGAGCAACAATCGACTGCGGAGGAAGCCCAACAGGAGTTCCAAACGCGCACTCAGCAGCTGGAAGAAGTGATCGCGGAGAAGGACCGCAAGTTGGCCGTGGCTGCCGAAGAGGTAGGTAACTAGTTCCGTGCTTTCCATTTCCTAATTGTGGTTGCAGAACGAAATATTGGTAGCGAAGCTTGATCAAGTGGTGAGCCGCTCGTCAGAGCAACTCGAAGAATTTCAACGCCATCTCGTCGAGCAGCAGAAAACGACGGAAGAGTTGGTGCTGAAGTTGACGGAATCCCAAAACAAGGTGAGTTTATCGCAAGCACTCCTACAAGTTGCTTCGCTTCAGGTTGAGGTCCTGCAGTCAACGCTTTCCATTTACGAACAGAAACAAGCGGAAGCCGCTAGCAAGGAAGCCGTGGGCCAACAGCAAACCGACGAGCAGGTCCCGTCGGCCTTCTGGTTGATGCGGGAGGCCAACTGCTTGACCGATTTCCGCTTGCTGGTCGGCGGCGAGGAGATCAAGGCGAGTCACCGCTCAGCTCCTCATTCACTCAATCCTCGTTTTGAAGGTCC